>JAAAKM020073195.1:91922407-91942374 GCA_010016025.2 Alatinidae sp. Z8VKAUB7J3
GGCAAACGCACTCAGGGCGATCGCCCCGCACACTGCGAATACATCTTGATGGAAATAGATTTTGGCACTTTTGAGTTCTATATCGACCTGCCCGCCGGATACGACATCCATGCTGCCAAAGCGATGTACGAGAACGGCTTTCTCCGGATCGCCGTTCCGCTCGCCGACCCCAGCAGTTCCGAAGCCATTGATGTGGCCATCGGAGGGGACGACTCCGACCACTAGTTTCCACCATAACGGGTTGCCCTCCCCGTCAACCCTGTGGGATACTCCGCGCCCATAAATGGCACCTGGTGAGAAACACGCACAACACATAAACCACACACCGATATTGGAATCGAAGCTGCTCAATACCTGGCTTGGACACCGAATTCTATTTAAAGCAGAGTGCTTTCAAAAAATAGGTGCCTTTAAAATTCGTGGCGCGATTAACGCACTGTCTATTTTGCAAGATCAAAACCAGTTACCGAAAAAGGTGGTAGCCAATAGTTCAGGCAATCACGCGCAAGCGGTCGCATGTGCAGCCAAGCTGTTCGGCATAGATGCAGTAATTTATGCTGCAAATAATATTTCCGCGGTAAAAGCAGCTGCCACCCGTTACTATGGTGCCGAACTAAAACTATTCGACACCCGCGAAAAAGCAGATGCCGCGGTAAAAGCGGCGGCAGAGGAGGACGGCGTAAAGTGGATCCCCCCTTTCAACCATCCAAATATTATGGCTGGCCAAGGTACTGCTGTTTATGAAGCCCTTCAAGAATCACCCGAGATCGACTTAGTGGCTGCACCGTGCGGAGGTGGCGGATTACTAGCAGGCTCCTTTGTTGCGGCTAAAGGTGTAAGTCCCGATATTCAGGTGATTGGCGCAGAGCCGCTGCAAGCTAATGACGCAGCGTGTTCGCTAAGGGAAAATCGGATTGTTTCGCTATCAGCGCCTGCCATCACATTGGCTGACGGTGCCGCGACGCCCTCGATTGGTGATTTCACCTTCCCTTACCTGAAACAACTAGATGGCTTTTATGAAATCAACGAAGAGAGAATTGCCTATTGGACGCAATGGTTACAGCATCTTTTAAAAGTCCACGTTGAACCAACGAGTGCGATGACAATGGAAGCAGTATCTCAGTGGCTAAAAGAAAACGATAATTCCGCCAAGAAGACGGTATTGGTCGTGCTTTCTGGCGGCAACATTGATGAAAATAAGATGCGACAAGTATGGCGCGAGGATCACCTTAATACCATACCAGCTTTAACTCTCTAGCGTTAATGCCTCCCCTTGGCTCTATAAGCTACGATGAATTGAGCACAGCTGTTTAGGTAAGGAAGCAACTGTGCATCCAGATCAGCGTTATATCCATCGGGACAATTAGCAATACCTACCATACCAATAAAATGACCACCACAGCTCAAGGGTAAACCCGCAAAACAATTAAGTGGAGGATGGCCTTCAGGCAATCCCCCTGCTCTGTTATCAGTTTCAGGGGAGTTGGTAATCACTGGTGCCCTTGAAGTGATCACCGCACCAAATAGGGTATTTAGATTGGTAAAAACCAATCCACTGGGCGCATTTTGTTCGAAGAAGGTCGTCGTTTCTTTGGTAGGCGAATTCCTGAGTGGAGTCTCTCATTTTCTTATAGCTCTTTCCTCTTCTCAGGGTTTGTTCTTCGCCAACTTTCAATGGTGCATCCCAGGGGCGTAAATTATATGTATGTATACGCAGGAGGGAGCCATTGGACACTTAAATTTGTTTGCCTTGCTCTAGGACCTGTAACGCCAATTCTCTTGTTGGAGTCAAAATTAAGATACGAGGCGCAGACTGGTTTGAATTCGGATAATCCAACAAAAATTGACATGCGGGAAGCAAAAACGCCGCTGTTTTACCGGTACCAGTTGGCGCTGAGGCAAGAATATCCTTGCCCTCCAGAGCGGCAGGAATGGCGACATTTTGGATTGAAGTGGGTTTGTTAAAACCCATGTCAGAAAGTGCATGACACAACGCATCATCTAACATTAATGAATCAAACATGGAGTATCTCGTGGTTAATGCAGCGGTTTCACACCCGTTTAGTGTGGCTAGTTTTGTGGAATTTTCCACATAGAATCAAAATTTACCCGAGTCGGGCAAATGGTTTTAGTTAGGATAACACGATTCGCGCACAAGTTTGACAGCTTCCACTCGAAGTTTGTTAAGCTGTTCTCGAATTTGTGGACCTTTGAAGCCGTTTTTAATGACCTCTTGTACATCACAATCGTTAGCGGCAGTCAGTGCTTTGCGCAGATAGTCTGCTTGAGGGTAGGCGTTGTTTTGCATATTCAGCCTTCCTCTTGCATCAGCAATGCAAGTTAAAAGTAATTGCTCAAAGCGCTTGGGTTTGCGCCAAGCATCAACTTGGTCGAACAATTTCACCACCGTATCTGGGCGCAGTTCTTTTGCCGTATGGATTTTTCCATGTAACTCGGCAGTCAACAGAGCCAGTTCTTTACATTCGTTGGTGGTCTTAATCCGTTGGCAAAGGGCTTTTACCAACGGGATGCCTTCTTTTTCGTGTCCTCTATGGCTTGGCCATTGGGATTTTGGAGTCACGCCTTTGCCTAAGTCATGCAGTAGCGCTGCAAACCGGGTTGCAATGGACTCTGAAAGCTCAGAGGCCTGCTCTAATGCCATCATACTGTGTATACCGGTATCGATTTCTGGATGCCACTTTTCTGGATTGGGTACGCCCCATAATTGTTCCAGTTCTTCAAACCAGTAGTTAAGTGCACCTGCTTGATGTAAAACCTCAAAGTAAACTTGCGGACTGGGTTCGCTAAGGGCACGCTCTGTTTCTTGCCAGACTCGCTCTGCCGAAAGCGTTTTGATTTCGCCAGTTTTGGCTATCTCCTTGTTCATCTGTGACCGAGCTTTCAGAACCTCCCAATAGGTACAGATCTGATTTACATAATGCATAACATCTATTAATGCACCTAAGTGGGGAAGGGGGCTTCGGACCTCTATTTTTCCACCTCATTCCTCCTCTAATGTTTTGACGAAAATTGGACATATTTTCCATTGAATTTGCCTTTTTCTGCGTCTTTTCTATTCCCCCTTCCCGTGAAAAGAATTCCTGCGCACTTCGCTGCGCTTACTAATTCGCTTCTTGAAACTTCAGCAATAAATAATTTTGTGGAAACGCTTGCCTCCCATTGCAATCTAAGAACTTAGGTCTTGAAGCTCAAGTATGCTAAGTCGTTATATTTGGCTGGTACCTCTTACCTGATTCAGGATAAATCATTCTACAAAATAAAGCTCCATAAAACATAAGCTATTACTTAGCAACACAGCATAAATATCAAACAGTAACGATACCTTGATTCAGAAACGGGACACATCAAAGCGTGCGCTTTGGTAAGTTACGAAAGCGTCACAACAATAGCTTCAGTTGCTACTTGGCATTCAGTCAGATTATAGCATACGTTTTAACTAAAATTTTGTCATTGTGCATGCGCGAAGGCGGAGTCATAAAGAAATGTGTGCAGCTGATGTTTCCCAAAAAATATATGATATACGCGTTACAATATTTATGCTTTTTTAGTTGAACTGATATATAACGAAGAGCATTCTCTCATCACCTCTGGAGCAATTCACGCAATTGGACAGCTTGCCAGATGTAAAGCCCTTAAGAAGACATTGAAAAAAGATGCTGAGCTTGTTCAAAGGCTATCAGAATTGTCTTGTCATGCCAAGTACTCAATAAGAATACATGATAGGGCTATCAGTGCCCTTGGTTTTTTGAGTTTAGAGGATAGTTTCGTTGAGAGAAGATTACTTGTCAAAGAATTGCTCAAAATTATGAGAGAAGTAAATTTTAAATATATTTTTTCTTCCTAGTTGGAAAATATGATAAAGACCAATTTAATTTCTATCGAAAATAAAATAAATTATTTCTATTGAATTAAATGCCGTCAAAACGTGTACACGACGAAAGTCTTCTTGTTATTTCTGTGCCTAACGAACAAGACCGTAACTAGAGGTGGGGGTAGGGGGTTTACGTTACCACCCAAAAATGTTTGTCTGACTCGCGAAAACGAAAAAAAGGAATACAAACAAAATGTTGGTGCTTTTTTAAAAAAAATTTACCCCCTCCCCCAAAAATATCGCCCAAAAAAAAACCCGGATTCGGCCTTGATACGCAATGGAATTTTCACTGTTAATTCTGAACGATCAAAGAATCAAAACTTTGCTAGGTATGACCCGGTGCAATGGATTTTTCCTGGAAGCCTTGAAAGTCACGATGCTAGAGTTCCCCTGCCAGAAAAAATAAGGACTATGTCTGACTTCACTGTAGCATTCCAAAGAAGTAAGTTGAACATACACTTTTTTAGATTCTGATTTAATATTATTCAAGTATATTTAGCATTTACAGCTGCACCAGCTTTTAGGACCAAGACAGAAAATAAAATTGCAAGACCTTGCCAAGCTGAGATAATTTTTAGCGTCGGGAAAAGGCCTGAAGAGGTTGAATTGTAGTTTTGGCATGTACATTTGATTGAAGGTCCGATTGATTATCTAAAATAAACTGGACATCGTGCGCAAAGCAAGGAGACATGCCTAAACAGAATGAAAATTGGAATCAGGCTTTATCTATAAGACTTCACAAGGATCTCAATCGCTAGCCTGTGTAACTCTGCTTAATTTTTTGCATGTATTCTAGTTCTTGATATTACTTTTGTCGCAGAGAAAGGCACGGTTAGTAAAAAAAATAGATAAAAATGTTTAACGTGAAAAACAATGAAATCCCAAAATGAGTTTTTCTTTCTTTCGATGCGGTTATCAGAGTGTCACACTCATTTACATTTGAGATATTAATAGTGTAAGTGGCAAGTATATATACCTTTCAAACTGAATAAATAATCCTTTGAAAATGACATAAAATAAAAACGAATGGTCACATGAACCTGACTATTGTCTGAGCTTGACTTGACCTTACTCAGTTAACTCTTTTTTAGTTGCATTTTCCTTATGCAATTGATCTAAACTCATTTTCTCTTGACTCTTTTCTTATTTACCTTTTCCTTATGCAATTACACTGCACTCATGTTCTACTTTATTTTTGATTTTCTATTCTATGGGGGAAAAAATCAGCTGAAGATAGGGGCAAAATTAAAACTTAAAACAAATTGAAGTTATTCTATATACAAAGTCGGGCTACCCCTTCCACAACCCTCACTCTTTAGACTAAATGCTTAAGAGTTCTTTGGAAACACATCTCATTAAACATTCAACAGTCCCTGTGTTTAAGCAGTTTTTTCTTATAGAAAAGTAACAAAAAGCTATACTTTAACGTAAAATGAGAGGATTGAGGATGGGACAGATATGTTTTTATTTGTCGTTGCTTCTTTCGTTCAGACGAATTTTTTTTATATATCACTAATGCCTGATCGGTTTTCAAATTATGCTGGGTTATGCTTTTGCTCTTCGCCTCGCCGCGCGCCTGGCCAAGGAGGGCCGCAGCGTGGCGATCGTCGAGCGCGGCAGCTTCGGCGGCACCTGCGTCAACAACGGCTGCATCCCGACGAAGACGCTCGTGGCCTCGGCCCGCGCGATGCGCTTCGCGCAGCGGGCGCAGGACTACGGCGTCGTGCTCGACGCCCCGCCGCGCATCGACATGCAGGCCGTGAAGGCGCGCAAGGATGCGATCGTGAAGGACTCGACCGAGGGGATCGAGTCGTGGATGCGCGACACCGACGGCATCACGGTGTTCGAGGGTCATGCACGCTTCGCGTCCCCCACCGCGATCGAGGTCGGCGACGACGTCCTGACGGGGAAGAAGATCTTCATCAACGTGGGCGCGCGGCCGTCGGTGCCGCCGATGGACGGCGTGGACGACGTGCCCTTCCTCACCAGCCGCGGGATGATGGAACTGGACGAGCTGCCGGAGCACCTGATCGTCGTGGGCGGTAGCTACATCGGCCTCGAGTTCGGCCAGATGTATCGCCGCTTCGGGAGCGAGGTGACCATCGTGGAGCGGGGCGACCGGATCCTGGGACGCGAGGACGAGCGCGTCAGCGAGACCGTCCGCGAGATCCTAGAGTCCGAGGGCGTGTCCATCGAGACGGGCGCGGAGTGCATCGCCCTGACGCAGGCCGACGGGAAGGTCGGCATGACGCTCGACTGCGAGGGGGAATCACGCGAGCTGTTCGGCACGCACATCCTGCTCGCGGTCGGCCGCACGCCGAACACCGACGATCTCGGGCTCGAGCATGCCGGCGTGACGACCGACGAGCGCGGCTACATCGAGGTGGACGACCGGGGGCGGACGAGCGTCGACGGCATCTACGCGCTGGGCGACGTCAACGGACGGGGCGGCTTCACCCACACCTCCTACAACGACTACGAGGTCGTCGCGGCGCACCTCCTGGACGATGACGACCGCGCGATCGACGACCGCGTGCCTTGCTACGCCCTGTTCACGGACCCGCCGCTGGCGCGCGTCGGCATGGACGACCGGGCAGCGAAGGAGGACGGTCGTGACGTTCTGGTCGGGCACCGCCCGATGACGAAGGTGGCGCGCGCGAAGGAGATGGGCGAGACGCAGGGGTTCATGCGCTTCCTCGTCGATGCCGAGACCAAGCGCTTCCTGGGCGCGACGATCCTGGGCGTGGGCGGCGACGAGGTGATCCACGCGGTACTCGACTGCATGTACGCCGACGCGCCGTACACGACCATCGCCCGCGCGATGCACATCCACCCGACGGTCTCGGAGCGATAAAAAAAAACGTTGGGTAAAAATTCAAATTTAAACTTCCAATCAGCAGGATAAAAATGTTTGGTAAAAAATTTAGATTAAAGATTTTCTCCAATATGTACAAACCCAGATCCTTAGTAGATATTAATATGAACAATCAAGTTCGTTATACCACGTTTCTCTCTAAGTTGTAGTACCTTTCACTTCTTAATGTAGCACACCGGTTGCTTCTTATCTCGCGCTATTTGTTTCAGCAGAAAAATATGGTGAATAATTAAAAGGGAAGCGTCAGTTCCCGCTCACCTATTCTCTGCAACTTAAAAGAGAAACCTCATGGCAGGTACACCAGCGCTTGCGGCAGGCAACTGCCTGTATTTTTCTTTTTTCATTCACACTTATTTATCACCATCTGTGGACATGCAGTTAGTCCTTGTTATAAAATATGGTACTATTAATCAAAAATTTCCCTAAATCGATAATTTCAAGTTTTTCATACAGAGGGACTGGCGTCAGCCAGAAATAAATAATAAGGGTATCTTGCTTAATTCCCCAGCTAGCGTAACGACTTGAAAACTTTGGCTTGAAAAAAGAACGTTAACAAAAGCACGATACCAGAAGCTGGATCAACAGCACCATATTTTGCCTATTTTGACGCCAAAACAGATAAGAATAAAATCAACGTTATTACAATTTAGTTTTTATGAGTTTAAACTATTATTAATTCTATTCTTCACATATTGCTGAGTTTAAAGCGGCATGTCACAAGAAAGTCGTAATTGAAGCTATATTCTAGTGTTGCAAAAGACTTTTAGATCTCTTGAGAAAGTAGGTCCAATCTACCAAAGAAGCCATTACTGTGTTGCAGCTATGATCCAAGTTTTTGATCATTTAAAAACAATTTTGTTTTTGTCAGCTTCATCCTTTTCCATTTTATAGCGCATTGCCTGCGAGTAGTTTGGAGATTATCATTTTGTGTGATATTCATTATTACAGAAAGAAAGCGACTCTAATTGAACAATTAAAATGCCAGAGTGATGATCTACTGCTGCATACAGATGCTTGCTGCCTTGCTAGGGGCAGGGTTTAGTAACGTTTCAAAGAGTTATTTCCTGCTTTGGAAATTTTTTTTAAAGAACGAAATGAGTCATTCACTTAGCTTGGCTAAGTGAATGACTCATTCACTGAGCTAACTTTGAGCTAAGCCAAAGTTCACTAGGCTAACTTTGGTTGCGAGATTGTGCAGTTCTTGTAGACACAAACGAAACGCTAAATATCCTTAACTTGCATTTTCAAAGCAAAGGACCATTATTTACCTTATCTTGTACTAGAGTTTTGATAGATATGATTGTAATGTTTTCCCCTACGTTCATAGGCCACGGAGCCTTTCGTGGGGGTGTTTTGAGTAGGGCCAAAGGCGTGAGTGCAGCTAGATCGAAACGAATGCTCATGTGCAGGGGCCAGAGGTCCGAGCTGTCAGCCATAGCGAGCAGAATGAGGAGCTCAAAAGCCAAAAACAGGATTTTTGCTCGTCAAGAGGCCAACGAAGCAGTTTTTTTCGCTAATAATAAGTAAATAATTGACAAATAATAAGAATTATTAATTAATCAATATACTACAATGATTAAATAATCAGTAAATCATTATCTTTAAAACATAGATATCTATGGCACCTGGCGTGTGTGCCGGAAAGGGGCTTTCGGACCCACGCATAACCCAAAATTCACAAGTTTTATTTTTCATGAATTCCTTCATTATGTTCTACATTTACTCATGTAATTCATGTGTTTTTTATGAACATGTACCCCCCCCCCCAGATAACTTTATAAGGAGCCGATTTTGAATCGACAAATAAAGCAGTTAATGCTGGGGAATCACGGAAATCCAATTGATCGGAGCCCTTCATTCCAATCTCCCAACGCTGCTAGAAAGCAGCAATAAGAAATTGAACTGCGAGAAGATGGAGCAAAATTGACATAGATAGGCGGGATGCAGAATAGTCGTGAAAACAAAAAGACACCTAATAGTAGAATAAAAGGAGGATATTGGAGCACATGGAAGACGGATCTAATAGAAGATGTTAGGTAGAGGACATACTAAGAGATGGTAAGGATACACAGCTGGCAAAACATATGGTTAAGATCAAAAACTGTAGATTAGCCCATCCCCACTACTAAGCTTTCCTTTGGGCGTGAAGGCAATGGGCCTTTGTGTCTAAGCCTGAACTTAGTTCGGTGAGTTTGTTCATACTAACAACAGAACTGGACCTTCAGACCAGTCTCATAAAGGGAACCTCAGATTTTTCATTATGCCTTATAGTTTACATAGCTTACCAGATTTTACCTTAATGTCCCCTCCATTCGTAAACAGTTAAGCCACCCTAGCGGAGTGGATAGCACACCGGACCTACAATCCAATATACTTCCAGATGCACGTTCAAATCCTGGCCTTACCAAGACTCAAGTCCCGACTTGGGATGAGGTTCTGTGGTGCGATTTTAGAAGTTCAGCCCCCTGGGGTGTAGAGGGATTGGCCTTTGAAGCCTGAGCCTCGATCCAATTGATTTCACCCCCCCCCCCACACACCCAACCGCGCAAAAAGTAGTTTGAAGTGATGCTTTCCAAAAAAGGCTATTTAGTTCTCTGTATTTGGACTAAGTAAAATAGAAAATTCTTTCAAACAAAAGTAAATCCAAATGCTAAAAATCAAAACAAACAGAAACTGTCCTACATCTAGGCGGGGCGGGGGCATCACCCTCATCCCCAGTCCTTACGCAAAAGTTTGGCTTGTGCTTTCCTAAAATATTTTAAATCGCAACGACTATAGCTACGTGGTAACTAGAGATCTTGTTTTTACTGCTTGTCTTTCAAATGTTTTATATGTAAAACTCATTTTTTAAGGCAAATACCCTTAAAAGAGCCTTTTCTTCCTCGAAACACTGGAGTAAAAACCATAAATTTTTACTATATTACCCTTGTGTTACAGAATTAATTCTATCAACGTTAAGATAACAATTCAATTTGAAGAACAAAAGCTTCTGCGGTTGGTAGCCCCCTGCCCTAAGGTAGCACCCCTGAGATAACGGATAATTTACGTTCATTTTAAGTTTTGAAGTTACTTGCTTGTTTCAACTGAAAAACTGTCTTTTAAATTTAATTTATTTGTGTCTATTAATTTCAAATTTAGGATTATCCAAAGATGAGGGCTTTGCTGTCCCTCTCACCCCCCTTCTTTTTTAAGTTAAATATCCATCTTTATTAGGACCCTTCTATTCTGAAAACTGCCTTGTCAGAAGTGAAAGGGGTTCATGACTTCAGATAACCCATATTGCATTTTTTTTTGTCCGAACGCGGGTTTCCAAAGGAGGAAGTTTAAGTAGTTATATCCCCCTTTCGAGATTTATCTGAAGAACCTACCGTAGAAAGTTTGAAGTATCGAGCCTAAAAGTAAGGGATGTTTATTTTGCACTCCCTGGTGTACATCTTAGAAGACCACGTATGTCGCACAGTTCCGTCACGTATGGCATATTCCTAAAACGCTTTATACAGTTCCGCCCCCTAATGTACAAAAGTTTGATAGAGAGCAGCCCTTGCTTAAAAGTACGTTTTTGAATCTCCAGATCCTTCCCCATCTGAGAAAGATCCCCTAACCACACTATGATGACAAATACCTAACTGATGACATGTATGATGACAAATGTACAATGTGTGCTGTGCTTGGGTGGTGTCCAGCATTAATTTTGTTTGTCCAGACCCCCGAAAATTGCTCATTGTTAAAAAAAAAAGTTCCAGAAAATTAGGCCAAGATTTATATAATTTAAAAATTAGCATATGGAACACCAACCAAAGCGACAATTTTCGATTGTAAGATAGCTAGCCAAATAAAATACTGCGAATGAATTTGAATGATGAAAAAGTCAGTTTCACCCCCATCCTGCATTAAAGTTAGCCCAGTCAATAATCCCCCCCCCCCCCCCCACTTCTTCACTTTGCGTTTCATTCTTTGCCAAATCATAAATTATGCTGATACTGTAAAATGCCCATCCTGAGAAATATTCAGGATCTCTTTGTGAACTATGTAACATTTGCATCGTAACAGATTTTGCAATAAGCATTTATATTTGTCAATAGCTGTAAAACCATGAATTTACACTGACTATGTGATAGCAGTCACGTACACACTGATAGAAGGAGTTATTGTTGCTCATCCACCTCCCTAGACCTTTCAGCTGTGCTGCCATTCAAAAGAAAAGCCATAACTTTAAGAGAGAGCTTGTCTGCTTCCAATATGCTGCCTATAGTAGAATTGCCATCTGGTGAGAAAAAATCACTTCTTTTTTTGCTATTTGATTTTTGCTAATTTAGCGATTTTCACGAATTGTGCTGATTTAGTGTCGTTTTTTTTTAGCTTAGTCAACATAAAAAATCACTTGAAATAGTGATAAATCACACTAGGAGCGGCAGTCCTGTGCCTAGGTAATCTCAACTCCCAATATAACTCGAAAGTTTGTAGTTTTTTTAATATGCATAATTTTAAAAGCTATCTAATAGCACCCTGCTACACAGTTGTGGGGTAATTAGGGCTCAGCTCAGTCCAACTGAGCAGAGGCTTATGTGTCAAGACTGACTCCTCCCCCTTCTAAAAAATTACTACGGTTTATAGTATGACCACTGAGATTCAATTGTAATAATTTTTAAAACTGATTATACCCTAAGCTGTGACCCACATCCCTGAAAAATCGGAAACTTGGCACCCATGTCAAGTTATGGCGTATATACGTTCGTTTGGGAAATATTTTTTGCTCCTGTCTCCTTCAAATCTCCAGTTTATAACGATTTTGCTATTATCGTTTACGTCTTCAATAAAATTCACCCAATTTGGCTATTCTTGAAGTTAGCCTTACATCCCTAAAGAAAGGTTGGCTGTGCAAAAAAAATACTGCTTTTAGGCCTGCACGTGTGTACACGAGAAAAAGAAATACATAACCGGAAATCTCGACACCGTCAAAAAAACGGCAGCGGTCATAGCCAGGGGCACCAAAATATGATAAATTAGGGGGAGACAAGAATTTCTCATCAATGCCTGTGATGAAGTTACAAGAAAATGTATTTTTGAAGTCTAGGGGAAACCAATTTTTTTTTCTGCGAAAATTCAAAATGGTATGTCTAAAGGTCCACCCTGAGGCCTGTATGAGGCAAAATAAGCTGATTTCTCTTCCAAGGATGGAGACGAAAAACCACCAGTACCACCCACAGTAAAACACAAGTACCACCAGAACTTTTGGCGGAGTGGAGGTCAATAAACATGTCACAACGCCAGGACAGCTTCAGCCTTTTATCCCAAGCCTATCATCCTTGGAGCATTCTAATTCGGGGGAAAAGTTGATGACCTGTTTACGCAAATTCAATTGACAAATTATTTACATAAATGCCTCTGGTTGTTCAGTCAAGTTTTAAGTCAAAGCATAGTTTGTATAATGCATAGAAGATTTGCAAACGCTGCCAAAAACTTAACGACTTCTGCATAAAGAATTTTTTTTAATCTTGATATGAGTGACAATATCCTTAAGAATGTATTTTTTACGAATTCTAAAATTTCTGTTTTAGTCTTTGATTAATTGAAAGTTTATTGTCATTCTTAAGGATATTGTCGCTCAACTCAAGATAAAAAATGCTTTATTTAGAAGCCGTTAAGTTTTGCCAGTGTACATTGTTAAGTTTTTGGTTGGATTCAAATAAAACCATGGTTTTATTTGAATCCTCTATAACCATACCCAGCAGCTTGGCATCAGAATCAAATATATTCCCGAAAATAATCAAAGGATTGTGAGGTATATGCTCCCTTTGGCTTGTGCATTGAGGCAGGGGATTTTTTTGGGTTTCGACTCTCCCCCTTTTTTCCAGATTTTGTTTCTTTTTAATTTGGTTCGCATATTTTGATATTGACAGTGACATCATTAGGCTTTTAAACGGAGCCCTATGCCTGCTTGCAAACGGAGGTGAAAAATATTGTTTGGTAAAAAATAGGTGCAGAACACATATTACTTGTTACAAAACACAACAATTCTAACGACATGCCAAATACTGCTTATTGAATGCAAATGTGTTTTGTAGCATGTATTTTATGTTCTGCATCAGCTATTTTTCATTCTGCTAGAACTATTTTAGAATTATTTAAAGTATTTTCATATTTCGCAAGAATAATTTTTTGTTTTGTAGGAATTATTTAGATTATTTATGAACTTCTTGTATTCTATAAGAAGTAATTGGGATGTTGTTAGAGTTTTTGTGTTTTATTAGCACGTATTTTGTGTTCTGCACCGACTATTTTTCATTCTGTTTGAAGTATTTTAGAAATGAGTAAAGTATTTTTTTTGTATTTTGTGAGAATTGTTTCTGTTATGTAGGAATTGTTTTTGGTTATGTTTGAACTTTTTGTATTCTATTAGAAATATTTGAGTTTATTCTATTCGGTATGATTTATTTGGAAATTTGGAAGGAATTTTTGAATCCTTGGTTATTGAGTCTTATTTAGCGGGTTGAAATGTGATAGCTGGAAATGTTATAACTCTCCTAGCGGATCTTTTCTGTCATTACTACGACAACCTAGCAAGTTGTGGTTCTGATTCACTGTCAAGAGTGTGAGGTTGTGATTATGGGCGATTTCAACTTAAACTTGAGAGGTTGTGATTATGGGCGATTTCAACTTAAACTTGAGAGGTTGTGATTATGGGCGATTTCAACTTAAACTTGAGTTCCTTGTCACTGAATTTTCTTTCTATTATGCTTTCAGGTTGAACACCAATATACAAGAGTCACTGAAACGACAGCGATTCTCATTGACAACATCTTTTCTTCCCTTTCTCTTCACGATCTTCTCCATAATTCAGTGGTAGTTAGCACTATTTCGGACAACTTTCCTATCTTATCGATTCTTCCGCTGCCTGGTTCTTCTAATTTCACATTTAGTAGGTTTGATTCTCGCTCTCATTGACCTTTTTTCAATTTAGATTGAATGAACAGTCTTGGGTTGAAGTGGAATTCGAATCTTATCAGAATTGGTGTTTTAATATATATTATGAATTAATTAAGACTGCTATTCTTAATGTTCTCTGCCACTCCAATCCCGATCTAAAAGATCTCGAGTCGCTTCATCCGTGGATGACACCGAGTCTTTTAAGAAATTGGGGAGTGAAAAAATTAACTGTGGAGAAAGTAGAAGGGGTCGGCATCTCAACAGCATCTTGGCGATTTTCCACCGTGTTGTGTCGTGGTTTGAGGTGAATCATCTTATATTAAATGTTTCCAATCAAAGCTTCTTTTTTCTAGAGTTTTTCAATCTTGCTCTAGTATAAAAGAAATTTGGAGTCCAGAGGACTCCAAACCATAAACCATAACCATAAACCATAAAATCTCTAGATTTTATGGTTTTGCACGTTTCTTGGAAATTTTGGGAGATGAAAATCTATCGTTTATAGCCATAATGATACGATTAAGCTGAAGGTAGCTAGAAATCTCATGTTGTTTGGAAGCTTGAGCGCTCATTTTCTGGTCTTATTCTGAAACTTATTTTGCTTCATTGGTTCAACCGTGTGTTTTATCGTGCGCTAATATGGATGTCTACCTTTCCGTTTTCTGCAGGTTCGCTTTCTTCTGTGCACGAAATGAGTCCTGGTGATGTTGTTAAAAATATTGTGGAGTACAAAAACATCTTTGGAGTTGCTCTCACCAAATTTGAAACACAATAAGACTTCCACTCATGGCGCACCATCGCCGGAGTCTGCGCTGGGAGGAGATACCCGGCTGATATTGCAGGTGCTGCAGGACAAGTACAACGATGGGCAAAAATTTAAGGTTCACTATATGAACGCCCGAGAGGTCTATAACACCATTAAGGCCATCGAAGCGGGTTCGTTTGATGCGGATGATCCAACCGGCAGTAGCGACTATCTGGTCAAACCGCCGGTTTACAATACAGAACACCGGATACCGGAAGCGTCTGCTGAACTACAGGCGCTGGTTGCCAAAACTTATTGGGGATAGGCGCAAACGCGGTGGCCTGCTTAAGTTGGTCAGCCGGGTTTACGCGCTAAAAATGCAAAAGAGCCCGTGGTAATGCGCACACGTTCGTCTTCCGCGGCGTTTCGCCCTAACAGAGCGCCCAACCACCACCACATTCGATGGGTGAGCTGCACCGGCGCCATAACCACCTTTGCCAACCATTCCGGCATGCGTGGAAACAGACCCATTGCCGCCTGCGCTGCCAGCACATTCCAGCGCTCATTGGGGCTGATCAGTTGCACATCAAAACCGCCTTCGTTCAGACTGTTCAATGTACCCAGATGCGTGTGATGGTAATAGCTGTCGCCATGGAAGGGTTCCAGAAAAGCCACCGTGCCGAGAAATTGTGCACCGGGCTTCATTACCCTGAAAATTTCCTGCATGGCGATAAAAGGAAACTGAATGTGCTCAAAGACGGCTATGGAAATGATGAAATCGAAGGTGTTGTCGCGAAAGGGCAGGCGGTGCGCGTCTCCAAGCATGGGCGCTTCTTCGTTCATGTAGTCCAGACCGACATATTCGTAACCAGCACGCTCAGGGATACCACGATGAATCGCATCACCACAGCCTACATCTAACAATAAATTATCGTTGGCATCAGCTCGGGGAATGTGGCTCAGCAATTCAGGGGTAAAGTGAAAGGGCACTTGCATACCGCTGAAATCCACTGTCGCGCCCTGGCGCTGCTGCAGCGGCAAAAATTCCAGCTGTCCGGCCGGCAAGCCGGTTCCCAAGGTAGAAGTATGTGTTACTTCAATTGGTCGAGCTAAACGAAAATCAGGTTGTGCGGAACCCGCTGACCAGTAGACCGTGTCGCATTTGTCGCAACGGCCACTGTCAGGTTCGCAAATTCCCAGTGTGTCGCGGCACAGCGGGCAAACCAGATGTTCTCGAAGTCCTGTCGATAGCATAGTCAATGTGTTGTCCTAACTGAACGATATAGACATTCTGTCCAGACCGCTATGTCCTTGATTTGTGGTAACAATGGCGTCACAAAATGTGCCGGGTGTCGCGGTATTAAAAGCACATGGATATCAGCCTCCTGTATCTTCTGTTATGACGACCACAGGGTTTTTTGGCCTTGTTTTAGCGCCTTTTGGTGGCTTTGCCTTTAATCTTTCAGCCATTACAGCTGCTATTTGTATGGAGGCGAATAAAGAGTGTGATAACAATGTGCCCAGTTACTTATCAGTGTTATGGGCCGGTGTATTTTATTCAATATTTGGATTGTTTGGGGCGACAGTGGTGTCGCTGTTTGTCGCTTTTCCTGAAGTGCTGATAATGTCCATAGCTGGCCTGGCGTTGCTTGCTACCATAGGAAACAGTTTGGTAGCGGCTATAGCTGTGCAGGAAGACAGAGAAGCGGCAATTATCACATTCTTGGTGACAGTGTCTGGCATTCAACTATTGGGCATAAACAGTGCTTTTTGGGGGATCATCGCAGGGTTACTGGTGTATCACTGTCAAAAGTGGATAATTGCAATAAAGCTCGGAGCACATTCGCCTGAGCAAAAACCAGTAGAGCGCAAAATAGAGAGCGCTTAGCCAGGGTTGATGCCAATAGCTGCGCAGTCTGCCAAATAGTTATCGACGGAGCTTTTGAAGTTAACTTCCAGCTCCTCTACTGTAGCGGCTTCGTAGCGGATATGGTCTCGGTCCAGGCGCACGCTACCGTAAAAGTAACAAGCGTCAGCTTGGAATTCCATTGAGCCCTCAAAACCTTTGTATTTAAAATCAGATGCCATGACTACCTCTAACAATGAATCCGATATAAGTATTATATCTGTCGAATAGGGTAAATGTTAACCGTTTATCTTGCTGCGAACATCGGGTTCAATGCCTAAATTGCTGTAAGACATTGATGATTAGAGCAATTAATTTTTTTGGAAAAGAAAAAAAGCGCCTATTTATGGCGCTTTTGTAATACCTCTATGCTGTCTTTTAGCGACAGGTCACTCGCTTGTAGCAATACCATCAAGTGGTAGAGCAAATCTGCGGACTCGTTTTTCAGCTCTTCTTTATCATGAACCGTTGCTGCCAGTGCCGTTTCAACACCTTCTTCACCAACTTTTTGCGCGATGCGTTTTATCCCTTTTTGGTAGAGTTTAGCTGTGTAGCTGCTATCAGGATCTGCATCTTTTCGCGCTGCAAGTATTGATTCCAATTGCGCGACGAAGGTCATGTTGGGTGTTTCAGCATGGTCCCAGCACGTTGGGTTGCCCAAATGACATGTTGGGCCATTAGGTGTTACCAAGGCTGACAAAACCGTTGGGTATTTCCGTGTGCAGAATAATGGCGCCCAGCCTCTTGTCCTGGTTGGCGCCGAAAGTGTGGTCAGCCGTGCCATCGAAATTCATGAAACGCGGCAGGTCGACGGCATGATGCGCATGCGCCGCTTGGCAGAGGTGGTTGTCCCTGCCGGTGGAGAAGTTGCTTTCGCCAGTGGTGGCCGCCATCTCATGCTTTTTGGGGTGAACGAATTGCCGGCAACCGCTCTGGTGACATTACACGACAATGCTGGAGGCAGTTACCCCGTGACCTTTGACGTCGTCGACGTTACTCAGGCCCGGTAGCCGCCAGATATTGGCGCATAGCGCAACTGCGTGTAGAATTTGTAGCCTGTTACAAAATGTAGAGAGTGCGCTGATGGCTGAGCAAATTGATACGTCCCAAAACGAAGAAATTTCCCCTGCGGAGGAAGTTCGTGCACTCATCGAACGTTCGCGTGCAGCGCAGCGACAGATTGAAGGCTACACCCAGGAGCAGGTTGACGAACTGATCCGCGCCATGGTCTGGAGTGTGGCGAAACCCGGTGTTGCAGAGGAACTGGCTCAATTCACCGTTGACGAAACCCAGCTTGGCAACTACGACGGCAAGTTTTTGAAGATTCAACGCAAGACCCGCGCAACCTTAATGGACATTATCAACGATAAGTCTGTTGGGGTGCTGGAGGAAGACAAAGAACGTGCCATTGTCAAAATTGCCAAGCCGATGGGTGTCATCGGTGCGCTTGCGCCGTCAACCCACCCGGAGGCGACGCCGGATATAAAGGCGATACATGCGGTTAAGGGCCGAAATTCCATCATTGTGGCGCCGCATCCGCGTGCTAAGCTGACCAACAAAAAGATCTGCGACCTGATGCGCGCGGCGCTGGTCAAGTGTGGTGCGCCGGCAGACCTGGTGATTGCCATTGAAACTCCCAGCCTGGATACCACAAATGAGTTAATGCGCCAGTGTGACCGGGTGCTTGCCACCGGCGGTGGCGCGATGGCGGTTCTGGATCTTGTCGGGGCCGAGGCCACCACCAGCCTGGCCATCGCATCGGTTGCCCGCGGGGCCCATATCGTGATCTGCGGGCTGTACGGCGGCGAACTGGTTGTGCCGCTGCCCTATATCCCGATGCGGCCCCTGCATATCCAGGGCAGCTGGGTCGGCAATCTTGCCGAGCTGCGCGAACTGATCGGGCTGGTGCGCGACCGGGGTCTGCGCACGGTGCCGGTTGTCGAACGCCCGCTTGAGACCGCGTTTGATTCGCTCATGGATCTTAGTGCCAGAATTTCATTCTATTTTTTAACGTTTGTACCTTTATTCAAAGATTTTGTTTTATATAATTTGAAAAACCGGGGTTCCCTTCTTGATGACAGTCTATCTTCTTAGGGCAGAACTAACGCAGATAGTCATTCAGTAAGGTTTAATTCAGTTAGTCTCTCAGTTCTGCGAGGGTAAGGCCATTTGAAGATAATTAGAAAACAAAAATGATTAAAAAATTTATGACCGGCCATGTCCACAGGGCTTAAAGTAAGTCCTTTTATGTTTCCAGGTTGTCTTGCTTCATCTTTATGCATTAATTCTTTTAACGTGCTTCCGAGTTAGATTACATATTTTTGAATTAAGTTTCAAATTTTAAATTCAGTTTTAATTAATTTCCTCTTAATGTCCGGGTTTCCAATTCCTGGCAAATTAAAATCATTATTAACATTTGAAAGTCTAATATTTTGGCGACTAAGCAAATATACGAAACAAGTGTCCATTTGTGTAGTTAGTTCTCATTTTCTCGTCATTATGTGAACATTTATTGCTCAAAATATACTAAAAGTAAAATATATACGTTTATACTTCATGCATACTTTACAACAGTTAGAGACGGTAGAAATTCTCCGCCGGCCGAGAAATAAGCGACAAAAGGAGAAATTTTACAGAGCTTAGCATGATTGGTAGGCCCATACTTGTGCTTTCTTATTGTAGATGTACAATCTTATCATTTTTGGATGGACAAGGGTATCAAAAATGTCTCGCCTGGTTACTAATCGGGCTGAAAGAATTCACTCACAGCCTGCTCTCAAATTACGTTTAGTGAGGGTGGACTTGCCAATGTTGCTGAGAACCTCCGAAAGGCTTTGTTGGATAGAATGCCTTCGATGTTTATAAGCCTTGGTCCTGTCACACCCGTCACGATTATCATAGGGTTAGCTTCTATTCCCATTTACAATGGGTTGTTTTGATGGACTATCCTAGGGAGCACAGTAAAGGCAAAGAGAGAACATGGAATTAACTGGGGAAGTAAAGCTCTGCTAGACTTTTGATTATACTGGTTGCTAGATTGCGAATAAGTGAAGGTGAAGAGTTGATATTGGGTTTGAGAAGATTGATCAGGTGGGCAGCTTCATTTACCTGGGTACCATTACTAGCAAAGACATTGGGTGTAGTGAAGATGTTAAAAGTAGAATAGCCATGGCTCAGGGTGCTTTTTCAAAGTTGAAAAAAGTTTGGAAACATAGGAAGAAACGTATGCAACTCAAGATTAGAATATCGGAAGCTAAAGCGATGATAGTATCTCGGGAAAGCTGTCGCTGACGTCATTCTGCTCGCCCTGATCATTGTCCAGATTGTATAGCTGCCATTCGCCGGTGCCGTATGGCGCCTCCTGCAGTAGCAATTTCCACGGTCCGCGCTGCGCCATACGGCGTCCATAAAGCTCCGCCGCAATCACCTCGCTGCTCTGATAAGGGGGTGGACCCCCACGCAGACGATCCAGCAGGCTGCGTCCCATCATGCCGGACGCAGTACCGCCGGCCAGTTGCACAAAAGTTGGCGCCCAATCCATGACCCGCATGTACGTATTGTCTACATGTCCGCCGTCGACGGCGGTATGTGCGCCCGCTTGAGGGAGCCGCACAAATGCAGGCAC
>JAAAKM020073195.1:91950119-91957619 GCA_010016025.2 Alatinidae sp. Z8VKAUB7J3
GACGGCTGCGGTGAAGTGTTGCCACTGGTCGGGCGACAGAACCGGTTTTTGCGACAGTGCAATATCATCGCGGCCGTGGATGGCGTTGGATGTTTCACAGGCAATGCAGACGGTGCTGCCATGCGCCTTGAGAAGGTCGAGCTGCGGCTGAATCGCTGCCTTTTCCGCCTCGACGTCCCGGTCGAGCAGGTTGAGCGAATACCAGCCCGATACGAATGTCAGGCCGAAAGGGTCAAGGGTTTGGCGCAGGGCTTCGGGATCGTCGGGCATCCGGTGACCCTTCTCGATGCCATCGAAGCCGATCTCCGAGGCTTCGCGCAGGCATTGCTCCAGGCTGATATGGGCGCCAATGCTGCGGTCGTCGTCATTGGTCCAGGCTATGGGGTTGGTGCCGTAACGTATCATCGGGTGCGTCCTGAGTGTTCAGTCTAAATCTGATCCTTGCGGGCCGTTTCATAGGCCGCGCGGGCGTCGCGCACCTGGGCGCGCACGCTCACTTCCGGGACGGCAACATCCCACCAATGGCCGCCCTGTTCAGTGGAGATCAGCGGGTCGGTATCGATGACGATCACCGTGGTGCGGTCGTTCTCACGCGCTCGCTTGACCGCGCTTTCGAGGTCAGCGATGGATTCAACCTTTTCCGCGATCGCCCCGAGGCTCTCAGCGTGAGCGCGAAAATCGATATCGGGAAGAGTCAGATGCTGCGCGTCCTTCAACAGATTGTTGAAGTTGGCGCCGCCTGTGCCCATCTGCAGCCGGTTGATGCAGCCGAACCCGCGATTGTCGAGAACGACGAGGATTAGTTTCATCCCGAGCATCAGCGAAGTGGCGATTTCGGAGTTGAGCATCAGGTAGGATCCGTCTCCCACCATGACGACCACTTCGTCGTCGGGCCGCGCCATTTTGACTGGTGATATTTTTCGCGTAGCACTTGTTCCTTTTGCTCTCATGAAAACCCTATTTATTCAATATTGAGAAGCACTCATTCTATGTCATTGTCATTTATATTTCCTAGTCTTATAAATAAATGTAACTTAACTGGGAAACCATAGCCTTTTTTTTTAAGTAACGAAATTAAATCTAAAAATCTTTTTCAACTGAAAATGAGGAGCAACATTAAAACTAAAAACGAACTGAAATTATTGCGTATATAAGGGGGACACTCCCATCCTCAACTATCAATTTTTACGCTATAGTCTTAAAGCTCTTTAAAAATACTTCAAACTCAAATTCGACGATCCTTGCATTTGAGCAATCTTTCTTAAAGAATTGTGACAAAATATCTTGCGTAAAAAGCAAGTGTCGAGGAAGGGACAGCCCTCCTTATGACGGGATTAAAGCACCTACTGCTGGATATAAGCACCCATTTCTTCTGCAAATGCCACTGGATACAGCAAGCGGGTTTCATGCCTTTAAGGTTCACGATTGAGAAGATCTTCACCATCCGTCAAGAAGTTGAAAAAGCCCGGGAGTTCCAACATGCAGCATATATTTCCTTTGTCGATTTCAAAGCCACCTTTGAATTGATTGACCGTGATTTTCTCTGGCTGGTGCTTAAGCGAATAGGACTTCCTGCCAAGTATTGCCTTCTGTTCAGGGCTTTCTATGCTGATACTATGAGATCCGTCCAGATAAACCCTAGTCGCAGCCCAGTATTCAAAATAAATACTGTGAGGCAAGGATATGCTGCCGCCCCCGATCTTTTCAACACCACAATCGATTACGTTTATGGATCGAACCACAAACCGTCTCCATTTTGTACTGCTGTTTGGCGAACAAGTCTTATCTGATTGTGACTTCGCGAATGATATCGCTTGTGTATGCACTTTTGCAGCTGAACTCGAAGAAGTCCTTACCACATTAGTTAAAGTAGCACCTAAAGTGGGACTGAAAATCATCTGGCAAAAGAATAATATAATGATCATTGACACGGCATGCGCAACCTTGAACTCGACTCCACTCAGCTTATTAGGATATACCGTTGAAGTTGTGAAATCATTCATGTATCTTGGGTCCGTCATCACGGACAGCAGATCTATCGAAGCTGAAACTTAGTCCCGTATCACGAAAGCCACCTCAATTGTGGCCCGATTCTGCCGTTCTGTCTGGTCGATCCCCGGTAGTATCCGCAGAACAAAGATTCGTATTTACCACACACTGTAAACCGATTTCTTTTCTACTCTGCTGTGACCTGGTCCCCAGATGGAAAAATGACAAATCTGATTGACTGTATCCTCCTCTTGAAACGCTGGAAATTATCCGTCACAAATACCTCCAGCCTGCCCGGAGAAAACTTTAATTTAGATGATGTACTTGTGATGAGTATACTGACAAAACTCCGACTCAAAGCTCTTCCCCTTTCGAAAAATAAATTCCAAAGATTTTGCATCAAGAAACTTGAAGAACCTGCATCACACACTGCTTCTTTCAGTCACTAGAAGATAGTCTTGGTCCTTTTCTTGAGTGACATTCGCCAACCATAACAACTGACGACATATTCAGTTGTATAGATGCGCAAATTGAGAAGTTGAACATAATACCCCTTGATACAGCGAAAAAAATCTTTTTCACAAAACTAAAACAACGAAGCCTTAGATCACAGAAAAAATGTCCGGTCTATGTGACCAAAAATGACAGGTTTGCAACAAGGAGGACCAGGCAAAAAGGTACTAAAGTGAATACAACGGATGGCAAAACAAAAAGATCCGAACAGCCCTTTGATAGTACATATGACAGAAGTACGAATCCTGCAAGAAAAAATGGGAACCCGGAAACAGCAGCAGGATGCATAAAACAGTCAGCGAACTCTACGAAAAAATCCGCTCCCGCCATTTATGTCCTGAACAAGGATGGTAGGGCCCTGAATAATGTTGAGGCTATTAAAGAAAGATGGAGAAGCTGCTTTGAAGAAAAATGGAATCCACTGCTTACTTGCAACCCTCCTGTGATATAAGGGCTTCCCAAGCTGAAAAGCAATCCCAGTCCCTACTTTCAATAACTATGGTAAAATAGGCCAGTTGAAGTCTAAAGAACAATAGAGCTTCAGGCCTTGATGGTGTCCCTACCGAACTGCTCAAAGTTGGGCCCCCTTTTCAAGAGGATATACTACATAAAGTAGCTGTTACCGTGTGGTTGACAGGACAGTTTAGGAAAACACGGGCAATAGATCATTGTACCGCTCCCCAAGACATTATCAACCAGTGTCAATCAGATAGCCTACAAGCGAATGAAGATAAAATAGAAAGTTTTACGATTCAATCCACTCAAGTGGGGCATTTCAATCTCACATGTGGTTTTCTGCTGTTTTTCTGCAACAATACAGGGTCCAATATTTGCAAGTGAAAGCTGGTTAAGGTAGCATGCATTGAGTATTGTGCGTAAAGGCCACTACTTAATCCAGAGTCTTAAATGAGATATGATCTACAATTTGAAATTCATGGCAATGACTCTTCCTATTTGTATCAGAGACAACTTCTTCTGTGGGTCAAACGGCGGACGGTTGAACGGTAGATGGTAGACGGATAAACGATCGGACGCGTAAAGGGTGTTGTTTCAAATGGGCAAAATGAAGCAGAAACAAAATATTTTGAAAAACAATAGTTTTTGAATATATTTGTTTCGAACTAAAAAAGAGCCGTTATGAAACAAGAAAATCGTATTATTATTTTTCAGGAGCAGGAAATTCGTCGCGTACAAGGAAGAGTGGTGGTTTGCAGTTGCTGACGTCGTTGAAATATTGAGCGAAAGCAAGGATGTTCGGCAATATATAAAGAAAATGCGCAGTCGCGACCCTGAACTTAATAGCAACTGGGGTACAATTTGTACCCCCCTTTACATGATTGCTAAAGACGATAAGAAAAGGAAAGTGAATGCTGCTAATACGCAAGGCGTCTTTCGCATCATTCAATCTATCTCTTCGCTCAAAGCCGAACCCTTCAAACAATGGCTTGCCAAAGTTGGTTATGAACGCATTCAGGAAATTGAAAACCCGGAATTGGCTGCGGAACGAGCCCGCCAATATTACCGAGATCTGGGGTATGATGAACATTGGATTGAAACGAGGTTGCAATCTATTGAAATCAGAGGGCAACTGACGGACGAATGGAAAAACCGGAATGTAAAGGAAGGAGCGGAATATGCTATATTGACTTCTGAGATCAGCAAAGCTACTTTCGGGCTCACGCCCTCTGAATACAAAAAGTATAAAAGCCTAAAACCCCGCAAAATATTTTCTTTCCTCCCCCAAATCCAAAAACGGATATTTTTCTTTTAGTAACCTTATTTTTTCCAGCTGCCTTCGGGCGAATTGCCGA
The DNA here is from genome assembly GCA_010016025.2 of Alatinidae sp. Z8VKAUB7J3. Classification (NCBI taxonomy): domain Eukaryota; kingdom Metazoa; phylum Cnidaria; class Cubozoa; order Carybdeida; family Alatinidae; species Alatinidae sp. Z8VKAUB7J3. The sequence goes on from JAAAKM020073195.1 coordinate 91,954,433, forward strand.
TGAGCGTCGGCCTCCGGATGCAAGGGGCGGTGTTCGCGTGCAGATCGTACTTTCTGCACTTCTTTGAGAATCGTTTTAGTGGGTTGATCAAAATAAGTTTCTGAAAAGAGCCGCCAGATATAGTCGATAGCCAATTCGTTAGGATGGCTCAAGTCGCGGCCGTAAAAACGATAATCGCGCAAGTCGTCCAGCACTAATTCATAAGCAGGAAAGTAATGAACGAAGTCGAGCGCTTTGCCGATTTCTTCAAGAGCCAATAGTAAAGCCGCCTTACTGCGTTGATTTTCTACAAGACCGTCTCGCAAATGGCGAACCGGACTTACGGATACGATAACCTTCAAATCGGGTCGTTCTTTTTTCAAATATTGCAGGAAGTCGATCCAAGGTGCGGCGACGTCCTTTACATTCAAGCGATATCGGCGAAAGGTATCGGCAGGCGCCTTATGACAATTCGCTAGGCTCGTGTCTATATATTATCTACCAAACTTTTAGAAAGTTTTTTTTCAGTTTTAGAAAATTATTTGAAAGCTACTGACTGCATTGATGTTAAAGACACTGGAAACAACGATATTTGTAATAAAAAGAAAGAAACAGTCACTAAAATAAGGCAAAAAAATAGGCTAAATTTTTCTAAACAAGTTTATGAGAATCGTTTTTATGTGATATCTGGGTCACTCCACAAATGTCATTTACCTTTTCTGAAAAAAAATAACTTCCGCATAAAAATTTAAAGACTTTGGCAATGTTTTCCTATAATGTTAAACTTCAAAATACTTTAAATAAAGATTAATACCTGGTCCAGATCCAACAGTTTGAGTAACTGGCCACACCTGTTTCATCGTAGCTTGCCGAGGATTTTTCTTATCTAAAAAAAGTTGATCTTACATTTTACAATTATAATGTGGAGTTATATTAGATGATGCGAGAAAAGCTTATATACTTAACTGAATATCCAGTCCTTCAATTAAGTGATGCTTTGTGATAATTTCACTCAATTCACTTGAATTTGTAATCAATTCAGTTGTAAATTAAGTGATGCGTTGTAATGAAATTTGGCTGGCTTTGTCAAAACTTCTATAAAAGGGGGAACACTTTATATTGTTTTCTCGTAATTAATCAAATACTTGGATTAATAATCCCTATAAACATTTAAACTGGCATATCAACTTATAAATTTGTCCTCCATTCAATTCATCGACATGGTATTTGAATTAAATATCAAAATTTAGCGTTTCTGCTTGAAAATAGATTCATTCTTGAAATATAATTAATATTCCCTTTTAAAATGGTCCCTCCATAGAAGCAAATGCCTCATTACTTTTCCAACGAACATAATACCTATTGTCTCATATGTTTTTTGTGTTTTTCGGCGTTTTTTATTATTATTATTATTACATATTCATTGTTTACATCATTTTGGCACTGAAAGTGATATTTTCATTACATTAAATATGCATTAGCAAACCAGTGACACATTCCTAGTAAAAGAATAGAGGCGCTAATTAATGAAAATCTTGACAGAGAGGGCAAATGTATTTTACAAACCACAGGCTTTAATTCTGTTGCTTCTGAAATTTCTTTCAATGAAGACGGGCCAAAGTTTTTTTTTTCAAGTAACGTTGCCCAAAACTATATTTTTAAAATCTAATAAGGGGACAATTACCCAAAACCCCGATGATAATTGACACGGCTGTGCAAAGAAAAAAAAATTCCTATCTTACTTTTTATTACGAGTTGCTTTCCTTGTGTTTGTGTACAAAGTTTATAAGTTCATGGATTCGTAGATCTTAGTTTTTAAGTTTTTAAGTTGTATTAAATTGACTGTTTAATCAGAGTAAATATTGTGACTTGGGTGCTGAAAATTGAACTTTGAAATTATACAAAAATCGTCTGATAGTGTTGTATTAAATTGACTGTTTAATCAGAGTAAATATTGTGAGTTGAATGCTGAAAATTGAACTTTGAAATTATAAAAAAATCGTCTGATAGTGTTGCAATGTTTTTTCTGTTTTTCCTTACATTGCGTTGTAGTGATAAATTTCTTTAATTAGCACTTAATAAAAAAAAAAGAACATTAGTGCAATGTCCACGGTAGAAAAAGTAGCACTTATGGCGCATTTTAATGAGTACAATGAACGTACTGGTATATTGGCACAGCTAAATTGGTCAAGGGGGTACAATTATCCTCTCGCTAGTAAATTGATGCCACTGCTCATTCCCGGGCGCAACTTCTGTTAGAACGACATTTAAAGCAATGTATACACAATATTTTTTATGAAACACAGGCATACTTACTTTTTAAGGGAGGGGGACTACGCCTGTGCACTGTTCAAAAGATAACAATGCCAAAAAGGGATTTATAATTTATTACCAAATTTGCTAAAGGTTCAAAGTTTAGTAGCTATACGGACAAATTAGCAGAAACTCAGACCAATTTTATTGCCTTATATAGTGGGGATTTGAAATTTAAATTACAAACTATCCGTGGGGATGAAATATTAGTGACTTCACGATTATTTAGCTCAGTCGTCCAAAATGCAAACTTGTTTCTGGAGATTTTACACGATATTCAATTTTTAGAGGGATAGGAGAACAGTAGAAGTACCAATGTTTTATTGTTTACAACAATATTGACTACAGCGTTTTAATGTTTACAACTGTATTACAACAATACCATCCATTTAGTGTCAGGTATGAAAACCAGGAGCGCCAATTCACAAAATTGTTATGGGGGGAGGTTTTATTCCTTTAATGAACATAGAAAAAAGTATACTTCGAAACCTAGGGGAAGGGAACAGTTTTTCCTGATGAAAACGTGGCTCCTAAAAAAAAAAACTTATACGTTATTATTATTGTTCGTAAGGGGCGCAAAAATCAAGAAACTTTTATGTTGGATTCAAGAGAGTCATGAATAAACTATTAAAAAAAACACACGCAGATACTTTAATGATTAATTTGAATCCAGAATACTACAATGAACAAGGACTTTTTCAGCAGAGCCTTATGAATAGCTTATTTTTCAAGACTCCTTTGCCTCCAGCCGGGCCAACTGGTGACCAAGACAGAAGTGAATGCCAGTACCGAAAGTTAAGTGCCGGTTCGGACGTCGTGCCGGATCGAACAGTTCGGGCTTGTCGTTGGCTGCTGGATCGTAGTTTGCCGCGGCGATCATTGTCATAACCAAACG
>JAAAKM020073195.1:91962619-92049027 GCA_010016025.2 Alatinidae sp. Z8VKAUB7J3
TGCTGTATTCTGAACGTACTGCAGTTTTTGCATAGTGGCCTTAGGAAGACCGTAATATAAAGAATCACAATAGTCTAATCTACTGGTGACAAAGGCTTGGATAAGAATCTTTGTTGTCTCCTGGTCAAGGTATTTTCTAACTTTAGCAATACCGCGCAATTGATGAAAGGATGTTTTGCAAACAGTTTGTACTTGGTTGACAAATGACATTGATTGGTCGAATACAACACCAAGATTTCGCAAGATCCCAGAAGGCACAATATAGTCATTTCCAATGGTGAAGTTTGGCATGCTTGGTTGCTTTTGGTATTTTGAGCTCAGATATATCAAGTTAGTTTTATTTTTGTTGAGCTTAAGGTTCTTATTGCACATCCATACTTCAATATCATTGAGGCAGTCCTTAATCTTAGAGTGAGCTACATTCGTTTCATTTGCAACTGATGGCTTGAAAATCATGTATAACTGAATATCATCAGCATACATGTGGACAGCAACGTCATGTTTTCTCAAAATATCACCAAGAGGTGATATGTACAGACGGTACAGTAGAGGACCAAGAACAGAAACTTGGGGCACACCACATTCTATGCTTTTCATTTCCGACTACGACTGATTAATATACACAAATTGCTGACGGTCAGTCAGATAGGATTGAAACCATTGTAGTGCTGCATCTTTGATACCAAACCGTGAAGAGAGCCTCGATAGTAATATGCTATGATTCACAGTATCAAATGCAGCCGATATATCAAGTAAAAGGAGAAGCGCACAATCATTCTTATCAATTGCTCGTAAAAGATTGTCTTGGATATATACAAGAGCTGTCTCCGTGCTGTGGTGCTTTCTCCGTGAAAGCTGTCTCCGTGCTTTCTACAAGGCTTTCTTCACCTTGTCCCAGGCAAACTCGTTGGTTTTCTTTTCTTTCCATGAGATATTTAACAGTCGCCTCAGTAACTTTGTCTCGAATGCGGCAAGTTTCTTTTTCAGCTTTTGCTTACTGTCCAGCCCTCACAACCGTAAAGTAAAGCTGAGTCAACTAGAGCTTGTCTCAGTCTGAGTTTGTTCGTTAATTGATGTTTTTGTTTTTCCATATCTTTTCAAGCCTGGCAAGGGTAGATGATGCTATTCCAATTCTTGTCAGAATTTCGTTATTGCTCTGCATGTCGCCTGCAACAATCCTAAGTACTTGAAGCTAGTCACAGTTTGGTCGTTATATTTTCCACTAACTATCAGCTTGGACTTTTCCCAGCTGATTTCCATACCATACATTAGTCATTATGATTTACTGACAGGGAAGTAGCAGCCATCAGGCAAAATTTGCTTCACAATTTTCATAACACCAGAATAACAGACACGTAAGCGTTTCGGGTTTCGACGTCGACAATTACTGTACCAAAGTTTCCCACCGTAGAAGAGGAAATAGTCGAACTTTCAAGCCTTAAATTTCCCTTAGAACCCCCTTATGTTGAAATAGCTACTGGATTTAAAGTTTCATGGTTATATTGAAGCAGATTTGGTCTTTAATTTCTCTCTCGCATCGAAGAAAGTCGACCAACGAACAAACACACAAAGTAATGTCGCCGTTCAGGAAAGGAAAAATGAGGATGAAAGCAAACGAAAGACACCTGATACTTTTCCTCTCCAACAGATTCGAGATGGTATACAATTGAGGATAACTGTACAGCGATATTATATCCATGTTTATAAAATACAAAGTTTTGCAAGCAAGTCATAACTGGAAGTGTATATATAAGGTTAAACAATTTTCAGTCCTGTGCAAATCAAACCCAGTTGATACGAAATATGGAGTTCTTAATAACATTCGTTTTGAGGCTTGTTAGTTTATCAAGACATATTCCTTCATTTTACTTTCATTAAAGATATAAGTTCAGGGTAGTGTTATGCCTTATGAAGGTGTATTAATGCACGTCCGAAATTTTTGTTTGTTGAAGGAACGAATCGCACGGAAATTGTCAATCTCCTAACTTTATCTGATCTGTTATTAAAGCACAAACTTCAAAGTTTTTATACTCAACTCAACTAAGAAAGTTTAAGTAACAGGTTGTGGATGAATTTCCCTATAAAACATGAACCTACACCAAGTAATATGGTCACTGGTAGTACCATCATGTGATTAACCTGCTTGCCAACAATGTCGACAAAGTCGGGTGCTGTAATACCCGACACTAAAACTATATACTTCCTTTTATCAGACATAATACTCGAGTCGATATTGTGTTATGCTTCAGCCTATCCGTACAAACAGGAATTGAATTTGGCAATGAAAGAGGAGGTAGCATTCCTAGATTGGTTTGTTATGGACCTGTCGATGCCGCCAAGCAGCAAATTGATGCACAACAATAAAAACCATGCAATTAAAACAGCAGCTGACTCTGCATAAACTAACATTGCTAGAGAATGAGGTAATTTTAGTCCTTTACCTCAAGTTGAAGGAGAAAAGAACACAGTCATGTTCAATCACCATGAACAGATTCAAGATGGCAGCTTTGTCATTATTCATCTATCCTTTCAACTTTGTTTTCACTTCTCATTGTTATGCCACCAGGCGAGTTTGGACAAACAAAAAGCTGACCATCAACACCAAGATTCGCATATACGAAGCCTGCGTGGTGAGCACACTCCTCTATGGCAGTGAGTCCTGGACAATCTATGCTAGTCAGGAACGACGGCTGAACAGCTACCACCTTCGCTGCCTGAGACAGATACTTAAAATCAAATGGCAAGACAAAGTTACCAACAACGAAGTGCTCAGGAGAACCAAGATGTATAGCATGCAGACACTGCTGACAAAGCGCAGGCTCACGTGGCTTGGACATGTACAGCGGATGCCAGATAGTCATATACTGAAGGACCTTCTCTATGGTGAACTGGCCCATGGCACGAGAAAGATTGGACGCCCCTATCTATGATACAACGATGTGTGCAACAGGGACATGAAATCTGAAGACATCGATGTAGACAGCTGGGAACTCTATGCCCCAAACTGTATAAGCTGGAAACTGACCGTAAAGAATGCAATCGAGCTGGCTGAACAGCGGAGGAAAGACTCCAATGAAGAGAGAAGGAGGAGAAGGAAGGGAAACCCTACATAGGCACACACCATCGTCTTCCGAGACGGAAGGAGCCTACTAGTAATGTACTGAAAAAATTGCATAATTACCCTGAGAGAAAATGACAATATCCCACAGACTCAACAGGTAACCCTGGGTGGATAGTCCTTTAGCAGATTAACTTGGATCATGATTTGTGTATCCGGGTAATTTGGGGGCATGTTCACTTGAAGAGTCAGCTCCCTATGGCAAACAGGATCTGGTATAGTGGAACAACTGTTTTCTGTACAATGGTTTGGCAGCTATCAGAGAGGAGTGAAAAGTCATCCGATATAATTCACGTGACCCCCTTATATCGTGTTAAGCGACTTACCCTGAATGGTTCAGAGCGAATTGCACAAAACCCACTATGCTTCACATCAGGCTCAGAACCTACTCTTGTACAAAGCGTGCCATAAAAAACTGCTTGTCCGTGTTTGCTTCTTTCAAATACTGCTTGTGAAGATCCTCCAAATTCTTGATCGGATATGCAAGAAAACTCCCTGATAGCCTCTGATTCCCGAAAATTGAACACTGTCGTTACTTTCGGTTTTAGGTCAATACCACGGGTAAGAATTTTGACTGTTTCTCCACCTTTGTCACTCAAGTATTTCCTCAGCTGATTTATCCGACGGCTGATCATTATTCTATTGTCTACGTATTTCGATATAATATTTACAGAGATTTCACGTGGACAACCATCATCTTTCGAATTTCAGGCAGCAAAACCAATCCTACACTTGCATGCTTGGAAAGCGTACTTTCCATGCTGCACAATTCGTTGAGGAAAGCCCCAAAAACTGTTTTTAGTGACACTTGCATCCTTGGAATGCGTAAGTTCCATGGTGCACATTTCGTTTAGAATAGCACCGAAAGCTGTTTTTAGTGACACTTGCATGCTTGGAATATGTAATTTCCATGGTACACAATGCGTTTAAAATAGCACCGAAACCTGCTTTTAGTGACACTTGCATGCTTGGAATGCGTACATTCCATACTGCACATTGCGTTTAGAATAGCCCCAAAAGCTGTTTTTAGTGACAATTGCATACTTGGAATGCGTACATTCCATGGTCCACAATGCGTTTACAATAGCACCAAAAGCTGATTTTAGTGACACTTGCATGCATGGAATGCGTACATTCCATGGTGCACAATGGGTTGAGAATAGCCCTAAAAGCTGTTTTTAGTGGCACTTGCATGCTTGGAATGCGTAAGTTCCATGGTGCACATTGCCTTTAGAATAGCACCGAAAGCTGTTTTTAGTGACACTTGCATGCTTGGAATGCGTACATTCCATACTGCACATTGGGATTAGAATAGCACCAAAAGCTGATTTTAGTGACACTTGCATGCTTAGAATGTGTACATTCCATGGTGAACAGTGCGCTTATAATGGCACCAAAGGCTGTTTTCAGTGACACTTGCATGCTTGGAATGCGTACATTCCATGGTGCACAATGCGCTTAGAATAGCACTAAAAGCTGTTTTTAGTGACACTTGCACGATGGGATTGCGTACATTCCATGGTGCACAATGCGTTTAGAATAGCCCCAAAAGCTGTTTTTAGTGAGATTTGCATGCTTGGAATGCGTAAGTTCCATGGTGCACACTGCGTTTAGAATAGCACCGAAAGCTGTTCTTAATGACACTTGCAAGCTTGTAATGCGTATATTCCATGGTGCACAAATGCGTTGAGAACAGCACCAAAAGCTGTTTTTAGTGACACTTGCATGCTTGGAATGCTTATATTCAATGGTGCACAATGCGATTAGAATAGCAACAAAAGCTGTTTTTAGTGACAATTGCATGCTTAGAATGCGTACATTCCATGGTGCACAATGCGTTAAGAACAGCACCAAAAGCTGTTTTTAGTGACACTTGCATGCTTGGAATATGTAAATTCCATGGTGCACAATGCGTTTATAATAGCACCGAAGCCTGCTTTTAGTGACACTTGCATGCTTGGAATGCGTACATTCCATACTGCACATTGCGTTTAGAATAGCCCCAAAAGCTGTTTAAAATTAAGAATAAAAATAAAAAAAATAAAAAAGATAAAAACTAAAAAAAAAAGTAAAAAGAAAAAACGAAAAAAACTAAAAAAGCTAAAAAAAAAGGTAAAAACCAATAAAAAACTAAAAAGAAATTGTGTGTCTGTCGACTGACGTCGTGTTTGTCCGCATATGACGTCTGAATTATTTCATCATATACCAATTCAAAAACGAATGTATTCAAGCCAAAGTAGCTGAGTTGCTAAGCGTTATGTTCCAGGTTCTAGGTTCGAGAGGTTCCAGGTTCAAACCTTGGCCTTAGCATTAATACAGAAGAAGAAAAAAAATAAAAATAAAGTAAAAACTACAAAAAAAAACTAAAAAGAAAAAAACTAAAAAAACTAAAAAAGCTAAAAAAAAACTAATAAAAAAACTGAAAAAGCTAAAAAAATAAAAAAAAACTAAAAAAAGTAAAAAACTAAAAAAACTAAAAACTAAAAAAGAAAAAAAAACTAAAAAAAGGAAAAAAAACTGAAAAATAAAGGAGAAAGAGAGAACTAAAAAAACTAAAAATAAAAAAAAACTAAAAAAAGGTATAAACTACAAAAAAAAACTAAAAAGAAAAAAGAAAAAAACTAAAAAAGATAAAATAAAAAGGGTCCCAGTCGTCATATGTGTCCCGGTCTGTAATTTCGTCAGTCGAGAAACATGACGTCAGTCGACAAACAACTTCATGGCGGAATAATGCTCAATCCTTATAATGAAGTCAGTCGACAAACATGACGTCAGTCAAAACACAAACATGACGTCAGTCAACAGACAGACAAACAACTTATTTTCATATATATAGATATACTAGCTCTATACCATCTAGCATCTATCAGATCTATACCTCATGATTCTAATGATGGCCCTTGAGCTTTGTTGATGGTGATTGCTGATCGAACATTCCCTGTGTCCCCGTCGTTATTTATATATCCCCCTGTGCCCCCGGCGTCCCCGTTGTAGTTGTGTCCCTGTGTCCCGGTCGTCATTTATATTCCCTGTTTCCCGGTCGTCATTTGTGTCCTGGTGTCTCAGTCTGTAATTTCTCTTTTAGTGTCCCGGTCGTCATTTACATTCCCGGTGTCCCGGCCGTCATTTGTGTACCGGTGTCCCGGTCTGTAAATACATTAGTTTTTGAATTGGTAAATGATGAAATAATTTTTTGTTTTTTTCCTTTTTTTCTTTTTAGTTATTTTTTGGTTTTTACCTTTTTTTTCTAGCTTTTTTATTTTTTTTCTTTTTAGTTTTTTTTAGTTTTTACCTTTTTTTGGTCATGGTGACGTCAGACCAGAATTAGGCTAACAATAAGATACCTCCTTGATCCGCTTTGATCTTGACCGGCCTTCAAGACCAGGGTTGAATAGAAAGACCATGGTTTAATACAAATATTTGCTGGGACTTTGATTTTGCGCCCGCATTTCAAAGCTGCCCTTAAAAGTAAGCTGGTCGCAAGGACAGAGTTGCCTGCATGCTGTGATAAACTTGACGCGAAGTTAAAATAGCACGGAAATCTGTCTGGTTCCTCACTTTTCTCCTCTATATCATAATCAAAACAATCCCTCGAAACCTACTTTGAGCAGGTTTGTCAGCACGCTGGCTATGTTTAGGAGACTATATACATTAACAGTCCTAACCTAAAATGGCAAAACTCTCACAAAATCCCCCAAAAGTTACTGAAAGCAACTTCTAACATTTCAGAGTATGTCCTGATTGCTCCACCATCAAGTCTCTACTTATGAGCATGCGCAGAGAGCATTAAAACTAGAAGCCTTTTACACGTGAGGCATTTGAGCCATGGTCCACACATTACAACGTGCGAATCATGGTCTGGAATCTACTGCTAGCCCATTCGGAAGAAATTTACCATGTTTCAGAGGGTAGAACACCACGGTGTCGGTGTCTCGGGTTCGAAATTGAGGATAACACACTGCATTGGTCACGTTACTTGTCTACATATTTCTTGACATAGTCGTCATGAATTTAAACGTCAGTTTTGTGCCCCGTAAAAATTGGCAATAAATACCAATACAGAGTTGAAAACGGACAAAAAGTTGATGTGTATATGACAGCTTGGCAACTCGACCGAAGCAAGTTGACTTAACCCTTTTAAGTATCATAGTTATATACCGATGACATACCTACTGGCATTGTCCTTACATAGGTCGATAGCTTCCTGCAACACGTCGATTGCAACGCAGTGCGCCTACAAGAGAATTCAAATACATTCTTCAAAACAAGCGCCAGGGAAAGGGTTTCCTAAGGACATCTACTTCTTTGTTCCCGTCCTTCAGGCACAGATCTTGAAACACTAACAATTAAAGTTTAAGGTTGGGAAATAGAATGTTCAGATGGGAGAATTCTTTCTTAACACTTGGTTAGTGTCGCTGTATAATACTTGTGAACGAGGGAAGGTAATAAAACCTTTGGAAATGGCTATCGAGGTACGGATACAACATAGTAACTAGAAGGGGACTGGTGCGGAAAGCTTCTGCTCTTTATCACCTATGTTATTGTTCTCGTTTTGGCAGTGTCACGTGATTTCGAACCGGTACACCAAATTAGTGGCTCTCATAGGCTCTTAATTTCTTCCATTTTCAGCCTAAAATATTCATTTTATTCTCGAAACATCATGCTACTGATAGTCAAGTTGTGTTTAATCAAAACATTGCAACATGTATAGTTCCAATGCATGTATAACCGGGTAGAACAATTATAATTAATTTTAAAGTTTTTAAATTTTAGATTTGATAAATATACACCTTGATACACAAAATTAACGTTAAACATTAATTAACGTTTTTGGAATTAAAAAACGTTAATAAAACCCACGTTAATTAGATGCTGACGTAAGTTGTTGAAACGTTAATTTGTGCCAAAATTTTATACAAATATGGGCCGCTGCAAAATTTTCCTTGGCGGTAATATGTTGAAATCTCAAAAGGAAACATTTCGTAATTTTGCAACGTGTATAGATTTTGTTGATAAATTTGAGCCTCTTTGTTTTACAAGAGTACCACGATACCAAAGCATAATGTGACTCGCTATTGACAGGATTGTTGGCATATGAAATTTTGAAGGGAAATGACAACTAGGGATACATAACTGCGCGAGTTTATATCATTTACTTTTAAATTCGAAGACAAATATTAGGGGAGAAAATACAGTGAAGATTGGCACCTGACAAAGCCGCGGTGCTTTAGCTAAGATCTCCAACATGATGCTTTTATATTTGGTCCTCAACTTTTAAACTTTTCTAACTAAATTTTTGGTAATGTTGTCCTTTAAGCTACGTTTATGCAAGTATCACGTACATTTTAGAGAAAGAGAAAATACTTCTGCAAAAAATAATTTTTTATGGTACTTGATTTTTGTCAGTTATTAACACACGCATCAATTAGCGATGTGGCATGTCCAATCACATCACGATGGCACTAAATAACGTTTGATCGTTTGAAAATGTCAATTAATGTCGTTCAAACATTAAATTGCTGATAAAACGTTAATTAATGTCCATCATAATGCATTTTTAGTCAAAAAAGCCCTTAATTAGATCAACGTTAATAAAAGCCGCGTTAATTCGTGTAGACGTTAATTTTGTGTATTAAGGTAATGTTTCAGTATTGCCTAGGACATCGCTGCACTTTGACTTGTTTAGGGGACAGTAATGATTAGGTCTTACTACATTATTCTATTTGGCCATGATCTTTTACGTATTATCATTGTTGTTTAGCAGCATGGTACATTAGGAATATTAGGCAACACAGCCCTAGTGATCACGTCTGAGGTCTTTGCCATTGTTTACATGTTTATGTTAATTTGCAACGGAGTTTATGCAACTATTGCAAAGTTCAAACACAAAAAAGTCCACTTGCTCTGGTGCACGACATCACACTCAGATTCATCAGCTACCTGTTCATCATCATCAAAAGCCAACCATTTCGTACCACTTCTTGATACAAAGGACATACGATTTCCTATTTTAGAGATATTCATGTCAGTTCACCATTCTCAAGCTGATGTTTCAGGTGCAACTTCCAGACTGGTTAAAGAAGAAACTCCAACTTTGTTGAATGGAAATTCCTTAAAAAGGAAGCAAATGAGTATTTTCCAGTTTCTTCACAAAAGAAGTGCAAATAATGTTTCAATTTCTTTACCACCAGAAAAACGTGAATCATTATGTTTAGATGATCCGATTGCTCCGAATGTAATGCGCAGAACAGTCAGACAGTCTCTGTATCTCCCACTGAGAATGACATTGGTGGTTTCTACAATGTTGCTCATATGCTAAATGACGAACAGAAATACAATATGCTGTGTACTGTTTGGAAGCTAGAAATTATGTACAAGTTCCCCAAAGACAAATCTGGTAGGTCATTTCAGCATAAATGGTTTGTTGAATTCTCCTGGCTTGCATGCTTTAAAAAATTGGACGGAGCTTTCTGCCATAACTGTTTTCTTTTTGCGAATCTTGTGGAAGGTACACTCAACAAGTGCAAACTTAACCGTCTCTTTAAGTCGCTCTTTCATTCATGGCAAAAAGGAATACAAAAGTTCCGCGAGCATGCACAAATATCATATCTACATCGCATGGTTACCCTGAGATCTTCTCAGTTTCGTCTTTGCATCGAATAGCAATTATTATCCATAAATGTGCAACTAAATACAGTTGCCTCACAACAGGTGCGTAAAAATAGTGTATAGCTTGTTTCTATTGTCAAAGCAGTTATTCGCTGTGGGAGGCAAACCATTCCCTTCGAGGAAAACGGGATGATTCCCGACATTATGATAAAAAGCCAGGTAATTTACAATAACTTATTAAATGCCTCGTACGGTGTGGTAAGAATACTATATTTGACGTACACGTAAAACATGGTCCCCAAAATGCAACGTACAGATAGAAGACGACACAGAATGAAATAATCGGTATCTTCAGTCCAAGACTTTACAGGTTCTGTGCCTTGTAATTAAGGAATGTCAGGAAAGGCAATATCTAGGGCAATACTGCAGGCAGTTAAACGTCTAGGGATAAATATGAATCTTTGTAGTGGGCAAGGGTACGACGGAGTAGGAAATATAGCAGGTAAATGTTCAGGAGCAGCAGTAAGGATACAAGATCAGTTTCCTGAGGTTGAAAAGAATCAAACATCTGTTTAAGGGTATGACCATGAACTGTTAATTAGCAGATTTGTCTGTTTAGTTCATGTATGCCACATACTGCCTCAAATAAACTTTAGGGTAGCTTTAGCTTAAGTGGCAAAGCCAACAAAAAATAATTTATAATCCTTCATCTAGGGTCCAGATGGCTTTTGTGCCAGTAGTTCGCGCACAGGAAAAATCAATGGCAAGAGAGTGAGAGTAAGGCAAAAAGTAACATTTCTAGCTATCATGGGTTTATATTTAATGACAAGACTAAACAACAACGCTCACAGGACAACAGACAGAAAACCACATTAGCTCCCATCCATTGGTGGACATCCCGCACAAAGCAACTGGAGACCAGCCTCTCTGGACCATGTGACTTGATGAAGGAAGGACTGTCCTCCGGGCTGGTCTATCTGTCCTAAACCCATTAGATATTAGAAAGTATCTTCGAGAAAGGATTTGAATGTCAGTTTTCAAAATTCAAAGATTCTACAAGTTTAATAGTAGCTTTGGGGGTTAGGTTATGTATTTATGCTGTTTGCTGTTTGTGTATTGTGAATAGACCCAATGGTATATAATTAAGAGCTTAAATCCTGGTTAAAATCTCCTAGTCATAAGCCACCACCCACCCACCTCCACCCCTGTTGAAGGCCTATAATATTTGTACAAATAAGTACAAATTTTTGGCCTCAGTTATAAACCCATATCAGTTTTGTATTAGTATATGCAGGTGTTGTTCTTCATTTGATTGAACTGGACTATGATTCTAGTTCTTAATGATGTTGATCATGAAAGTAGTACCAAGGTAAAGAAATTTTCTGATAGTGAAAGCGGAAATTATTCTAATGTATTACATAGTTTGATCAAAAGCGACAATTATAAATACTTACTTCTTTGCTCCGACACAGTGCCCCTTGTGGCCCACCCTGATTGTAAGCCCCTTCAGTTATATCTTTGGCAGAAAGGAGCTTGAAAATAATATAATCCCAGGGCCATGGTTTTACCACATGTAATTAGAAAACCTGTTATTAAATTTTATGTCCATAAGTGAGATTTTAAACACAAAAAGTTTGACTCTAACCTTTCATTTTCTTCTCCACTTACAACAATAAGTACCATCTGTTTTTCTTCCAGGAAATGAAAATCCTTGTTCACCATACCAGACCTGTGCTCAGTGCATCGTAGGAGGAGGTGATTGTGGCTGGTGTACAGATCAGGTATGTGGTGGCTAGCATTGAGCAATTATCTTGTTTTGAATGTTAATTTGAATTTTAACATCGGAGGTCACCTAGCTCAGTTGGTAGAGCGCACGCCGCGAAAGCGTGGGTCACGGATTCGATCCCCGGTGATCTATGCTTTTCTATTTCTCTAATGTTCTTTTCAAAACTTTTATTTCTCTGTAGAATTTTGTATGTTTTTACAACAATTCATTAAAGAGCACATCTCAATGTCACCCTATATTTGCTTCTCGTTTCCTACAGTGGTTTGGAAATCTGGTGACTATGAAATGGTGGAATGATTTATGGTTATACGAGGGATTTGCTTCTTTCTTCCAATACATTGGCACAAACTACGCCAAAAACAGCTGGAAAATCATGGACCAATTTGGAGTCAACACTGCTCATGGAGCCTTGTTAGCAGATTCGTTCTCAAGTTCGCATCCTTTATCATTAACCTTTCAAAATCCAGAAGAGGTCACTGGAATATTGGACTCGTTCTCCTACAATAAGGTAAACTAACAGCCGTGGTCACACACACCAGAGTAAGATGAATGATGATAATTGAAACACGGAGATACTAAGATATAATTTTTCCAGGGCGTTTCCATAATTTGTTGCTTCAGACCCCACCCACCCATGCGGAAATAGTGTAACGGTGCGTAACAAATTAAGCTACCACACCCACCCATATGACCGTTTCGTAATTATTGAATGGTCCCATATAGCTAAAAAATTAGTTGCGGTCACACACACCAGAGTAAAATGGATTTTCCGCTTCAGAATCCCAGGTGTCAAATCTGTCTTGGTATTTCAGTTATCTGAGGGCGTCGGGCCACACTGCAAAATTGACTCACGGCAGGATCAAAACGCCCAGATCAAATCGCGCCTTTCTTGCACTGTTCTCGCGGTGCAATGTCGCTGAACATGTTCGTATTTGGCGGGGAAATTTATTATGAGTTTAAGTTTACCCAGAACCTTAAACAATCTGTCAACGGCTGCTACACGATTGGTTATTTACATCTGGGGTTCGGTATACACTACACACGCTACACACTAGACATGATGAATGTAATCGAAAACCTTTTTGTTCTTTTTGACGTTGCTATAAAAATTCAAGATCGTCAGATCTAAAGTGGGATTTGCGGTCATACGCAAAAAGTCGTGTCCCTAATCAAAACTCGCTGTTTCGCTGCGGTCAAAAGTGGTTTGTGATTGCAAGGCCACAACTAGAACATTTTTTAAGGGCAGTGGAGCTTTATCAGATCTAGGGCAAGATTTTCTCATATACATATTTTTATGAAGCGACGAAGTCGCGAGTAACTGCAGCTGGGGGTCTTAGACTCCTGCATCCATGATTCTAATTTCTGTTGCTAAAATTTCAATCTGCTAGGCATACACATGAATATTATGCAGACAGGAAATGTGAGTCCGTGAAGAGGGCACAGCTATTTAGCTAGGCAGAGAACCGGCGAGGCCTCATTCCCTCACCCTCTCTACTTACACACCTGAGTCATTGAAGTGGTTTTTAATATTCCATAGATCACACTTTCGATATCTTTCAAAAGATGACTCAGAAAAGGAAATGTTCAGTGTGTGCATTTTGCAGAAGCCTTAGGGAGCCCAACAGGTTCAGCTTGATGGTATACAAAATTATGGAGCTAGAACTATCAAGCCATACATAAAAGGTTGTACCCATTACAAATGTCAAATTTTAAGCCCCTAAATCCTAACTCTATCAAAAGTTGGAGAATTTGCTGTCTATGGAAAAATTGGAAGGAAATCTGAGAACCTTCACGATCGATCCTGGATGATATTGGCTTAAATAATTCTACCTCAGAAAATTGAGTGTAAGGGAGTGAGGAAGTGCAGGGGTGAGAGAGTGAGAGAAAAAGGGAGGAAGGGTGACAGGGAGGGAGTCAAGTGTGATGGAGGAAGGGAGGAAGGGAGGGAGGAAAAGGGGGAAGGAGCGAAAGAAGGGAACAAAATTGAGGTTAATAGTAGTACCTCTTTACCGTTTACAAAAGTGAACCCGATGGTCAAGGAAGAGCAAAAGTACCGCGGTTTTTTATCTATTCTTATTGGTCAAATACAATTTGAATAAGGTTGAAATACTTGCTCCTTTTGAGCCACGTCTATCTTGAAAAACACTGTGCACGGTGGCAGGACATGAAAACAGTATAAAACCGATAACAGACAACTCGGCCACAAAGAATTGTCGTAATACTGTGATCAGGGCTTGAGTTGGTTAACCGATTTATTAGGAAACCGCGTCCTTGTTATACCATTAATTTCTTAGGACATTGAGGTTGAATTTTTAACAAATAAAAGAATAAGTTAAAAACTGAGATTAGAAAAAGGAAACATATTTTCTGTGGAGATAAACATTATAACACTATGAAAGCTGTAGGACAGATATTCAATAGAAAAAATTAGCACAATTGTTATCACGTTCAAAGGGCGGATAAGCGATCCTTTTGAAAGACACTTCATACACTGATACGTGGTTGAGATTCATTGAACAAAATATTAACTAAACTTAAATAATATTTTTGAAACAGAGTCACAGGTTCATGAAATCCGCAACGCAAGGTTATCGGTTAGGCTTTTGACAGCTTCACAGGCTAGGATTTACAAGCTTGAGTTTTTATATACGTTGACAAATAATTGAATTACATCATTGCTGGAAATAGAGAGAGAGAGAGGGAAAATCCCTATCGTGCAATCATTACATCATATGGCTATGCATGATGTAAGATTCACGACACCTTATAACTCGTCAGAGTCATTTATGCCTCTTTATAAGCCATGATGTTTAACTAGGGAGTGTGCAGAAGGTATTATAAACATCAACGACTTTCTTTATCAACAAAGTAGAGGCAAGGGAAAAGGGCACACTGACTTTGTAAAGCATGGATTTTATTTGTTGCTCTGGCCTGAGATAGCAGAGTAACTTGCTCCAAAACTGCCAATAGCCAAGAGGAAAAAGAGGTTGTTAGTTCTTGGTTTCATTTTAATTGTGAGTCGATTTTCATTTGCATTAAGAGATAGTAACCTTAAATCTAATTTATTAATCACCTTGCATGATCTTTTCATGCTTCTCATTTCTTAGGCTGAAGTCTTAGCGAAGGAGCTGACAACCTGGAAAGTAAAGTGAAAAATTAAAAACCCACCAGCGGAGGATATTTTGCAAAGTAGAATCCAGCTATATGTATTACCAAACCGTAGTATTTCTGTGTATGGAACATTTCAATGTTATGAAAGATCTATCAGAAAGATACCCGAGAGAAGGCAAAGCAGTTGTAATAATTTCTATCTTCTTCTATGGGCTAACTTTCATTTATACAAATTTATACAACAGTTAGTTGAAATTTAATATTGGATATAATAGGTTAAATTGTAAATTGTAAATTTCCGAATTAATTTTTCCCCTATGTCTTCAATCAATATATCCGTTGCCTACCTAAACATTTCCAGTTATTATTTCATGGAGCCCACCAAATTCTGAAAAATAGTAAAGAAAAGAGCCTTTGATGAAATCGAATATATCCATGTAGTCCAGCATTTTCTTCATAAAAAGTTCCTAATCGACGTAGTCTAGCTCATAATAGAACATTTTGTATACAAAAAGGAAATGATTTTCCTCTTGTTATAACAAAGAAGTATCGTGTTCAATATGTAGATCAGTACTTTGGATCACCCCTTAGAGCTCACACAGTTGTTGCTTACTTCTTCTCCTAGGGTACTATTACTCTACTTCAAGAAAGGGAGCTTTTATAAATCCGTTAAGAACTTTGATTGTTTAGCAAATCGACTTCATACGTCAGACTTACTGAAGCAAACTTTTTTTGGTATAATTTCTCACTAGGACCTAATTTTACCAAAATTTAGATTTTGATGAAAGTTCATACATAGAGTATTAAATTTAGAGAAGAAAGTCGATATGTTGAGTACCAAACTTGACTCATTAATTCAAAAGGGTGTAACAAACTGTGCGAGAATTGTGGAAAGATGGGTCATTTAAAAAGTAACTGCTACAAATTAAAAGAATGTTACAAGCGCGGCAGACGGGGTCATCTCGCGAAGCATTGCCGCAGTGGCGATAAATCGATAAAATCAGCTTCTAGCGAGCCGCTCTCCGAGACTTCCGATCTTCCGAAAGTATCCCGGTTACTTAACAACGTAGAAATCGGAGGAACAAATTTAGAGATGTTATATGACCCAGGAAGTTCAAATTCGATGTCAAGGAGATCTGATTATGAGAAGCTCGATCACAAGCCACCCCTGATTCCACTAGCTAAATCGGGAATTGGAATTTCGGGACAAAATTTTGACATCGATGGAGTAGCCCATCTTAATTTAAGATTCACTCGGGAAGATAGTAGCCACTACGTGCTTGAGTACCAGCCAATATTACTAAGCTCGAAAAATTCTAGTAATATTTTCGGCGTGCAGACAGAACTGCACTTCAAAAGAGCGGAGGGGAATCAAGAAGATAAGTCTATCACGTTTATTCCTACAAATGACGCAGGCATAAGAATAAAATATTTCGAAGAAGAAAATAAGAGTGGGGCAGGAGAAGTTAAGATAGCTAAAGTAACTTTCATCCCCGATGAAACGGTGAAACTAAGCAGTAAAATTAGCCAATTTCAGAAAGAGCAGGGCAAGTCATATGTATTCGATCCAGTAGCAAATACGGAAGATATCTAATTTGGTGATGTTAAATTTGATGCAGTTAAAAAGCATTTTAAAATACCCGTACTTAACAATTCTGGGAGAGATTTGTCGTTAAAACGTGGAGACGTTATTGGTTCGATCGAACCTTTAATAGAAAATCGATTATTAACAAGTTGTTCGACTACTGCTGTAGGCCTGCCTAACACAACAGTTACACAAGATACTGTCAAAGCCGATTACTTGAATAGAGATTACCAAGATATTTTTATTAAAATGCTGACAACACACCAGAAAGTTGTCACCCAAAAGGCAGGAACTTTGAACATACCAGTTTTGTTGAAGATTTGGAAACGACATGACGAGACAAGCATCTTTATTAGAACATTAACCGTTATCAAATATATCCTGTGGCGTAGCAATGTCCTGTGGTGTATTGTTCAACGCGTAAAGCCTTCCTTCTTTGTGTCCAATTGAAAGAACTTTACCTTGAAAGTGAATGACACACCTATTGTCAATAAATCAAGACACTGAAAGTTTTACATTAGGTAAGGTTTTAGCTTGATGGTATTGCAGACAAATCGAGAATAGAAAGAAAGAAATGAAACCTGTCTAAAGTAGGCTTAATAAAGGCCTGATAGATACGCCGTCTAAGGCGCTAGTTTAAGGTATTAGTTACTCGTGTTGCGTGGGTTGGATGTAGCGCCTAGAGAGATGATGGACTAAAGAAAAACGGTAATTGTTAGGCCAGGTTGACTGCTGGTATACCACTCCATCCATTTGTTTGTAAATTTTCTTATTGAGAATGAAATGGCAATGAGGGTCTACAAACGTTCGCTTGAGAAACAATGTCATTTAATTTAAATAAGGTAACATACGAGATACGAGAAAGAACTTTAAATGTGTCTTTTAATGTGAATTTAAACGTGCGTATTTCGTTCAATTTTGGGTAAACTACTTAACAACATATCGCAAAGTTGAGTGGCTTTAGATCGACTGAATCTAGACTCTAGGTATTATTAGGTTTACAACTATTTCAGGGAAGAGAATTAATCTAAAATGAGCATACGTCAATTGTCACAATACTTTGATATGAGAAATATAAATATATTTTATTGCTAAAAATGATTTAAATATTTAATTTCTAAACAAATAGAGCCATTTCCAAAGTTACCTCTATCCCTTGATATTATTCAAACATCCATATTGAAACGTATTAGTAACTCACTCTAATTTTATTAAAATGGAGTTCACTAACTATTTTTACACATTATTAGAGCATTTATCCGATAATGTCAGATTTGGATATCGTATATTTCAAAGACTATTAGTTATGAATATCTAGTTAGGACTATTAAAAAAACATTATAAATTTCAACATTTTCCTAAAAATGGATTTGTAGAAGATCTCACAATATTTCTCTCTGAATTACAACTAGTACTACAGAAACAAGCGATTATTATAATGCCACAGCATCACTTTACAGGAAATCAAGCGCCACAGACCGCTTGGCTACCTTCCCTTAAACAATAAGTATAGGTGTAATATTGCTTAACGTTACGTTGGCATACAACATCGGTACAGAATGGCGATAGAGTGATTTGGCTAAAGTTGTAGCAATCAAGAAATGCTGAAACTTTACTACCAAATGTAAGATTTTAATGTGCTTATAGAAAGGTAAATACTGCCCTAAAAAAGAGAAGTCTGTCAAGTAATCACATATCCAAGGCATGGTGGCCGAGTGGTCTAAGGCGCTGGTTTAAGGCACCAGTCACTTCGGTGGCGTGGGTTCGAATCCCACCCCTGTCATGTAACTATTTTTCTTCTATATGGCAAAATACATACATACATACATACATACATACATACATACATACATACATACAAATCTCATAAAGAATGCGAGTTATATGGGCCAGGTGGGAAAGTAGATTAAAGATCAGTGGGAGATCTTGACAGTGCGTTCGTGTGTTTTATTTGCTTGATTTTGACAGAACAGACAACGTTTTGGCCGATAATAAATACATGGTACTAGATTGGAGAATATTGCTTGCTTGCCAAAAGAGAATATAAGAAGAAATAATAAAGTAAAATTGAATGTAAAAGGATTAAAAGACGCAAGGCAAGATAAAAAATCTATTCTATAAGAGATAAACGTCGAGGCATTGCACCAAAGGCAATCACAAAGCTCTTGAGAAAGTGACACTGCCTCCACAGTCTTAAAAGTCTTAACTAAGACAATATGAATTGGCGAGAAGATTTCGATCCATAATTTTAGTAAGAAAATCGAATCTCGCCTCAGAAAGTTTTCATCCCAATCGACTCATCCAATACCGTTTAAAGGAAAATATGTCTCAAAGGAAGTACATTTTTAAAGAAAACATGCTGTTGCACATTTTGAACCCTAAGTAGCAGTTCACATTTGCACCTGATGACAAAAGTTTTGATGGACTTGAAATCGGCTTCTAGACTTGCATTCAGTGAAGACTATTCATAGATTTTTTTCTTGATAACGCACGAGACTTTTGAATGTGTAAATTCACGCAAGTGGATTCAGTTTTCAGTGAAACGGGATACAATTTTTTCTCATTGTGGCAGGCGCTTAACTTATACAGTCCACCATGGTACAGTTTGAGATCTTCCTGTTTCCGGATATTGTTGCAGCTTCTTTGCTTTTCAATAAACTGAAACGCAAGGCAAGTCAAGTGTCTAGGACATATGCCATTTAACTCATCGATCACCACGCCAATATTTATTGGAACTCGAAAAAGAAATGTTAAATAAAGAAACAAATGAAGAAAATTGATAGTTTTCAGATGCATTCGACATATAACGAAAAATGATAACGACAACAGGAAGCAATATTATCTGTTTTGCAGCTCATCCAAGATACGTTAAATTAAACATAACAATTAAAATAACAATGATAGACAAAACTGGTTTGTGATTGCTGCTTTACAAATTTTATACGAGCAGCAGAAGCAACAGCAGTATAAGTCCGAAGGGAAACACGGTGATCACTGCTACTGCTACTGCTACTGCTACTGCTACTGCTACTGCTACTGCTACTGCTACTGCTACTGCTACTGCTACTGTCCGACTGTTGGCTTTAGACGACGGATTTGTCATGGATTTATCATGGATTTAATTGTGGAACTGAATTTGACTCGACGCAAATCTAAGACAAACTCGACGTCTAAAGTAGGCCTCAGCCTAATGTAATAGACTTCCTTACTTATTTTTCTTTTACGACAAGGTGCGCACTTGATAATATCACTCGTATGACAACTCCTAAGGCGTTAGCGGCTACACAACCTTATAAACAAAGAATTCGTAACTATGATATATATTCTATGTTAGGAAAATGAAATGAATGTTACTTATGTAAGTTGGTTTCTTTTGTAATTAGGTCAGCTTTATTTGTAAACAGGTCAACTTCCATCTGTGTAAAAGGAACAAGAGAAGGAAAACAACTATAAAGTGGCCGAATCGTCATCATTCCAGTGGTTACAAAATAATGAGATGCATCAAGTTCATATTTGATCGACAGAGATTTACTGAAACACAAGCAAGCAAATATTAAGGTAATTTCTTTCCAACATTTCGGAGTCATCTTGACACCATTCTCAAGGAAAAAAAATTCGAGAGCTATTTATATATACTACGTAAAGAATGTATTCATATCAATAGATCTCGCATTTTGTCAAATATTTTCCTTGAGAACGGTGTCAAGATGGCTCAGAAACGTCGGAAAGACATTGTTGCCGTAACATCCGCTTGCCCAAATTAATATTGGTCTGGAATGAGTAGCTCTTTGGGCCATGTTACACTAGCCTCACTTTCAAATATTTCAATCATGTGGCTTGAAGTCACGATCTATCTCAAGATCGTCATAACAGATTTCGATAAATTGCGAAATCAATCTTCCTGAAAAAAGCGGAAGAAAATATCCCCCAAGCAACCGGCTGACTATCAGTCACATGTGTGACTTGGCTGTCATGAATCCTACATTAGTCTTTCGGAATGCTCGGAACAATAGTTGGAAAGAGAATGCCAAATGCCATATTCAAACTCATTATACTTTTCTTATCAGCGAAGATGTTATGTCTTCTTATTCATGATTGCTTCAAACTAGTTATAATTAAATTGCCATTACTCTGCGTATGAGATTTAATCTATTTGGTTTATTGTCATTCTGTCATGGCACAGTGGTTGAAAAGCATCGACATAGGCAACAACTGTACATTAAAATGTTCCATACTCAGAAGTCTCTCAATCAAAGGCCCCTGATGAGTTGTGGGCCCGATTTTGCAACTACCCCTAATACACAGAAAAAGCACTGAACAGGTTAACTTAC
This sequence comes from Alatinidae sp. Z8VKAUB7J3, assembly GCA_010016025.2. NCBI lineage: Eukaryota > Metazoa > Cnidaria > Cubozoa > Carybdeida > Alatinidae > Alatinidae sp. Z8VKAUB7J3. The sequence continues at coordinate 91,983,160 of JAAAKM020073195.1, forward strand.
AAAATAAATAGCGGCCTGACCGTTCTCGGGGCTGCCACAGAGTTAAACGTGTCGACCATCTGTTGTCGTCTCGTCGTACAACGTGTCCAGCCCATTTGAACCGATAATTCATTAAATTTTGACTAGTGTAAGATGTCAGCTTCGTTAGGAATTGCAGTCTTCTTTATACTTTCCTTCTTCTTTATTTAGTTAATCCGTAAATTTGTGCACCAGATACTTGAAATGCTGAAAAGAGGACAATGGAAGGAATTGTAAGTTGGACACTAACAATTATCACGTGTTTTTAGTTGACTCAGTTGTGACATTAGTTGTGACTCAGTTGTGACATTAGTCGTGACATTAGTTATGACGTTAGTTGTGACATGGGCATTATGATGACAGCATTACCAGTCCCACATTTTATGATTTTGTGTGGTGTCTTGCACCAAACTGCATCAATAGACATTGGAGTCAATTGTACTTACGAAAGGTTTTGGTATCAAGGATCCTTCCTCACTTGATCTAAATGCAGTTGCTTTGCCTGCCTCCTCTAGAGTTAACTCTGTCAGCTGTTGACATCTTTCAGCCATGCTGTGAGTGGCGTCCCTCTTTTCTGCTTTCTGTCCATAATAGTCTTATCGAGCCCTTCTCTTTGATATACATGCTACAGAGAACTGAACCTTTTTCTTTAAGATGCTACGACGTATTTTGTAAAGCACGCAGGTGTTTGTTTCCCTTGTACCATAGAGTTCCTTGTACAAAGTAGTTAGTAAACAATAGCATAAATAAGGTTGGTAAAATGAAGGGAGAAGAACACAATCGGTAGTAGGATTCTCAATCAAGATGTATGATCAGCTGGCATCAGTTCGCATAGATGGCACTCATGGCAGGCTAATGAAATCTCCTTGAAAAAGGTGACCTATAGCAATGACCGACCTTGGCACACTGAATGCTAGAAAGCAAGGTAGCATACATTTATGTTGTCCTGTAAATGTTGGATTGCGGCTTTTCTACAATGGCATGCCAAAATATCTGTTTAGGTCAAAGAAACGGCTTTACATTTTTAGTCCAGTTTGAGTAAGGGTATAGTAAAAATATGTAAGATGTATAGTTTTACATTCGATTGCAGGTTTGGGTTTTGTTTGTCATTGCTCTGCTAACATTTTCGATGTGTTAATATACTACAGATAATTAGGGCAAAGAAAACAGCACAAAGCAAGCAGCACGGCTGCAATTTCATAGTTCACATGTATTATTTTAGGTTTGTGCGCACTTCTAGTGGTGTTACATGAACACAGACGTAAGTTGCCTATCAACACTGATAAACCTGTGTTTGTTTTGGTTGATTCATGCGAGCTCAACCTCGTTTTGAGACAGGATTGCGCAATTGTGATAAAGGTCCATTGCGAAGACGGAAGGATTCGGCTTTATACTTCTACTTATGTTGATACTAGGAAATATTTCTATTGCAGAAGCTATATTGTTGTATATATCTTCTAGCTTCTATAGTCTGATTGTTAAATGATCCTTCCGAGCTCTTTTCCTTCCCTAAAAGCCACTTTCTAGAATCATCATTGATCCAATTCCCTAACAATTTTAGTTCGCCTAATTACGGCTAAGCTGCGTTTGCACTGATTAACGAGTCACATAGGCATGGGGCTGTCAATTGGGATGAACAGGAGAGCTGAATCCAGTCAACAATAATCAATGGATTTGTAACAGGATATGAAATTCACATTAGCAACCAGCAATATAGATTCATTTGAAGCCGCTCGTCATATAATTTTTTTTCAATATGCCGTATTGGAAATATGTAACAGGACTGGAATTGGCTGCTCAAGAAGAACCATCAAACCTCGTTTCAATGTCACAAGTCTCACTTCCATACAGTAATATACACTGAACTGTAAATACAAATAATTACAAATTTGACGTTAGAAAAAATCTATCCAAGATCGTAGCAAAAAAGGGGGGCATTAGAAGGCAATGACCGCCTCATGGCTTACCTCTATCCCCGCTGGCATAAAATTGAGGAACGTAGCCCTTGGATGCCCAAGCTGCCCTTTAATTATCAGTTAATCTGTTGATGGTTTAATTATTTATTTAGGTAGTTTCAATATCGGCCCCACACCTCATTACGGGTGTTTGATTGGGTGATTGCATTAGAGCGGAGCTCTCGTAGAATTTTCCCCCTTTTTAAAACATCATATACCGAAGAACTTTTTTGATTTCATTTTAGTATTATCTAGTGTTAACAGTGTTCGTTATGGTAAACCGATCTTCCAACATCAATGCTCTGTTGGACTATCATACGTGGCCCAAGATAATAATAATTGACTGTTAACTTTAGCTTTCAATTACATTAGTTACTTACCCCCCCCCCCCCGATAACTCGTTGTCTCTCCCCTAATGAGCGTGGCTGGCTACAGGCCAGAATTCCACGTACTCTTGGCTGCCTAAGAGACGCCCCCCGCTAATTATTTTTTCGAAAATTTCCACCCAGGACATTCTTATTCCAACCCCCCCGTCGATTAATTTCTACATAATCTCCTACCCATGACAATTTTTTGAGGAGATACTTTTGCGTGCAAGTAGAAAATATGCTACTAAAGTATGAATGCAAAATACTAACGTTTTAAAACAGCAGCATCAGTGATTAAATGATTGCCGCTACCAATACCGACGTAAATAATACAGGGAGAGGCTTATCAATACTACCCTGCCAAGCAAACGTCTCATCGATCGGTTAACATTCTTTACAGTACAACTCCCAACCTCATCGTGACGTGTAGTAGGCCTCAGCACCGCTTTTGTATTGTAAACTGCCCCCTGCCAACCCCCTAAAAATATTTTTTAAATATCCACAGGCTGCCCTTCCAAGTCTGTACAATGTACAAAACTTGTAAATAATCAAGAAGATATTTCCATCAAATCATCCCCTTCTTGTTTTGGCTGTACCGATGATAATGCTGACCAGCATAGACGGTGATCAAATGATAACTGATCTCCAAGAAGACTGACCACAATCATGGAATCACATCCTGCCCTAATGGAAAAAGGAAAAAAATGACCACAGCGAACCAAGAGCGAGTTCGCCTCTTACCTTGTTCTTCGGGTCTGTCAGGTACAAAGAGATAAACTTCGCTTCCTCTTGGCTTCTGTGGAGGTTCAGAGACGCTCTTGTACTCCCCAATATTTTCCAGAATTTGGATCGCCTGTTGAAGTTCCAATGATTTCACAACTCGCATACAGAAGCTGCCCTCCTCGGGTACTTCCTCTGACATTTTGCAGAACTGAAAATTTCCCAGCCAAAAAACACAAGGCCAATGCGCTTCACAAATGGCGGAACACAACAGCAAAAGACAAGATGCCAAAAGCGCGCTGGAGCATAGGGATCCGATCTGTCGCTGTGTACAATACAGACCAAGGTTGATCTCGGCCCATGCCCCATTGTTAACTGTTTCTTGTTAACCAAATACCATAATATAATAAAATGTATTAAGAGAAAATAACAAAAATATATAGGTTTCAAAATGTTAGCAACTGGTTTACAGAGAAAGCCTTTCGTCGTTCAGCTCAGTTCAGTTTCATCACCCTTTCGCTCAAAGACCTTTACTGATTTTACAAACATCACTCTCTAGCACTCACTGCTTATCCCTGTTCTTCCCGTGTCGACTGCTACATTTCAAGTTGACGCTGCCCTGTTATTGAAATTCACCTGCATATTGGCCTTATTGATCATCCTTTCTCCCTTTTATCACAGTTGAGGTTATAAAGATACTACACAACACAGATATCTGGTCCTAGGATGTATGCCTGGAGGATGGTATTTAGGTGCTTAATCCTCTCCAATACTTCGTTATTTTGTTCACCTTCTAGCAATTATCGCCCGCCTTAGAATTAAGTAAACCTACGGCCTGACGAGCTCTTTGCGGGTCCGGCCTCGTTCTGGATTTTTGTGTGATAAAGGTCCATTAACGTGTGCCTATCAGATCCCTGTGTTTATCTCACTTTGGTATGCTCATGTCTGTTATGAAGAAACCACGTTATTTGTCAGATGTAAGAAAAATGAACTCGTGAGATAGTGTCTCATTAATTACATGATCCTCAAATCACCGGAGTTTAGTGATGACTTTCACAACAAACTTGTCATGGAAACTCTCTTAAAAACAGAAGCAAACGAGTATAACGGATTTCTTTCGCAGTAAAGTAGAGGGAAAATTTTGTATTCTGTATTGTTTGCAACTTCTATATAAAATTAATGATAAAAATGTAAGTTAGTTGACAAAGTAGAACCGCGCAACATTTTTGAGGCGCAGTTGCAATGTGAGGATCAAACTATAAAGCCTGAAAGGGGATCTGGAACTTCACTTCATTCATTAACGCATGAAGAATAAGTGTGTGAACCAACAGATTTGTTCAAAGAAACCAATAAAACCTGCTGTTGTGAAACATTCAGTGAGTGGTCAATTATCGTTAAGCCTGGGAGTATAACTCAACAAGCATAAACTGAAATATCAAGGGAACTTTAACGACATTTCATGGACTCTCTACCTTCTAATATTTTAGATCCGTTCTCGTATCATCTGGAAAAGAACTGGACTGAATCATTATAGTAATTTAGAGATGACATTGTTTACAGTAGACGCCAGATACTTTCAAACAGTTTAAGAGAAGAGCTCAACCGTACAATAGCATTAGTATTCTGTTTCTTTGACTTGCTTCTTCTAAATGGAGGGAAATAACAAATAAAGTAGGACTAGACTTTAACAACAGAAATTAAATATGTAATCCATTATTTGAATTTAGTAGAAGTGGGATAAACATCAGCAAATAAAGAAATGAGAAACTATGCAATTGACACCTTGGGGTAAAACAGTTCAGCCTTACATCTAGATTCACTTTATCGTTTGCACATAACTTACATTTAGTTGGAGATCTGAGAACTAAGCCAGTCGCCATCTTTTTACTCTTGTTGTTCTATGAAAGTGGAATTTTTTAAAAATTTTATTATTTACCAAGGGATGCAATCAGAGAAAGCAATGCCCTTGTTACATGTAGTGCATCTTTAATGTCAGCACGCACAGGCGCAACGGATGAAAAATATTGGGGGAGGGGGGGGGCTATGGATTATTTTCCCGAAAAACTATACATTTGCCCGAACATTATTGGAACATGAATAGACTAAACACCAAACGGTCAGAAATTGAAACAATTCCATGTGCAACCTTGTTAACTGCACTCTGCTTTCATGGGCGTACACATAGCTATTGCAACTATGGTACTTAGTGTTGAGGTATCTTACTTGACACACTTGAGATTGTGCAGCATCAACAAAGGAACGAATAAGGACTCCTCTGCGCAATGTGTCAACCACCGAACTTAAAGTATTGAAAGCATCATTTTTTATGTCATATGTTGACCCTCGCGTTTTCAACACAACGTATAAACTTTGAGAATACAGAACCTGACAATAGACAGGCAGACCTGTCACATCCAAATGTCACATCCTTTTACTTCTCCTTGAAATATTTTTGCAGACACTATTCTATGCTCATACGGTTTCCTGGTAAACCTATGTTCTTCTTGAGGCCAAACTGTCTTCGCAGTTATGTGTTCCTTTATGAATCTCAATCATAATTGTTTTGAGGTCTTCATGCAGCTGCACAGCGTATTTGATCAGCATAACAGTATTTCTATTCTTGAGCCAAGTATCTTCTCATCTGCGTGTACCTCAAAAGTGCTAATAAGCGCACTCACTAATCATTTTGAAATATCTCTCATGAATTTACAGTTAAATGTACAGGTAAAAGTTTCAAGCCAGTCTGCTCCTCCTGCCTTGTTCCCAGTCTCTTCAAGATCGCTGATTTGGACTTCGTTTGTTGTCATATTTAAATTCAATAAGTTCTGTATTGTTTATTGACTGTCGCGGGGTGCAAACTTATCATAAACATAATAGATTAGCAGATATGTCTAAGTTTCGGGAGTCATTTTCCAAGGGCTTTGCAACCTTATCCTATCACAGTGACTTGTTACAAGTTTGACAATGTCTGGGATAAAGGAATTTATACTTATTCGAAACATGAAGTCACGTACATAGATTAGAAGTCCGTTGCAATGCATTTGAAGAAACATCTGCTTACTTACAGTCTTTGTTATCAACTTAATCTTACTCTGTTCTCAGCGACGAAAAGTCAATTTGCTCTGAATGTGGTGTATAACAACAGCTGTAAACAAAGCTTGGTGCAAAAGGAGATTAGGTGGTATTGTAGGCTTTAGAAAAAAGTTTCCCAATAAATACAAACACGATGAAACGACAATTGGAAATCAAGAAACGTAAACAAAGCGGGCACGATGTTAATCGAGCGGTAGAAAGCTATCTCTAGTAATGGAAATGTGGATCATTCTTTAAAAAAATTTCAGGTGGCTCTGCGGACGAGGATAAACAGCAGGAGAAAAGTTCACATAAATTTTTTGATCAAATTGTAACGTTTGGAGGTAATATTTGGATTTGAAATTGATGACCCCAACCAATCTCTATGATGCTCCCCGACCCAGGGCAACGTCTTTCCCTTTTGGAAAGACAAACCCCTGGGGAATGGCCCCACTGCTTATCAGGGGGATAAACTGAGAGATTGGTTTGTATCATCATAAAAGTTCTCAAAAAAAACCCCCAACACTTAATAACTGCTCATATTAAACCTTCATTTTACAGGGATGGAAACTGAAGAGGAGATGATGAGAAATGATAAAATAATGGAAAAGCTCAAACCAGAAATTGAAGGCTATAAGGTCAGGATTAAAGAGCTGGAGGAACAGAACAATTTCTTGAGGAAAAAGGCATCAAACCACTATGATTGGATAAAGACTGACATAGGGAAAATTTTTACAGGCTTGCCTGAGAAATGAAACCTCTATGTGGATATTGTCCTTGTTGGTTGATAAGGTACCAGTTGTGAATAAAGATCTGAGCAAGGAGAACCATTTACTTATAATTCTCATGAAACTTCGATTAGGAGCTTCACTTAAAGACCTGGGATACAGATTTGGATATAAAAGACCAATGGTATCCAAGATATTCAGAGTTTGGATCCCAGGGTTAGCAAGGGAACTGAAGCAGCTGATTTTGTGGCCTAAAAGGGAAGCAATAATACAAAGGAATTTGCCAAAATGTTTTAAGAGTTTTAAAAGTTGTATTTGCATCATAGACTGTACTGAGATTTTTATTCAAAGGCCGTTAAATCTAGAAGCAAGGGCAACTACATGGTCCAATTACAAACCAACCAATACCATAAAATATGTGATTGGTAAAGCCCAGCATGTGCAGTCACATTTCTGTCACATGGATAGGGAGGACGTGTATCAGATAAACAAATAACAATCGAATCTAACTTCTTCGATATCCTAGAGAAAGGTGATTCTGTTCTTGCAGATAGGGGACTTGCAATAAGAGGTGCCAAATTGACAATACCATCATTTACCAAAGGGAAAAGCAACTTTCTGCCAAAGAAGTTTGCTGAATCAAGGAAAGTTTAAAACGTAAGGATACATGTTGAACGTGTCAAAGGCCGCTTAAAAAAGTTTCATATCTTGTCAAACATTATCCCAATTTCTCAAGTCGATCTCTTAAATGATATTATGGTTATTGTATCAGCACTTGTGAATCTTCATAAAAGTGTTGTTTAATAGTGACAGCCAATGGTACAATGTTACTTGGTATTATGGTGTGATATAACTAGCACAACCATGATGTACATAAGCCCAAAAATGGGCATATTGAACTATTTGCTATATTTTACAGTTTCAACATATGTAGACATATAAAAGATCTGAATGGAGTAACTTTTACCACAGAATGACTGATCATGTATTGTAAATGTGTCAACAACATCCCAAATTGCTCTCGGGAGATCTTACGGGTCCTTTTGTTCCTATTTTTGCCAAAACCGGGTGTAAAAACAACCATTTCACAGGTTTTTAGGACATAAAGTCCCACATAACGTATAAATCCATCAAATGGAACAAAATACCAACTAGGCTTGTATTTGTCAGCATCATGCCAAAATGCTTCAGGCAGATTTTGGGGGTCGGTACGCCCCTATTTCGGCAAAAAGCGGAGGTAAAGACACCAAAATGACGATGTTTCAGCAAACAAAGACCCAAATAAAATATAATTTGATAAAACTGCACAGAATACCAGCCAAACAAGTGTTGTTCTTGTACCCGCATCACGCCAAATTCATTCCGCAAGATACTGGGGGCCCGTATGTGTATCTGGGGCGGTTATATTTGATCCAATTTTTGCGTCCAATTATAGAATTGCCCCCAATGTTGCCCCAAATTTTAAAAATTTCGAAAACAAATTTTCTGCGATCGTTTACCAGATAATTTATCTTTCACATGTAAAAAAGCTATATTCAATCGGAAGTTATTCCATATTACATTTTCGGCCTAAGCTAATTTTGACGTATTTTCAATCTGAGAGTCCGGGTATTCAAGTAGTCCGTGAGTATACAGACGAGGTAATACCGCGCACATAGAAAGTAATAGTCACATATTTACAGCAGCTATACGAGTTCTTTGTGTTTGTGAATGTTTCTGTTCAGTGTACACGTTTAGAGATCGTCTACAGTTGTCCATACCTGATGGCTTCTTCAAAGCGAAGAAGGGAGTTGATTCTCTTGACTATCCAACTGAATAGCCGGCCATACAAAGCCTGGATAGAAAGAGAATAAAACAAGTTAAAATAGATAATGGCCTTTAAAACATGATAACATGGTGCAAAGTACCCAAACCTGTTAAGTGAAAATGCGGTGTTGGCCGGAAGAAATTATAGAAAGCAGAGTTATTAGTCTTCCGGTTGCTAGTTGATTTAAACTATTTTTATATATACTTTGTATAACTGAGAGATGTTAATTTGTCTGCCTTTGCCCTGCTGCTACAATTCCTGCTATTATAATAAAGTTACTGAATCAATAGTAGAATACCAGTCTGTGTGTTTACGTCGAAAATATTTGACGAACTTATCTGAAACTGATATTAGGAAATGCTCGCACTAAAACCTTCACGCCCTCACTCGTTACTAAAACATAACTAGTAAACTTACTAGTACTTGTTTCCAGATCCCAAAAGATCCTTGACAAGGAAAGTCCCAATTACAGCCACGCATATCCGGATACAGTTATTTCTTTTCTTTGTAGCATACTATCAGTGGAATTTTAGTTTTAGCAACGGTTCCAAATCTGTTTACTTGATAAAGGTTTTTTAGCCGAAAGCTTATATCTCGCCACAAGGCATTTTAAGTCATTTTATATAGTTTTTAATGTTAATTTTAATGTGGTTTTAGGTTTTAATATATATATATTTAATGTTTTTGTATAAATGTTGTAATTTATGGCTATTTTAAAGTCTGTTTATGGTCCTGCCTAAATAGAAAATACAAATCTCAGACTATACAGTGTAGAATAATTAGAAATGCATGTTTACATGTACACTTGTGTCAATTAACAACAACAGTAGCAAACACATGACATTATGTTTACAAAGAATAAAAATATATTAATTGCAATCACCAAAATGCTACCAATGAAGGAAAGAAGAAAAGGACAAAGAAAGGAAGAGGAAAATGACTAAACAAAGAAAGACCAATGAAAAAAACTCTAGATACTGCCTGACTTCTGAAGAAACAATAAGTTACAAAAACGACTACTTAACTATGTCTACCACTTGACTATTAATCCCCTTGGCGCAACACTGTGTAATTCAAACTACCAAAATAACTCCCTAAGCCAGTTACTACTATATAATTTGTCTATCATTTCAAAATCAAACTTTTTAGTAAAAAAATTGTAGTTGTTAAACCTCTATACTTTGTATTAGTGCTACCTACGTAATGTTTACTACAAATTTCACATCCTAGCAGGTGCACTTTGGTACAAGAATTGCTTTCTAGCCTATGGTTAACCTTGTATGTTCTATGTGAACTGCCACCTCTTAAGTTATCTCCCTCCACCACAAAACTGCAAACTTGGCACCTTGTATTCGCACATCTGAAACTACTGACATTTCTAAATTATTTGTACATATTCTGAGTAGAGCCTTACCATATAGCTTGCAATTTTAGGGAGCTGAAGGGTTTTGAACCCACAAGCTCATGATTTGTAACTCAATACCTTAAATATTGGACTATCTGGTCCAATAAAGCTGAGGTGAAGATGTTTGGCATCAGTATTTTGCGGTGTCTCCTCCACTTAGTGGGTATGTGTACTTGTGTTGACACTTTGTCAATATAATCAATATATGAGGAATCTTACTTGATAAATACAATACATTTGTGCTGTTTTCAAATTCGGCGGTTGGGCTTAACGGGGTTGGGCCTCTGTTTACATAAATTAAAGTCCACGATTGTAGGAGTGCTTATCATTCTTCAAACAATTCGGGGTGTTAGGGTCTCTTATTTCTCTGTAAGACGTTCCTGTAAAGCCAAATATTGAAACTATGGCTGTGGAGCTCTAATGAATTGGTGCTACGCAGAGTTATCTTAGTGCAGGAAACGTTTTATTAAAACTCTTTCGAACTTGGTGGTCTCTCAATCAAATACCCCTGGTTAGCAGTGGATCTTCTAAACTCGGCAATACCTTTTGCCATAATACAGGGTTGTAGCAAAGAAGGGGCATGAGGGCGAGGGCATGGAATTCCCCACACCCCTAAAATTTTGCGGTTTATGATTTCCTGGGTATATTCTCTTAATTATTCTTTGCTTTGCCTTCGAATAACTGTGCAGTATCGAGTTGCATTGATACACGAAGTCATCAGTCATATATCATCTATTTGTCCCACCACTTCTCTCCTGTTAGGATGATAGTAAAATCCATGATGAGAGGGGGCCGGTACGGAAGCTTCGGTAACTCTTTAGTTAGGGTCCAAGTGCAGCTCAGGACCCTTGTCGACAGAAACTTGTTTTTAAAGTACTTTAGAGTATCTAGGAAGCTTATCTTTGCTTTTAAAGTATGTATCATTTGTAATGTCAGATAATAGTGATAAAGTGTCAGCAACCTCGAATTTATTTGACATCGTTTTCCTTCGTATCACAAAACGTTATTTAATTGTAGCGCCTCTTGTATTTCTAATTTTCATATCTATTTATGACTTTCGTTATCAATTACACGGTTTTAAGTGATAAAAAACTAAGCTATTGTCAACGAATAAACTATACCACTAAGGCAATAACTAGATTTAATGGTCGATACTCAGATATTGGTTTTTGGTCTGTAGTTACGGACAGGTCCATCTAGCAGAGCTTAGATGATTAATTTCCTGATATCTATTAGTTAATTCTTAAAGTCAATTATAGCAGTGGGTGAGAAATGTACTTCTAATCTTAATGAGTCTATTAATTTCTACAAACAAGTTTCTTTATTACAAGAGAACTTCAACCAACGTCAAAGATCCCTGATTACAAGGGAGGAGTACCAGTTTATTTGATAAGAGTGGTAAATCAAGACGATGATTAGGTTCTTTATACGAGAAGAACTTTTAAACATTGATTTACAACTTCATGGTGACGGTCATTGCTTTAACTCCCTTATCGATTTTGACATATAAGGAGTCAGCTATCCGCATGCACATGCACATGCACATGCACATGCAAGCATTCAAAAGACAAGACACGGCTTGAATCAGTGAAGATCTTCTCTAATACAAGGAACACCACGAAACTAAAGTACCATAAAATCCTGAATATAAGCCCTCCCGAATATAGGCTCCCCTGTAAACTAACGAAAATATGCTTCCGAATTTAAGCCCCCCCGAACATAAGCTCAGGGCTTACAGTTGGAACTGTGTGTGTTAGACTCGAAATTGGTAGTACTGAAGGCAGTGATACTGAATGAACATGGAAAGAGTATATATAGAGCATCTGTATTTACTTTTGTTCTTTTGTAAGATTTTACCCACTAAATGTTGTTATTAGTCTCTCCGATTGGACACCGAATGGTAAATTGTTGGAAATACACAAGTCCCCTGTTAACCTAAAAGACTCTCCGAATATAAGCCCCCCTGTATATAAGCCCCTCCGGATATAAGCCCACCAAAAATATTTACGAACGTCTATAAGCCCAGGGCTTATATTCGGGATTTTATGGTGTAACCACAACTTGAACCGAACAACATTGAGTAACGAAAACGGAGGGCCATGGATCCCACTCGCCCCCAGTTCCAGCATGGGTCTCGACTTTTACTTTTAAAGGAGAGACCAGAAATAGAGTAGCTGACCTTACGAGAACAGCCAACTTTTAGTACACGGTCGACTATCGAACTAACAGACACTTCAAAAAGGGAAACCAGAGACAAACGTGAAAGCTATTCAGTCTGTGTATAAATTCAGCCTTGCTCCTGTTCTCCGTCTATTTGACTAGAGCAAATGGCTTTTTAAAATGTTAAGAGGTTAAATGTTTTACAATGGCAATGAACAATGAGCCTAGAGATCCAAAGATAACATTCAAAGGACAAGTTCTCACAGATCTGTTGTTATATTTTGGCTTCATGGCAAGTAAAACAGAAACGAATAAAAGTATTTCTTTGCATTTTAATTCTAAGAAATTTTTCGCACAGGTCTGTGGTTACCATGGTGTTTGAATATCGAGCAAGCAAGAGGATGAAATTATTCGAGACACAAAGGTATACATTATTGGATATAAACTAGTTAATCATCGATCCCGATTCTTTACGCAGAACGCTTCCAAAACGTAAAGACATGAAAACGAACAGCGAGTGATTGGGCTCGTAGCCAAGGTGACAAATTTTCAGGGGCCTTTCTGGCTTTGAGGTGAGGGGCTATTATGACGTTTTGGGGCCTAACATTGCCACTTCTTAAGGAAAGTCTATAGATTTTTGAATCTTGAAAGGGTCTTAAGACCAATAACGATATTGATCCTAGGTCTTAAGACCAATAACGATATCGATCCTAGGTCTTAAGACCAATAACGATATTGATCCTAGGTCTTAAGACCAATAACGATATCGATCCTAGGTCTTAAGACCAATAACGATATTGATCCTAGGTCTTAAGACCAATAACGATATCGATCCTAGGTCTTAAGACCAATTACAATATCGATCGTAGGTCTTAAGATCAATAACGATATCGATCGTAGGTCTTAAGATCAATAACGATATTGATCGTAGGTCTTAAGATTAATAACAATATCGATCCTAGGTCTTAAGACCAATAACGATATCGATCGTAGGTCTTAAGACCAATTACAATATCGATCCTAGGTCTTAAGACAAATAACGATATCGTTCCTAGGTCTTTAGACCAATAACAATGTCGATCCTAGGTCTTACGACCAATAACGATATCGTTCCTAGGTCTTAAGACCAATAACAATATCGATCCCAGGCCTTAAGACCGATACCGACACACGAGCCAATGGTATAACGCAAATTTAAGTCTTGGTTTCTGTATTTGAAAGAAATATTTTAAATGGCAGCTTAAATAATACAGTTAAGATATCGTCTTGATGCTAAAAATTTGGAGAATTAATTGGTATTAAAGTAAAGCTTTGTCTGATGTGTTAAATTTGAGGGCCATGTTATTGCTTACAAGTACCTAACTGCTTCCTTCTTACTAGTAAAAAAAATTCTGATACCGATATTCATAGTGGCCAACGCCCGATGCCTGGCACTGGTATCTGCTCATTACTTCTTAGTACATTATTTCGGGGATGAAACGATCGCTTTCTTTGATGGGGGCCGTAGGTGTCAGCCTTTCGGCAAGGATCGGATGTAGTGTCTATTCTCACCGATTACATATGCTCCCTATCATCAGTGAGAGGTGCTTCTACTAGGTGTTCAAGCGTGCCTCGTGCCTTGCTTCTCTACCTAGTAACCCAAATTTATGGGCATCGAACATGGATGCTCCAATTACCTTTTATTTAATAGTTAACCTACTAGGTGTTTGACTGTTTATTCAGAGATAGCTTAGCGACTTTTTTATCAGCTTCAATATCGGGCCCACTAGTCATCAGGGGTCTTTGATTGAGAGACTCAGCTGTTAACGCCCACTCTATTACGTCATTGTTAGCGATGTTAGAATTAGGGCTGTCCATAGCATAACATTCTTCTATTCGAATAATCGGTGGAGATTTTTCCGATTAATCGATTAATCGGAGTAAATGGGCGTGGCACAGAGCGCAATGCTACTTCTGCAAGTTTATCCATGACCCTCTTACTATCAAGACCATATTTTCCTAGCAGTTTTTCAAAATTGGAAGCATTATTGGAATAAAATAATAATAGTAATAATAATAATAATAATTTAACTTTATTACCTTTTCATGTTTACAATGGAACTTAAAAATTTCTAACTTAGTAAATACAATAAGATTATTAAGTGAATACAACCTAAGATATCGATGAGCTAATGATAATAATAGTAACAATTGTTAAACTTAATTGTCTTCTTTTCCTTGTGCAGCTTTTGCAGACAAGCAAATCTTCCATTACACTCGTTTTACTGTTTTCGTCCCTCGCGATGGGGACAGAAAGATCTTTTAAAGAATGTTGGATTTGCTGTAAAGGATAATAGCAACAAGAGCAGTAATTCTCAAAAGGTCGCTGTAGCACTAACTTTATCGTAAAGATCAAGGAGATAAACCCATTCTGATTTTCCTATAACCATGCACGTTTCGAGGGACACATACTTCATCGTCAGTGGTGATCAAATGTTATCATTACATTGCCTCTACTTTAAAACTTTCTGGGCATATACACGAGAATATATTCTTATATCAGTCTAGTGATTCAGTCCTTTCATTGATTAATGTTTAGAAAATATAACTTGGCTGAGCCATATCTTGTTGAATTTACATTTGATTTTGGTGTTTTGTTTTCTTGTTCAGCAACACTTTGGCCCTAATAATATAGAGGGACTTATTAAACTTCTAATTCAAAGCAAACCCAAGCTTCATCAAGGACTGCCAGTACTTAGATCTAGTTTTGATTTTGCAATCCTTCTCTTCGAATAGGTTTCTAAAGACATGGATTTTGACCAAATCCTTCATATTCTCCAGGTATTCAGCTACTTCTCATCTAGAATTGAGCTTTGTCTGTTCCATATGACACGATATTAAGTTTGAAAACTTAAACCTAGAGATTTTGCACGGTTAACGTTCCATGAGCCCAGTTCTCTTAATGAATAAGGTCGCTCCTGGCCTGCTTGCTGTAAATAGATAAGCGTTATGATACTACAAATTACAGAGAAGTCATGTTTATCACAGATGTAAAGAAGGACTTTAGTCAAACGATATTACACGTTTACTGAGTTACAATACAAATTAAAATTTGCTAATAACATCTTTCAGTACAATTTTCTTGAAATATAGAAGGATAATAATAATTTATTTTTTTTAAACTCAATGCCTTTATTGCTAATCTTCATTTTACAATAACATTTCCCGCTGTTTTCTCCTGGCACTTTTTTAATTTACTTAATTTTATGCTATCCCTTTGCTGACCGTAGTCAGTTATCATCATATGCATAGCTAGTTTATGTAAGTAACAACCCACTGATTATATACGCATTAGATATGTTGATAAATTGCTCAATTACTAAATACAAAGGATGTAAAAACCTAAATTGACGGATATTACAAATTCGGAAGAGTTGTTAAAATTGTTCTTTTTGTAGCACAATCAAGTAAAGCAAAATTACGTTAAGTTTACTATAACCTAAAATTAAATAATTCCACACTAAATATTGTTTAACTGAACTTACGAGTGAAAAGTGAACAAAAAACTAGAAAAAAAGTAAATTAATGATGCTCTAAACAAAATTAAGCAGGAAAAAAAACAAACAAACATTTTTTTCATTATTTGGAAGTACATCAACTGGCCAGTTGAGCAGCAACTATGTTGCTGTCATGAGACAAATAAACCAGTGAGCTCACAAAAAAGTTTGCCAAAGTTTAGATTTCTGCAACGACTGAAATGTCACTAGTGAAAAGTACGTTATTCTGGTCAAATTGACCTAAAAGTCAGAGATAATCTGTTTGCACAACAAACCCTTTTATTTTAATTGGGAAGATTTTTGTTAAGTGTATTTTATCAGCAATTACGAAATTCGTTGAGTAGTACCATGATACAGTTACCCTTCCTCTAACTAAGACACCCCCTCGGGTTACGTACACCAGAGACAAAGCCCTAATAGTAGACTTTATCATCAGCTTTGTTGAACAAACAAGGCAGCTTTGAATTTCAACTTCATCAAAGGAAAGAAAGTCAGGTTAATTGTGAATGTGTTTGTTTGCAGGTTGTTGACAGATTAGGCAAGAGCTATTTAAGAGAATTGTACCGACATTGTCTTATGATGAACTAACGGGAACAGCAGATTCTCAAGGAAACTCAGAATAAGCCCACTTTCTTCAAAAGTTATGAAAAAAAATTGTACCACGTCAAATTTGATAATACATACATCATAATTCATGGTAATGTTATGCAGGAATTATCAATGCAATGACGCAATGCGCGCATTTATGAGAAATAAAAACTTGATGAACTCTCCAAGGAGCTCAACAGGTAAATATTGTGACTGGGAGAGAATAAATCATAAAAACCGATAAACACATGCAAGTCTTGGATCATAATTTCTTTTATGTTTGGCCAATAAAGTTTGGTACCTTAATCCTATGCTTTTCAGAAGGGAATGGGGTGGCTTTTGACATCTCCTAACAAAGTTTTCCTTTCAACTTATCACCTTATTTATCTTCCTGCTGGGTTCGAAGTAGAACTATCCAATTGACGGCTGAGCGTGGGCTTGAATAATCAACCTTTACCTTACTAGAGCAGCTCTCTACCGGCTAAGCTAACTCGCCTCCCTTAGAAGCAAAACCAGAACAATATTTAACTTAGCTGCAAACATTTAAGAATTTTGAATGCTGAAGGAATCCTTATCTGAATAACGCCAGTAGATAATGTTGCGATGAAGATACCCATTTACTTTTACTTGTAAGTCACGCAATTATGTACAATGCAATGATACAAAATACGAATAAAATTATTTGTAACTTATTTACAATCAAAAAATAATTTTTCTTAAAATAATCTCATAAATGTCCAGGATTCATGTACCCATCGTTGGGCAGGATAGATAGCATGGACGCTAGTATAAGTGGATTTATCACCAATCATGTGCATTAGAGGATCATACCAAAAACACAATAATTAATCAATTGTCATACTTGGCGAGGCCTTCGAAAACTAGCCACTTATGTGATGTTACATCGCAAAATTTCCTAACTCAATATCTTTTATTTGATTTTTACTACATAATACCTAATTCAGGAAAGTAACAAAATTTCGAGGAAAACACTCCTTGATTGATAAAAGTTCTGTTCGTGCCTTGCCACGAGGTTTCCCAGTGCAACACGGAAAACGGTCAAATAAACACTATAGCCTATTTGCATTTGTCGGAGATATTTATCTTTCTCACAAAAATTTCCGAGCCCTCCTTTTTCATACAATTTAGAAAATTTCCTCGTTGAGATTTTACTGGCTTAGCACCTTTTAACACCTTAACGTCTATAAAAGTATAATTGAAACTAAGTACCTGAGACATATTATTCTCTATTGTGTAATTCCCAGTATCCCTGCCAAGCGGTGAGCTTTCTGTTAAATATCATACAGCTAAGTGTTTGTGCTATGTGATTATGTAAAGTACTTATAAACGTCGTTCCTCAAACTTGGTAAGTTGCCTTTTAAACTACCTAACGACACATTCTAGTAATTGTGTAGTGAATCAGCCACAGGCAACGTCGATTACTTTATCTTGGTGGTTGTTTCCATTTAATATCCTATAAAAGGAAAAGGAAAAGGGGATCAATGTTGTCAAGTACTAAAGCACAACACGAAAATGTATGATGATCAAGAAGTAATATTCCAAGCGGTGTTTGTAGTGGGGATTCCATGAAAGCAGGAATAACAAACGAGTATGAAGGGGGAGGTCTTGAATACATCTGGCAGCTGTTTTCACAAATTTCGGCTGCATCCGCCGTTATGAAGGATGTTGCATTGCGACACGCCAGGTTCTAAAATTGCAACTGCTCAGAGACTCAGATTCTTCGATTTACACAGAATTACAAATGTAGAGCTTCTGCAGCGTGTTAGTAGGAAGCGAGAACTTCAGGGAACAGGAGATAGAAGTTGTCTGAACTAAAATTTAAACTGCCCTGATATTGCAATACGGCGGGAAACTCTTATACTCTCCTACATGCACAGGACAGTGCCTGTTTTAAGGGGCCCAATGACACTCAATGACACTGAAGGGCTTCCAAACCACTTTATGGCGCAGGGGCCCCTCTTGCCGAAAACCGGCACTGGCACAGGATAACAAGTAAAGAGTTTTTACAGCCGCTCGGCAGCGAATAAAACCTGCCAGAACAATCGAAGAACGGTAATAGACTTTGCCTGGCTATTTTAGAGAACACTGAAGATCGTATTCTACGTAGAAGGATAGTGTGAAGCGACACGCTGCTGGAAAGTGAGAAAACGAGAAGCCAAAGAGAAAGCTGCCTACTTTTATTTAATAGAAATTAGAGACACGTTTTAGATCAAAAAAGCCATATACATGGTGAAGCACATTTCATCAAACATCGACCGCATGATGGGACTAAAATGGAGTGACCATATGACGTCACAACTGTATTTCTATCATAGATGGGCAGGGCTATTCTTAAGACTTATAGATAGGAAAATCAGAATACCTCATAATATGTATTACAGGTCAAAAGATAGATATGAATATTGAGTACGAAAATGTTAGTGAATAAGCACATAAGGTATACACGTTTTTACTGGCTTTCCGTCCATTTTCTTGACAGTGATTACGATTAGGTTATCGTACCTTGGATTGGGTTAACGCAGTGCTGTATAGCCCTAAGTGATGTACGTGGCATTCTGTGCCGAAAGGAGGCGACCGGTAACAGGTTAATAAGTCCAATGTACTGTTTAAATCGCTGAAATTATTGCTGCGTCAGCTTCATTAACTCAAGTGGGCGTTCATAGCATTACTTATCCTGATAGGACATATTTATACTAATGTTTTCTTTTTAAAGCATTATTTTTTTAAAGCTTTCTGGTTCTGATACAGTTGAGGGGGTGTATGGGGCAGTGTTGTTTTTAAGTATTGTAATAAAAGTGGTTACTATTTTTGGTTCAGAGACTAATGAAGGACAGGGCATGTTGCTAAAATCATTGTAACCATTTTAAGAAGTTGGCATCTCCTTGATAACGTTCCGCAGTTTTCAAATCGTAAGTCGTTTATATCTGCGAGGGAAAGCCGCGTTAATTCGTGTATACTTTAATTTTGTGTATTGAGGTAATGTTTCAGTATTGCCTGGGACATCGTTGCACTTGCATCGTTGTTTAGGGGACCGTAATGATTAGGTCTTACTACATTATTCTATTTGGCCATGATCTTTTACGTATTGTGATCCTTATTTAGCAGCATAGTACATTAGGAATATTAGGCAACACAGCCGTAGTGATCACGTCTGAGGTCTTTGTGATTGTTTACATGTTTATGTTAAGTTCAACGGAATTTATGCAACTATTGCCGATATGCATTTATGTAGTAATCCTACGTAGTTATTGTTTTTGTGCCCACTAAATAATACATCATTTTACGTACCTCTGAGTCACCATTGGTCAAGACTCTACTTACAGTACTGACTAGAAAATGACCTGTTTCTTGCATTGGTGGTGAAAAAGGAGTTCTTTTATTTAGAATCAGTGTTTTTGGGTGTTTATTTATACTCGGCAATAGTTCCATTTTTAGTAGTGTTCTTATATTTCTAGTGGTATAAATGCCACTGCCTTACTCAGTAAAAAAGGTATATAGGTAACGGATATATAAAACAAAACAAAATCCGAATATCATTTTAATATTCAACATACATTATCGGATCACGAGTTATGCAAAGTTTCTGCCTAGTTAATTAAAACCAAGATATACGGAGTGTAAAGCAGTTTAGAATAAATTTTAAATTAAAGCGACCGAAATACGTTTTAAGAAATAGCTGGTGTAAGATTCAGTAGAAAAATGTGCGTTTAAAAAAACAAGCAAAATGTAGGGAAACTACGGGGGGGGGGCAATTTTCTTAAGGGGTAATTCTCCAGGAGGCAATTCACCAGGGGGCAATCTTCCGGGGGCAATATTCCTGGAGGTAATTAGATGGGGGCAATTCACCGTGGGGCAATCTTCCGGGGGCAATTCTCCGTACACGGACGAACGGCATGTAAAGGAACGAATTCTCATGCCTTTTCAACTTTATAATTAGAGTAAGAATGTGAAGAAGTGAAGAATGTGGGCATTTGATTTGCTGGGAGAGAGGGTAAAGGAGGTAAAGGATGAATAGTTTTCAGGAGTCAAACCAAAAGAGGCTGCGTATTAAGAGGACAGAGAAATACAGGCAACTCATTTTGATCGATCGACTGATCGAACACTGACTGATCGATCGACTGACGAGAATCGGCGAAAAGCTTTTCGATCAATCAATTTTCTTGGACAGTGTCGTCGTAGTAGGGTTTGTCCTAAGTATCTAGCTACTCGTATTAAGAAGTCATACATACATACATACATGCATACATACATACATACATACATACATACATACATACATACATACATACATACATACATGGTGATCGCTCCTTTTTGTCAGAAGAACGCCATCTCTTCACATCTCCACATCACGGTGATGTGCGCGCTGGTGACTCTTCAGTCCCGCCACTGTCTTGCAAAGGCGTTGGCAAATGTCACACTTGAATCTCGCGGCGTGTGTTTTTTCTGGTAGTATGGTATCTTTATGTCTTTTGAATACCTGGTCATTCTACTTGCTGATTTACAGACTAGGCCACAGGTAGAGCAGGTGTGTCTTGCTGGGCATGATTGTTCACCTCAATCTTAGGTTCTTTGATCTTTGCACTGTCTATGTGATTTCATATGATTTACGAAGCCTGCCTTTGACAGTAGAAAGCGTCCACTCATCTCGCATTCTAACTGCTGCTTGGCCTTTGAAGGCACTGTAGTCTGCTTTTGTTTTCTAAGTGCCCGCTTTAACATAGCATGCTCCACCCTCATTCGCTCAAACGCATCACAGCCATCCCTAACCAGTGTCTTCCACGATGTACGGTTTTTTCCCAACATTTCCCAGTTATCAACATCGATCTCTAATTCTTTGAAATTGTTTTTTAGACTGTCTTTAAACCGTCTGTTTGGTTTATGCTGTGGCCTTTTACCTCTTGCCAGCTCACTATACAAACGTTGCTTTGGAAGCCTTTCATCTTCCATCCTGACAACGTGAGCAGCCCAGCGCATCTGGTACAACATTAGTTTTTCCTCAATAGCCTACTCGTATTGGACGCACTCTCTAAGACAACAGTGTCCAGAGTATACGACGACCTTTTGATGCCCAGAATTTTGCGAATGCAGTTCTGGTGAAATCTTTCTAATAACTTAACATGCTTCCTGTGGGTTACCCAAGTCTCGGATCCATACAACAACACTGTAAGCACACACGCTTCATATGCTATCAGATATGTCTTTGTAATACCACGGTTTGACTATACTCTTTTGTCAAGTTTCTCGAAAGCAGTACTAGCTTTCTGTAATCTGCGATGTATTTCAGTATCAATACTACCATCTCTACAGATAGTGCTCCCAAGGTAAACGAAACTGTCAACAATTCCAAGCCTTTTTAAAATGGACAAGGATATGTGGCTCTGCATATTCTTGCCCACTTGCTGGGGTGTACATCTCTTTTGTCTTACTTAGATTGATGGTAAGCCCAAAACTAGTACATGCTCTAGAGAAAATGTCCATGATCATTTGCATATCTCTTTCTGTGTGCCATCGATGTTTATTCAGTATTATAACTTATGAAAATTGATCCCATATGGCATACGTTGTGACGTGATTTTAAGACTTTGAAAGTTTAGGGTACGGCAAATACACCAGAAGGTTGAGGCAAACTTTGTTAGTCCCAAGTTTGCACTTTAATGTTTATTATTATATATTCCATTGATCAGCATTCTTATACGAAAGTGAAATGAATGTTTATGTCAGTATAATAGCAGTCTACCACGTGCAATCGAATAGCCGTAAACTGTAGTTATTGTGATAGCATTTTGCTAATAATGCTCTTCGTTTATCTTCTAGCGATCATCCTCGAAAAATGCCGCTTTGCAGGATAGAGTTAATGCAATATCGAACTACATGCAAGTAATATTCTCGAGTGTGAAAGTCTACGCCAGCTTGCAGGTATTTTACTAAGCTTATATTGACATGCCATAACGCGAGTTACTGCTTACAAGGTATTGTAGCAAGTGTTCTTGATTAAAAAAATAGGGAAGGATTCACCCCGGAGAATCTGCGGAAGTACATTGTTGTGCACTGCAATGGAGACTGTTAATTGTTCCTAAATTGACTCTGGCCTGTGTTTTCTTTCTTGACGTTTCGTATACTCAACTATGGTTATAAATTGATTTGCAAATAAAAATGTATTATGTTAGCAAATTCTTGTCAAGTTTTTTTGCGCGATAAATACATATTTTGACGATTTTTAGCACATATATACGCACATTTCGGCGATTTTTTAGCACATAAATACATATTTTTGCGATTTTGTAGCATATAAACACATATTTGTGCGATTTTTTAGCACATAAAACCAAATATTTAGGCAATAATAAATACGTATTTTTGACTTTTTTTACCACATAAATTCCGGCCCCTGATTATAACATATCAAAAGTGCTCGAGTCACTGGCCAACGGAGAGAGGATAATGATTGCGAACATCGAGTGACCCAAATAATGTCAGTAAACGTTTTCTTTAATCATGCTGCAGGTCTTGTAGGTCTTGTCTTAAACCAAGTGTTTAATTCTGTGAAGTATACATGGTTTCACACCCTCCGCCCATGATTCTGGGGGGAACCTAACCTTTTGAAATCTCTTATTTTATGGGGGGGACCTACGATTTTGGAAGAAAAGTTAGGGGACCTGAAGTTCTGGGGGGACCTGAATATTGTCACCCAATTCTAGGGGGACCTGACACAAGGAGTTGATAATTTCCACAAGCACGGTGTTTTGTTGAGAAGTCCACTTCAACTGACATTTCGCTGTTGTGCGGCCTTCCTCTGCGCCATGTAACTTGACCAAGAAAGAACTGCCATCCGGCCCGTCTAGTTGCCCAATGGCCATTAAAAGTTAGAGAAATAGAGTATGTTAACATCGTAGGTCACCTAGCTCAGTTGGTAGAGCACACGCCGCGAAAGCGTGGGTCACGGGTTCGATTCCCGGTGGTGACATATTTTCTATTTCTCTAGTGTTCTTTTCATAATTGATACAATAATGATGATGATAATAACAACTTATGTAGCGTACCGTCAATGAAACAATGTTCACCAACTACTGATTTTAGAAATACTGACGCCTCATAAAATGACAAAAGAGGATTCCAAATATCTAAAATGTCACTCATAGAAATATCCTAAATATGTACTTTCGAAGAATGACAAAAACGTCAGACTAAATGAATAAAAAAATAGATTATTAAATAGAATATTAGATAGAATAAATAAACTCGCATTCAATGGCATAGTAGTATAGTGCTGGTTTTTTAAAGGTTATGAACTTGGTACATCTTACAGCCCGAAAAAGTGGGAAAATGCTTTTGAGGAGAAAATAACCTAAAAATCCTCTGAAATTACTATCTCCGTCAAGTCGCCATTGCAAAAGCGACACTTCACATTTATGATGTACCAGAAAATGATCATGGTGTTTAATGGTCTTGCCTGATAAAGCATAAAAGAAGCTTTGGAGAGTCTTAAAGTTATTTCTCTAATATTGCAATGAAATGTTATCCATATAGCTATTTCTCTGATATTGCAATGAAATGTTATTTTAAACACTATGGTGACAAGTACACCGACAAACTATAGGGAGAACGCCAAAAAGGAACTATAATTGTGACAAAGTTTCGTCTTTTCTTAAAGCCTTCCTCAGGTCCTTGTACATTTGAGATATTACTCAATGTACAAGGACCTGACGAAGTCTTTAAAAAAAGACGAAACGTTGTCACAATTATAGTTTCCTTCTTGGCGTTCTCCCTGTATGAAATGTTATCCTTAAAGCTATTTCTCTCATATTGCAATGAAATGTTATCCTTAAAGCCATTTCTCTAATATTGCAATGAAATGTTATCCTTAAAGCTATTTCTCTCATATTGCAATGAAATGTTATCCTTGAAGCTATTTCTCTAATATTGCAATGAAATGTTATCCTTGAAGCTATTTCTCTAATATTGCAATGAAATGTTATCCTTGAAGCTATTTCTCTAATATTGTAATGAAATGTTATCCATAAAGCTATTTCTCTAATATTGCAATGAAATGTTATCCTTAAGGCTATTGCTCTGATATAGTTTCTATGAGTGTATATCATATGCTCGAGAAATGTCTTATGTCCAATAAGGAGTTTCCGAAGTAGCTTATATGTTTATGTTGTGAAATCATAGTTTGCAAAGGGGTCTGGACCCCCACCTAGAAAAATCAACCCCCACCTACAAAGACAAGTCCAACATAGAACTCTAAAGCCAACCCCTACCTGGAAGAATTTTTTGGCATAAATTTTCAAAAAAGTTCAAATCTCCGCTTGCCACCAATAATGTAAATAGAAACGGAACACTAATTTAGAGATCTTCCATTGAAACATTTCATCACTTGAAAGGTTACACAATGCCACTCTATTTCATTACTTGAAAGGTTTCGAAATGCCACTTCCTTATAGAAAAACACCAAAACGCCCAACTTTGAGAGAGAAAAACTTTTCTTAAGTTAGGTGAGCCAGAATCACTAATACAACTTTTAATTTGAAGTGGATACCACCGTGTACAATATTTAATTTAGACTGGTTTACAACCCCCACCTGCAAATATCAACCCCCACCTTAGAGGCGAACCACCACCTGTAATTGGGATTTGAGCCAACCCCCACCTAGACAAAATTTTAGAAAATGCTTGACCCCCCATTTGTCGGGGGGGGTGCGAATAGGAGGGGCAGAGATTAGCTTGTAGACGCTACAATTTTTATGTCATTTTACGCTGTTAATCGTTATCGTATTCCATTTTACGTCCCTTTTACATACTAGAATTTTTCTGAACGGATTCGTAAAATTGTCATCCAAGCTAGTCTATCTTTCATCAGATCTCTACTGACATCTTCTAAGTAAGATCCTTTCTTACCACGTGCTCCCAGGTTCTTGAGTCTCCCTCTACTGCTGACTCCCGCTACCTTGACAGATCTGTATCTATGAGCCTAAACCAATGACGCCTCCCATTCTGCATATACCAAAAGTGTCCAGATATATTCTCCGCAGACAAATTGCAATAATATATAATTCTTAAATAGTGGAGCATTACCACAATAGTGTGAAGTTGTACAGGAGCTGAGGGGATTCGAACACCCCAACTGTTGGACAATTAGGCCCAGTGTCCTATTATTTTATCCTAATATTTTTAATGTCCTATATCAGTGTTTCCCAACCTGGGTCCAAGTTCCAGGGGGTCCACGGCCGGCAAGGGGTGATCTAGGGGTGATTTGGATTTCCAGCGGGGTGATTTGTAAAACTCGGGGTGATTAGACTTGCACGGGTTTCAAGAGGACTTGTAGAGGTGAGGGAGTGCTCGCGCGTACGTTATCGTACGAGATGGACATTGCAAAGAGCCAACGATACGTGTGAAAGGTACGTATTTAAAGCAAACTCTTTTATTTCTTAAATTTAGTTAATAGATGAAGCACCACAATATAGTCTTCACATGTGGATAGAGACCGACTATCAGTTAGTCTTCTTGGACACTGTCATATGGCGTAGACTTAAGGGATTTAACCCTACCTTACATGGGCTTTTTGGCTCTTCTTATACATGGAGGGGGGGCTAGTAGGCCCGCGGCACTTTGACACACTATAACTTTATATCAGCTAATGCCATTCCAAAGATGTTTGGCAGGTTGATAGTTTAGCTCTTTTCCAACAAAGTGCAAAAAACAAATTTTCAATTTGATGTGGATGACGTCATGTATGGCTATGAAATGTTGCGAAATATTCAAAAAGTTACAAATCTTGTAAAAAGGCCTTAAAAAAATTATTTAATTACATTTTGATTTTTTAAGGGCCTTTAGTATCTCTTGGGTATTTCTGCACGTATACCGATATTTTAGATTTTGAAAAAATTATTTTCCAAAATGTATGAGGTTTTTATTTATTTTGAGCATTACGACTAAAAAATAACCTCCAAACATCAAAAATATTAATTTTAATTCACTGTTGAAACAAAATTCATCAAAAGATGTGATTTTCGTATAATTATTTTGCATATATTGTTATATAAGGTTCTCTAGAAAACTTCACCTTATTGCACAACATATTTTTTCATTTTTTTGCGAAATTTCAACAAATTTTGCATTTGTCACTTATCAAATTTGAGAATACGAACTCGTCGGTACGAATTCAGGAAAGAAAATCTAAGGTTAAAGATATAATAATCATGTTTTTCAAAGAAAAGTAACAAAACGGAAAGATGAAAAACTCTATCATAGGTCAACAAAACACCAATATTGCAAAATTTTGTAAGAATTTCCCAAAAATTTATTCAACATAGTAATTCTCAGTAAATTTTAGGAAAAGTCACAAAATTTCATGTCAATCCGGTCAGGCTTAAAATTTATAAGCTGAAATGTGTAGCCGCGGACCTACTAGGCCCCTCCCCCGTGTAAGATAGGGTTAACACAAGTGTTTATTATAAACCTTCATTGGCCTTCTACTGATATTAGTAGTGTTATCACTTTGCATATAAGAAAGGCTTTTGTTTCACTGATTTGATATTATTATAAAATTTTATCATTGCCATCTTGAAGTTAGAAAAGTCAGCAACCTATTACTTTGGTAATGAATAGCAATGCCCAGCAAAGAACGCGCATGTGAAACATGTCGAAGAATGCAACGTTTTGAGACGGTTTACGTCAAGACCACATTCTCAATGGCTGACTGGATTCTTGAATTGGTAGTAGCTCCTGTTAGGCATTCATTTGATATGCATGAATGAGGTATTTTAATCTTTCATATCTTTGTCTGTCACGTCTGTCTATTTAATAAGTGATTCATTCTTTGGCATTTTAGTGAAAGAGTTTGTTGTGATTCTTTCAAATATTCTGGTGGGCTTTTCAAAGAATAAGTATTTCTCACTTCATTAACTATCGATACGTGATCATTGCTATGACATATCAGCAATTATTCCCTTCAAGTCTGTCTTGCTCTCTGTCATTCATAATATTTAATTGCTACACGGGTCCTAGATATCGTGTCCTCCCCATTGTAAAGCTGAGAAGATGTATGGGGAGACTGGGTCCAAAGTTGGCTTCATTGATTAACTCTATCCCTATATTGTTCCCGTTTCCCCCCTAATTTTTCGTCATACTTTGGAAACCTTGCCATTCAACCTGGTTATCCAGAGACAGCTTCCTGCTTGTCCAATTCTTCAGAAGTGAAGAAATTACGAAATAAGCAGTGTCCGAAATTTGCAGTGCCTTATGGTATCATACATCCACAATGCAATTCAGATGACATCTCAACGAAGGCGCTGTAACCCACTATTTTGATAATTACTGATCGTTGAGAAGAAAGGACTTGAAGTGTTAGTTTTGAAAAGAACACTAGAGAAACAGGGGCGGCTTTCCGTAGTGTGGGTCCCTGGGCACTTTTCCAACGCGGGGCCCTATTAAGGAGATGTATATTTGTCAATATCTCACCAACTTAGCTCATATAATATGGGGCATTCACAGTGCCTATCGTGTTTAATAATTCTTATATGCAGTGCAGCGTGTGTATACATCAAATAATACTTCTTGAGGGCGGGGCCCTGGGCTACCGCCCTGTCCGCCAAATACCCTGAAACCGCCCCTGTAGAGAAATATAAAATATGTCACCACTAGGAATGGAAACCATGAGCGTGGGTGACGGGTTCGATCCCAAGTGGTGACATATTTTCTATTTCTCTAGCGTTCTTTCAAAATTACAGATTAATTAAATTTTGGATGTTCATCAACTAACTAAATGCTAGCTAAAACATAAAAATAACGATGAAATAAATATGAGAGATTTTGTATTGAACACCTTGAAAGAAATTTTGCCTTGATCAGTCTCCACGCATCGAGTTACTCAGCCACTGCAATTAGAGTTGAGTATAAAACTTAATTAGGCGTTCTTACCTTCTTTCCACTTATGGACACGTCTTTACATCTTTTGACATAATTTTTTGACAAATGACTTTCTTTACCTTTAGGGCACAAACAAGATATTGCCAATCAAAACTTTGAGCCCATAAAGTGTCTGATCTGCATTTGCTTCTTCGCTTTTCCTACTAATATCTAGTCTAAATCACTAATGCAGTTGATAATAAAACTTCTATTTCAATGGGTTACTAAAAACATTGGTAATCATAGGTGCAACGGACGAAAAATATTGGGGGAGCTATGTATTATTTCCCCGAAACACTATACATTTGCCCGAAAATTGCTGGGACATGAATAGGCTAAAAGCACTTCAGTTCGGCAGGAATGTCGGCGCTAATTCAGAGGGCTGGTAAGGCTTAAGATTATTTCACTTATATTTCTTATTAACGAATTATAAAAGGGTCCAAAAACATTTTTTGCCCGACAAAATATAACATTTTAACAAACTGGGGGGCTGCAGCCCCCCTCAGCCCCTTTTGCCGTGCGCCTATAATAGTGATTAGCGTTACCGAATCGGTCTCGTCTTGGTTTGTAGGTCAGTAATAAAAATATATTCGTGTATTGTCTTGAAGGAAAAGCATGCAACAACTTTAAGAACTATCATCCAGAACAGAGGATTTAAAATGTCAGTATTGCAAATAAAGTTTTTTCTATTTAAGAATTATAAGGAGTAAACAAAACGTACGAAAAGCACTCGAAACAATCATGCATTAGTGAAATTGCCGAAACTGAGACCAATATACTCTAAAGTCTCCTTTTACTATACTAAAGCAAAGCATTGTATGAAGCTTCCACCTCATATAAGAGAATTTAGTATGTCTGATTTTCAGCATGTATAAAACTTTTAAATTCACTAGGATTTATTTATTTTTATCTCCTTGGTTTTAAGTTTTATATTTTTATGTATGTAATATATAAATAGAATTGAGAGACAAGAAATAGTCTGGATGTTTGGTACAAATCTGAGTTTCACGCCAAGGCCATCATCAAGGCAATTCCATTCAGTCAGGTAGCCAGACCACAGAATAGGAAATAGGCAGAAGGGCAACTCTTGACGGAACCTTTGATCTTTTAGAGGTCACAAAGAGACCTTGCCCTTAACCTCTTTTATGCAAAGCGAAAGGGAGGCTAAAGGTGTCAACAAAGATGAACTTGTCGTCGCTGACAGCGGAGAGAATCGAGAGTGCAAATACAAGGTACAACAGATTACGAGATGTGGATACAGAATTTAGCCAGAATATAATAAAATGATAGCAGCAGACATCGTAAGGGTTACAAAGTCTTGCATTATTATCAGTGCCGGTTTTTAGCAAAAGGCGGCCCTGTGCCATAAAGTGATGTGGGGGCCCTTAAGCGTTATCGAGTGTACTGAATGAGCTGTGCGGTCCCCCCTCAATTTCCATCTTAGATGCGGGCACCCCCTAAAACCGGCACTTATTATTCTATATCTGAAACAGTTGTTTTCCAAAGCATGTACAAAGCAAACGTTGTCTTGTTAAAGGTTGTTTGTAAAAAGGAAGACTGGGGTAGTCAAGGAATATTGTCATTGTACAGAGAGGGGAGCTCAAAAGTAGATACTATAACCATGACAAGTTGTTGAGGGTTTCTGTTACACAAAGAACCTGAATTTTGTACTTTCGTTTTTGCGCTCCACTTGAGTTTTATAAGAACGGCAAAGTTAAATGATCTCCAAAAAGGGAGGTAACTGAGGGAAAAGAAATGGAACCTCTCTAACCTATACACTTTTGAGACCCCCTGTCTTTGAAATCCAATAAGGCGTCACTTTTCAAGGTGAGATGATAACTGGTGCTAAGTGGCGCTACGAGAGTTTTTCCGTCAGACAGGCGAGTATCGCCAGTACAAAAGAAAGTTGCAATAATAATACTATCTAGTTCTTTAGGAATTAATAAGCAAATAAAACCACGTATAGTAACCGATTCCTTCTTGTCAAATGTTTCGCCCGGCACCAAGTTGCAGCAAATCGTCAGAACTCAAGAAAGAAAGCTTTTCGATTTATTTTCGTCGTATAGTGTGGATATGAAAACTTGTGCTTCTCTTCTCCATCACAATTCTATTCATATGGAAAGAAATGGACTAGTAGCACGTTTTGGCGCTGACCTTTTCCCCTAAATAACACGAGCTGTTCTGTAACCGCACAGGCAATGCATCGTAGTTACTGCCTTTTCCTGCTGTGTATTCAAAGTTGTTAATTTGGTATTCTTAGCAAAGGAATATGATTTGCAATAGGTTTGAAGTCGTTTCCATGGAAAGTGATCCCTTGTTGTAACTTCTGCTTTATAGCTTACCTTAAAGACAATTTTGTGATTACCAATCTCCATGGTCAAAACGTGTTAAAGAAAAAGCTGATCAACCACGGAAAAAAGTGTTATATATCTTTCTGTCTACGATATGAAATTGAAATATGAAGGATGATAATCGAAAAATTTATATAAGGCAGATTTTTGAAAATATTGACGGATGGGTGGGTGGATGCATGGATGGATGGATGGATGGATGGATGGATGGATGGATGGATGGATGGATGGATGGATGGATGGATGGATATGCCTCAGATGCCCTCATCATTCTTACCTACCTTAGCATAAGCGCAGCTATCACTCAGAGACCAGTAGGGACAGCGTTCATCACAGCGTGGGCACATTGGGAACGATGTTGTGTTCGATTCACAGATTTCAGTGCTGTAAGAACGACAAATGAAGAAATTTACTTACATGCACTGAGTGGTAGCCTTAATTTACCATCCGTAGCTTTGATTATACTGCTGTCAGTTTCCCAGTAGGTGGGGTAGGCGGCAGTTGGCTGGTTCTCCTTCTCCATTCAACACGGTCCATAGGGTCGACATCAAGCAATTTGTACTGACGTATATCGTCTTTGATGCAACTTGACCTAGTCCTAGCAGGCTGTTCACGACTCCTCTTGCCATAAGATTTGAATTCAGTGATCGTGCTGATGACACTGACAGACCGTTTCACATGTCCATACCTACTCTCGAATGCCAAATAATCGTACCCTCCCCCCTGCTTATTATTTTTTTGAAATTCATAAGCCCCCACTACTTATTAGGATCCCCCGTTTATTAATTTCAAGGAATTTTCCCAGTACTCAAAATGTAGATGATATCTGAAAACACTTGAATAAGTTCCCATGCAACATTTGATCCTGAAACAGTTGCTTAATAGTCAATTAGTACGATTTTGTCCTCATGTATGTCATCCTTATTTAAAACTTTCACGAAATTGAGACTGGAGGTCAGACACCCCGTTTATTTGGACCCCCCGTTTATCAACTTTAGACCGTAATGATGACCCCCAATTTATTTACACCTCCCCGTTTATTCAGCACACCAGACTACTCATCAATAAATTCTGCTCACTGAATTTTGAAGAGAGATTTGTTTACAACTCAAAATACAGTTCCAGTGCCCCTTCTGATAACGCAATGCCTCTTGTAACAGTTCACTAAAACTGGAATGGGGCTAATTCAAAATTCAACTCATTTATGATTCAAATTTTTGGATTAACCGTTTTTTCACAAGTCTTCTTTCGCCCTTAATCAGCCCAACCTACCGTCACGCACGTATGTAGTAAGGCTCCTGGCGCGCACTACCGACCAAACGCACTATAGATTTCACTATTTATTGATCCCTATTAGAGTACAGGTTGTTTTTATGTCCTCCTATACAAATTTGCTTGCTCAGTATACAGTCCGGTTCATCTGGAGGGACGTTTGTAATACACCATCTCAAAGGCAAGCCAAGCAGGCAGGAGCACAAAGAACTTTCCTCGAGAAGAGACGATTTGAAAAGTCAATACTGAAAAAGTGCTAGCGAACTAAAATGAAACCAAGAGAGAGAAGCGAAGAGAGGAAACCTCTTTTTGTCTAAACTTAACTAAGCCTCAACCTAACATCTTCTTAAGTAGACCTTTCTCTTTTGTAACACCTCATTTTCCACCTTGCTACTCCCCTTATTACTTATTTTCCTCCTTAGGGGCAATTAGTACTTTACGATTATTTGTTATATTTGGTATTGTTTTAGTCTTACTTTATAAACTCGTATTTTCACGTTGTAATTTCACTTTTGAAAATGATGTAAGGAAACATCGAAAGCTCAGGATCTAATTATTTGTTTGTATGTTATTGCGTTAGCATTATGATTCTTTTGCGGCCTATATGCTGGGTTTTAACATTTATCTTAAAATCAAACCAACCTTCTTTTCTCCCATTCTTTCAACTTTTAAACTTCCTGTTTTACAGATTTCCCCTTAAAATTTCTGTGATTATATTTGCAATCAGTTTGTAAGCTAGACCTTCCAACGTAGGCTTTAAGGCGTTTCGGTAACATCTCTACCAAGTGTTAAGTCACCTGTAAACCAGTAAACCAGTTCACTCGATACAGGAGTGCACATTGTGCCCAGTTTTGTACTAAAACCTCATCTTTAAAACAAGAAAAATTTTCTGCGCAGTGAAACATCGAGAGGTTACAAATCCTCTCTGAGGCGGCGACTGAGTTGATGTCTTTTCACAGGTTGGTAAAGTGTGAGGTGATTTACTCCATTCAGTCATCTCCAGTTTTGCATCTTGACTTGACTTATTTGGGTAGGTCCGGGCGACCCCTTGCTCTCCTAATGCAATGCTGTTTCCATCGACTTCTGTCCTGTGTGTTTCTCTCTGCTGTTAAGATGGGAAGGCCTGTGTCTTTTTTGACGTGATCCGTCCATCGTTTTGGTGGTCTTCCCCTTGGTCGTGGTTGGTGAAAATCTTGTTTGTAGCCCTTGTAGACTAGGGATGCATCTGTCTTTCAGCATACATGGCCAAACCACTTCAGGCGTTTTTCTTTAATAACTTCTAGAATTTTTGCATCAAAAACCTTTAAGTCTAAAATACGAAAAATCTTTGCGCACTGAAACATTGAGAGGTTGCAAATCCTCTCTGAGGGGGCAACTGAGTTGATGTCTTTATAGTCTGTTTTCGACGAGTGAAAGTGTGAGGTGACTTTCTCCATTCAGTCATCGCTCCACCAAATGCAAGCACAATTATTATCTGTGTCTATGTAGCCACTGTAGACAATTTAGACTAGTCATTAGCTACCTACGGTTCTTCAAAATCAGACTGTCAAACAGTCATTTGATTTTTTTTCAACACAGATTCGAAAATTTTCCAATAATTTAAGGCCAGGGAACCCTTTTCCACTGCACCTATGGCTTTGCAGAATAAAGTGTCCTTCCTGTCCACTTTCTCGTGTTCATGTTTCAAAACACGATTCTTTACGTAAATAGCATACAACAAGTTCCGAACCATAGATTCCTGTCCAGAAGAAAATAAACTCAACCGTGTAAGACGGCTAATAAAAACAAACTTTGAAGTAATGCGCGACTGAATGCGTGACTTTCTTACAACCCAATCCTTGGATAAGCGCAATAAACGATTGGATCAATTACTTTAGCTCAGTTTTTCTCAGCAGGTTCTAGGGGCTCCCTAGGGGGTATTTGAAATTTTGAGAGGGGAGAGTTTAGAAAAGGGGTGCAAGAGTGTTCTGATATGTACTGGTAGCCATCTTTGATAGCTGCCATCTTGCGTCAACCTCCAATCGAACTGCCGACGTGAAATATTAATCATTCTATTCTATCGTTGAGTTCTAAGAGATTGGACTTACCGTGATCTCCTGTGTCCTTCGTTGCATTTGCACAAACAACGGTGAGAAATGGTCAATAAAAGTTTATCTAAAATTGGATGCTTCTGAGACAGGAGGTCGAGTTCGTGGGGTTATTTGGAGAAACTGGAGAAGGGTTATTGATTAAAGAGAGTTTTTGTAGTTCCTGGAGCAAAGCCAAGATGTAAACCAAAAAAAGACAAAGGAAGAGGTAATAAAAGCAAATTTGTTATAAAGGAATTTGACTTCAGACCTAGCACAGTCTAGATTTAATTGGAGGTCGGCCAGAAGGTCCCTAGACGACATCCTAGCCAAAAAAAGGAGGTTTAATTGGAGAATATTGACCTAAACGATGACGAAACAATGACGAAACCTGTTTGCCGGACACTTTCCACAGCAATTATCTGTGAAGTGGAAAATAAAGACTTTTCGCGGAGAGTTGTTAGGAAGAGGGGAGATTTGAAAACGTCATAGAACATGACATGTGCATCACTGGCCCATTTGTCATATACTCGCATTAGAGAAAAATTGCGCAAGCTGTAAATGAAACAATTTTGTCGACAAAATCAGCTTTTTTTATTTAAATATGGCTTCCAGAATAGCACTGTAAAAGGCAGAAAGCACTTTTGCTAAAACCCATGAGCTTGCGTTCCTAAATTATTTGACAGGACCCCATTGAAGGCTGCATATCTAGTGGGTAGTACCTACCGCTTCAGAGTTTAGGGTTCGCCGCTTTTAACTACTACAATTATTTCATTATTCATTTGGTTTTTATATTTCATTACGAACATAAACAATAGCATTTCAATTTTTTACAATTTTAGGACAAACTCAGGTGCTTTTTCTTGTAGCACACCTTATTTTCACAGTTTACACAAGAAAAGATTTTAATATTGCATTGAGTAAAGGATTCGTTTGATAAGCATTTTCAAACACTTGTGACAGCAATCGTATGAGGTGAAGCGAAATTGGATATTGCAATTTTTTAAGTTTACTATTTATGATCAGTGGCTGGAAAGATACTTTACTTTAAGATTTTAAAAAAAGAATACAATATGCAGTGCATAAAAGATATCCATATTTACCTGTTTAACTCTTGGCGGTATTTTTAATGTTATCAAAACAATGCTAGTCATAGCAATGTTGCTATGTTAACAATTTTTCCTAAACGCACAGCCGTTCGCATTCACTGGCCTCTTAACCTATTAAAATATTTATTAGTACTTTAGATTAACTATATTAAGCGAACGCTTATTCGGTGAGATATTGAATAGAATTCCTAACCAAAAAAGGGACATGGTAAGACAATCTGATAGAAGTGAACACATTCCTTCTTCTGGTGAACAGATTCTCCAAGAAAGATTTTGCGATAAGTGCAGACGCTAGACTTAGAGTTGGTTCAACTGCCCTTGATTCCTTATGCCTGTATCTGTATCTATTTTTGATATTGAACAGCGATTTCAAGTTCTATAACCATTCCTATTTCTATTATATTGTGCGACGTAGTGTGCTCTTTTTCCATATGTAAAGATAAAGAACTGGTTTTTACGTTGTGGTTTACTGACCATATGAGCTTGTTTCAACTCTTTTATTAAAGATCAAGATATTTAAACCTTGCATTCCGATAGGTCTAAAACTCCGAGCCAACTCAAAATGCGGGATAAAGCGAGGGCGGCGTTGCTCCTTGTAAACAAAATTCCTCTCAGCTCTAACATTGTTTCTGGGACAAGAATTGATATATTCTTGTCATATATTTAATATATAGCTCAAATTTATTAAACAGTCTAATAGCCAGGAATTTCAGACTGTACGTAGCCATTTTATGTAATTCTTGTGTTTCGAATGTTGGAATTCTTGATAAATGAAACGCTGCAGAATGGTGAGGCAACAGAAAAAGGAATAAAGATTCCTGACGATCATGTTGGGCAGCTACGATTTATGTACGTTCTATCTATCTACCCATGTATGTATGTATGTATGTATGTATGTATGTATGTATGTATGTATGTATGCATGTATGTATGTATGTATGTATGTATGCTCGATTACCCTTATCTAAAAACGAGTC
Source organism: Alatinidae sp. Z8VKAUB7J3 (assembly GCA_010016025.2). Lineage (NCBI taxonomy): Eukaryota > Metazoa > Cnidaria > Cubozoa > Carybdeida > Alatinidae > Alatinidae sp. Z8VKAUB7J3. The sequence goes on from JAAAKM020073195.1 coordinate 92,019,223, forward strand.
CGTGAGCTCTTTATCGAGTGATAAACAATTACATTATCCTACCATTCTAACACCCCCATTCAAAAACATTTATCATCGAAATCAAAATATTTGAAAATTGATTAGAACAGTGTTGAAATTACAGTTATTCAAAAAGTATCATCGAGTTATGCAAAAGCAATTTGAATTAATAGTAGTGACAAACGATTAAGCTATCCTACAATTCTAACACCTCCATTCAAAAACGTTTTTCAACGAAATCAAAATATTTGGAAAGTGATGAGAACAGCGTTGAAATTACAGTTATTCAAAAAGTGTCATCGAGTTGTGCATAAGTAATTTGAATTAATAGAAATGGCAAACCATTAAGCTATCCTACAATTCTAACACCTCCATTCCAAAACAATCCACCCAACAATGGAAGTTATCAACATTCGCCAACACAAGGAGAAGGGCAAGGACAAGGACAGCACATGAAATCTCAAACGTGAATGGAAAAGCCTTTTAGTAATCTGTGGACAACACCCCTTCAACATGTGGTATTTCTTTAACCCCAGAACAGAAGGTAGGCCAGTGTGGTTTGTATTTGAATGCAACAATGTTGAACAAAAAGCTCTTAGACAGAGAATTCTAAGCCAACAAAACCGACATAGTAGAGGTGCACAGTAACCCTACTTTGTCAGTAATCCTTCTATTGAGAGATGATTTCAATTCTCCAAGGTAGTTTCTGGAAACAGAATTATTTAAGATAAGCATAGCCAGAAACAGTAGGAGAGAAATTTTGGATAACTCGTGGCTTTAGGCCCCGTCAAGCAGTTCTTAGAGTAGGATAAATTGTCATGAAGAGTGACGTCCCATCTGATTTCAAATAACATGAATAGGAGTATGTGAGTATACCCCCAAAAATACAAATTTCTGCCTATGTTAGCATTACCATCGCATAGTTTGCACCCTCCCCCCCCAAGGCATACGGGGGGTCAAGCATTTTCAAAAAAATTTGTGTAAGTGGGGGTTGGCTCAAATACCATTTAGAGGTGGGGCTTGGCCTCTAAAGTGGGGGTTGATATTTGCAGGTGGGGGTTGTAAACCAGTCTAAATTAAATTTTGTACGCGGTGGTATCTACTTCAAATTAAAAGTTGTATTAGCGATACTGGCTCACCTAACTTAAGAAAGGTTTTTTTAATTACCTTTTAAAGGTAATTCAATAATTAAATGTTGACTAAATTCTCTACCACCTACAATTCAATAATTTAAAAACTGACGTTCGTTATCAACCGCTTTTTTTCTCTGCTCGTTAACCCAAATTAAGGAGCACTGCCCTTTATTTATTTTCTGTATATTTAGGGTAGTTTGAATGTCGGACCCATTGTACATCCAGGGTTCTTTGATTGAGAGACTGCTAACAATATAATTCCTTACTAATAAATCTATTGCGGCATTATACGAATGTGAATTGGAGAATTCCAATTCCACTTTTATGGGTGTCCGACAGGAAGCTTGCAGACAAGGGCGTGTGCCCTTATCTCTTGTTTGCGAGTTTCACGATTTTGGTAGGTCTTTGCGAGTTGTGTTGCGTCTTGTGTTGAGATTAAAGAGCGACTTAAAAATGCATGTAAAGTACGTGTCAGCAAGGCCATCTGCACCGTTTTCACCTCGGCAATTATATATACTACTCCAAGACAACTGTACTTAACGTAAAAGTTTGTTTTTCGGTCGCACTTAGATCACGGTTGAGTGCCATCGGTGTACACAATTTGCACCTTCTATGTTTACTAGTGGGTTAAGATGATAAAATACACGACTCTGCCCCCGATATCCTTTTAATTGGGGTATGAATCTTCATAAACAGAAGTAAAAGGCGAATATGTCAAAAAAGCACCATAGTTATTGGCATAAAAATAACCCAAGAAATAAACGTGGTAACAAATTCGCTTTTTATATAACTCCATCAATTTCCAGTATATAAATCTTTGTTTTTTTGCTGCAGGTATACAAGAGGTTCCAAGCTCCGACATAAAAGTATCCGACTTAATATATGTTGAGAAGGTAAGAAAACTTTGTGTATGTGACATTGATCTTGCCATGTACGTTGTAATAGATTTATTAACACTGCTTGCTGTATCCATTTTGTACATGCTTTATGTCGTTCGAAGTGTAGAATGTTAAATAAGAGCCAAATGGAATTCGAAATTTTACCCACCGCTGTGGTTTGGAAGGGTCTCTTACCAAATTCAAATTGTTAGCCCTTTGCAGATGTTTACACTCGTCAACCAGGTAAGCACTTATTGTTTTGTCACAGAGGTAGATAATACGTCTCTTACTTCCTTTTAGACAGTTACTTAGGAAATGCCCTTCAGCCCAATTAGCCAAACGAATGACATACTTACGTCTATTTTTCTCTCTGCAGGACCAGCGCGTACCTGCCGATATGGTATTTCTACGAACAACAGATAAAGCAGGTATTGTCAGATGTTCAAAGTGTGCGTAACTTTAAGAATAAAACATCGTCAGACAGTTTTAAGATTATCACATATGCCGGACAGTCATTCCAGTTTCTAGTAATTAATGGTCATACTCCAACCAATTGCAAATGGAATAACAAGGGGTGGTAATAAGTATATAAGGAAGTAAGAATGTAGGTCAGTAAGTAAATAAGTAAAGCATGGATATAAAAGTCATGAAATTTCAGAAGAGCAGACCTGACCACCATGAATAATGTGACACAAACCTACAAGAAGAACTCATAGAAGTGATGAAGAGAAGTAGTTCCAAACATATAAGTCATCTGCAATGGACAAGCCAGGTGGAAAGTGAATTCTTAATATAAAAATAAGTGCCCAGTACAAGGTGTGTAGATGAAACATAGTTACTAAACATTAGTTGATGAGATTTCAGTGTATTTTATCACCATTGTCAAATCATTAATACACTTCATAAAACACATTGGGTTAAGACCACAACATAAACAATAGGATACATTAATAACTAACAAGAAACATATTTGAGTAACAGCTCAAATTCCGGAGAATCAGAGATGAGAAAAGTAAAGTCCAAGGCAGAAAATGGGTGACAACTGGTTTCAGCATGTAAATAACTAGAAAATGGAGGGCAAGAAAGCCTCTTTCCACTTAAATGTGAAATTCCCAGATGATCTAACAGATGTCTGTGAGATTGATGTTTTGTCTGACCTTAATACGCTTCTGCTAAGAAATGACACTTATAAGTCATATACTTTTAAAAGCTTAAGAAGACATGGGAACAACTCAAAAGCCAGGGGTATGATTACCCTACACACTGACACCTGAAACACACAAAAGATTTAGATGTGATCATTTTAAACTTAAAAGGACGGTACAACTTGCTATTAATATGAACGCTAAAGGATCCTTTGAGCCTTCACACGATCTCTCTGCTGTGATTTAAATGATATATAAGAAGGAGTTTTCTGCACACTTAAATGTTACTGTAAGGGTTTTGATCCAGATTTTACCCACTCAATTGAGAACTACTTGGGTTTTGGTGCCTCTCTCTACACTATTGTTCACCCTTTTACTCACTATATATTTGTATGTCTATTGTTTCAACTTTCCAATAAGTATTCTGCACTGGACAGTCATTTGGTATTCTAAAGCCATAGGAGACACCAGCCTATACATGGTTTCACCCCCCCCATGATTCTGGGGGGACCTAACTTTTTGACATCTCTTATTTTATGGGGGGACCTACGATTTTGGGAAAAAAGTGGGGGGACCTGAACTTCTGGGGGGACCCAAAGAGTTGATAATTTCCACAGGCACAGTGTTTTGTTGACTTCGACTGATATTTCATTGTTACGTGGGGCCTTCAGTTGCTTGGTACTTCATGGCTATCCAAAACTTGGACATATAAATTTATCAAATTGCATAGTTGATAAAGGTAATTTTTCTAATGATTGTTAGACAACATTATGCATATATATGATAACAACATCTAATGCTACTCTTTTCATTTATTTTGAGATTGCAGACGAAGATATGTTATTCTTTGCATTCAGAACTTGACGAAGGCAATATTCTAAGCAACAAGAATGATTTTTTTCATGGTATTGGTGATACAATTCAACGTTCCCTCCCAATCAATTTTTAAACCATTACATGTTGGTTTTTATTTATGACAATATGATTTTTCCGAGACAGGCTTTGGAATGCTTAAGCAAGGCTCCATTTCAGGCTCAAAATATGCTTATCATATCCTTATTTTGGGTCAAATTCAAATCTAGATATATTCAACTCAGATATTGTTCAACAATAATGTGAGGCTTCTGTGGTAGGTATAGGCTTTGGTTGACAGGCTATTGCTCACTTCGGGATTTTTAACATGTCGCATCTTTAAGTCTTGGACCTGTTTTATAAACATAACGATAATTAGCATAAACATGAAAAGTAATCCAACGTTCGAACTATTTGCAGTACTCTCCTCACTCAACAATGAAAGCATTGCACTTGAATTTAAGTCATAGCTCCGCCATTCTGGCACAAGCACGAGAACGTTACTGCTAAGAGAAACAGGCTGGGCAATATGCTTAGTGTATGCTTATTTTTTCAGCAATCTGAGCCTGTTTATGCTTATAAGCGTTATGCTTATAAAATAATAACATGTATTATGAAAGACTGGCATTATTTTCAGTTACAAAATGGCAACATAATCAGCTGTGAAAAGTTGTATTCAGCTCAGACTAAACGTTCTTAATATTTGAGGTTTTCATCATCATCATCATCAACTCACATGGCCCCCAGAAGGGCAGGTGTGGTTTTGATTACATGCTGCCACCCTTCCCGATCATGTGCGCCCCGAACAGTTTCCTTCGCTGAGCCACCTAACAGTTGTATGATGTGGTCCAGCCATGATTTCGCTGGTCTTCCTCTGTTCCTTTTGCCTTCAACCATGCCTAGTATGACATCTTTTTCAAGGCAGCGGCGACGTATTTTATGCACGAAGAAAGCTAATTTTTCTTTGAAGAATAGAGCTAAGGAGTTTTTTGGACATGTAAATTATCCTCTGCAGAAGATACGAGTTTGTACGATGTTCAAAGTATTTGACGCCTAGCATTCTTCGGTTTTTGAGGTTTCAAGGACATTTTTCTTTGCTAACTATCAAGGAAGACCTTAAGTCTGATTGACGTAATCGCATTATCAATAAGTGTTGAGACCCTATAAAACAAACGCAATCAAAAAATATCAATTTGATAGTCTTTTAAAAGAAAGTAACATATCTGAAGCTGGAGGCATAGTTCTTTACACGAAGTAAGTAATATGAATAATCAATTATGTTTTTAACTAGGAGGTTATTCTTGGTGTAATGCATTTTTGTTATACTCTGATTAGATGTAAAGTATTCGATATTAATTAGTAGTTTGTAGGACAACTGGTTTTCTAGAGAAATATTCAAGGCAGTGCTTTAATAACGGACTTCAGATAGAGACTGTTCGAGATCAGAATTCGATAACGACGAAATTATCGCTTACCGTAGGGACGTAGCGGCATTGGAAATGGTAAGTATTTCAAGAGATTGTATGATATTTGGTTACAAAATTTACAACTTTGGGCAGTTAAATGGGAGCTGCAAATTTTTTTTGTTTATCAAACTAAACTGAAATGGAATTACAGAATACATATCAAAGAAAGTTGGGAAAAACTGGGCACATTTTTTATTCCGATAATATTTTCTTCACTTTTCTCAGGGATTTTTAGCCTGTATCATTTTAAGTATTTTAAAAGGAATTTGTTGTGGTAAAGACTCCCTCTTGCCTTCTTGATTCTTTCTGCCTTTGCAATATGTTTGTGTGCGTCTATGTGTTAAAAATGCTTTTATGAATATACTGAGAAAATAGATAAATGGTTTGGATGTTATTCATTGATTGTCTGGTTATCACGGTGATAAAACCTTATATATTCTAGTACGTTTTAATAATGTCATTCCTTTAGGGATAAAGAAATGTTATAAAGAAATTTCCAACAATAAGACCTTAGCAGTAGATGAATTGATCCCTACATGAACATTACAACTTAATAAACAAGGACAACTCACTTCATCTTGGGAATTTTATCCTTGTCCTTCAATAATACGGGATTTTTATGACATTTACTAATCTCATCGTCGCTCACAGCTCATACGTTCGAATCCTTTGACAATTTTCTTGTTTGTCAAACTAATTCCAAATTCTGAAAAGGTGGATATCGCATCCAGCTTTGCGGAGTTCTGCAGGCCAAGCTCTCCGCACCATGTGACGTAACATAAGAAGGGTTGCTTGGGTTCCCGTTATGAATCACGTCGATAAAAACTATTCTTGTTGGTATTTTTAGGGTTTCATTAAATTTATTATTCTCTTCGTACCCTTCAGTTAACAATAAAGCAAACGATGGATATCAAGATAGTCATCTCGAGGGTCTTCCATGTACTTTCTGTCACGACGCATACAGAACTAAAGCATGCATAGCTTACAAGATAGCATACATCAATTAATGATACACGTAAGAAAGACAAGACGTAATAAGCTATTAAACCGGAAACGCTCGTTAGGCCATAACGACCTTGGTTACGTGGTGGCAACGAAATTCTCAATATAGTATTTTCTCAATTCCACTGCAAAAATGTCCACACTATAGGAGATATTAGGCAATATGTGTTAAAGATTTATATTAGATTACGTTTACTTTTAGGTATAATTCGTAGAGCGAACTCTTTTATAGGTGAAAACTCTAAGCCTGTTGGAATATTATAAGCACCTAGCAGAAAAGATTGTGCTGAGGCTGTCGTTCCTACCACGTAACCAAGGCCGTTCTACCTTATGATTTAGTAGCGTATTGGAGTGTAGCATTGGAAACTGCCAACAATAGGACTTCGTTTTTATTAGAAGTTTCCTCTAAGTTTGAGAGTTTAAATAGATAACCCATATCGGGAGAGTAGGTATAGCACAGGAAGGTAATTTCCATCTAAACATGCTACATACTAAAGCTACGCTTATTTTAATCTTCGCCGGGACGAAGTGCATCCCAAAGGAAGACATTTACTCTGGAGTGCCGAATAAATGGGAGGGTCTTAATAAACGGGGGGTCATCATTACGGTCTAAAGTTGAGGACATTGGGTATATCGGTCAGCAGTTGGTCTTCCTTTGGAATAATGCAATAGTTAACAATAGAACGAAATCGTAGATCACGTACTTATTCATATACCCATTTTCATAAAACGATTGTGACCCCTAACTTCAACGAAACTGTGGCGATTTTCCTAGAAGGCTAACGTATACGTTATTCAGGAAGATACTCTGATGTCTAAGTTATTGCTGTTTGCGACGCAAACATGCCTCGGAAATGTTGTGTAATGAACTGTCATTGGACACAAACAGATATTTGCTTTTCTGATGTTTTATGATGGAAAGTTACCTGAATTATCGTGAAGTTGATATACAATCCCAACATAGCTGTATGGATGAGTACCAGCTATGCTGGGAGAAGAGGTCAAAAACTTGACTTGGGATAGGTGTGGCGCTCACCCCTACCACTGTAGTGGTAGAAGCTAAGGAAAGAGGGAGACTTTGTGTTGCCATCGACTGCGGTCGACTATCCTCTTCTTTCTTCTCTGTTATATTTTGTATGTTTAGTCAATGGCCTCTAGTTCTTGCCTCCGGTTGCATGTTGTCCAGGCTTGTTATTAAGATCACCCTGCTAAATCCTATCTTATAATTACAAGCTTGAAACCAAATATATGTCTCTTAGAGGATTACTTACGATTACATGATCAATAAAAATCTGACAGATGTCGAATAAGCCTATCTGAGCTAGTTTTCAGAGATTTTCTCGAAAAAACCTTAGATGTTTACGAATGGTCAAAAACAAAGGAAACAAACTTTCAATGCATTTTCTGGTTTTAATAACTAGCATCAATCTTCATTTAAGATTACACCAAGAATTACATTTTTGTTTTTGTCCTCACTTGCCAATTATCAAGGAATTGCAGTGACCAAGATATGAAGTGAATTATATTAATCTGTTGGTCCCAAATTGGAAAATGTTAATAACTTATTGAATTAAAGCACATCAATTTGCACGGAAGATTTCACCTAACATGATATATGTGCGTTTGTCTCACTCGCCGATTAATAAGGAATTGCCCTTAGAAACATGCCTTAAACATACCTAGCAAGGGGGGAGGGGGAGCTAGTAGGCCCGCGGCTATGAATATTGTTCAATAACTTTTGAATGATTTCTTCTAGGTTACTGAAACTTTCTGACTTTTGCTAACTTTTATCTGGCAAACGTGGTAAAAAATTTGGCCGTCACGGCCTGTAGTCTGGTCACTTGACCCCGATAAAAAAGTTGACCATGTATGGTAAAAAGTTTCAAAGGGCTATAACTCGAGAATACCATAGAGAGCGGTCCCAAATATATAATAAGGCTAAATGGCATTTAAGACAAGTGACAGATATCGTGACACATAATCAACACACTCTATTTCAAGTGGTTTAGCCCCGATCGTTGAGACTTCTCATCTTTACTATTGGTTCCGATATTTGTCACGAATACTTGTGTTTCTCAGGTATCTAGAAAAAAAAAATTCTATTTCTCAAAACAGCTTTTGAGGTAACTCTTTCTGCTTTTAATTCATGAAATAAACTGTAGCAACTTCTATTCCATTTCGACCAGACTTTCATCCGGTAAACAGTTTTTGACTTAACTACCTTACCTAATAATACTAATAAAACTATAGATTTTAGAAAAACTTTCATTGTGCGCAAGAAATAAAGTGAATTTTATTGTAGTCGTAGTGCATTGGTTTTCAAAAATTTTCTCAAAACAGTTCAGACGCTTATAATTTGTGAACAATAGTGGAACATTAATTTTTGTTTCATTTTTATCTTGTTTGAGACTTTTTAAATTGAATGAAGATCTTGATGATCAATAGAATCAAACCGCGCCACATCAATCTACATGCAGCTTTGATGATGCAAAATCAGGTGTGCAAGTGAACAGAGAAGCAATAGCCAGGAAAGCAAACTTGGTGATAGCGTCTTGAGGTACATGCTGCATTTCAGAAGATTAAAAAAAATGCTGGAAAGTATGGGGGAAAGTGGGGGAGACGTGTGTTATCATAACGCTAAGGAGAAGACCAAACATCTGGTGTTTGTGGCGAAAAATGAATGCTTAGAAGCCAGAAAAGCAATATATAACAAAAAGAAAAGACCATTTTTACTGCATCAACAAGCAGATGTTCCTTTTCAAGGGTAAAGGTCACCTTAAGCAAGAAACTGTTGTGTATGGTAATACATACATGACAATTTACAATACCAGTTAGTCTCCTTGACTATATATTGAGTAAAATTGGCAACAGTATATGGACAGTATATGGGCAGTATACGGCAATACACAATTGTCAGCCACCAACCTGTTCATAATTGGTCAAAACTAAGGTATTCACAGCTGGTAGGCTGTGATTTTCTATGTACGGTAAAGTAGTAATACATACCATTATCAAGCACTTTCATATATAATCTGTTGCACGACTATTGTATTTTACTTGCCATCTGTCCCTATGACCAGGCAAGTCCGTTCCAACAAGTGGCGAACTATCCCATGGTAAATTGTATCCAAATTTATACTCCCTTTAGGAAACGTATTTTACTAGTATGTCTTGATAACTTCTTTGTTGCTGTTAGGCACAATCAGTTGCAATGTGAAGTTCAGAACCGACTCATTTTGTAGGCTGCTTATTTGGTTGTTTTCTTGTGTACTCACACGGATTTAGGAAAAGCAGAACAAGATTGTTTGTTTTGCAGACGTACTGCAAATCAGGCTTTGTTGATGTTTCAACCTTGTTTCTGATACGCAATAATGCTAGGTTAAGGCCTCTTCTACAGGAAATTTCTAGTTTATTTTGTCGTTTTTTGTGACTGACATATACTAATGAATCTTGTACTACATTTTTCTATTTTGTTTAGGCAGCCGATCTGGAGATAGTTGTAGTTACTACCCGTTTTGTTTTGCTTGTTTCAGTGGAAGTTGATTTTCATGCTATTTGTGATAAATTCTATATTATATACTAGTGCTGTTGATCACAACAAGGGGTTCGCCTATCATCAACAAAACATAAAACATAATTTATCACATAAGTTGTGTGACAAACTTTCGAATCAAGTTGACATGCAATCAAAGTCGCTTTGGTCAGTGAAGTTAATTCAGTGATAGAGTCTATGCAAAGGTGATTACGTTTCATAGTAGTAAAGAAAGATCAAAGATTGATGGCAAAAGAGTAAAATATAGCACAGCTGAACAAAACAAAGGGGAGGGGAGTATCACAATGGGGAGGAGGAAGGGGGGGGCACAGCAGAGCACGGAAAATATCATAAAGTAAAACAGAACATCGTGAATTAGAGAGGAGAAGAACATTACAAAGCAAATTAAAACATAGCGGCTGTAGCAGACCATTAGAAAACAGCACGGAGCAAAATCAGGTCTGTAGCAAGGGTTAGAAATTTGGAGGGCAATTCTGTACGGAGGTGTAATTGCAAATGCATAAGGGAAGCCTATAGATGTTGAGTCTGGACAGGAGGACTTTGTAGTCTGATGGTACCTTTAGGGGCCTTAGCCCCCTATAGTCACCTGCCTACGGGTGCTTAAATACAGTAAGTGGAGGAAGCAGAGCAATAAGCAGCAGAGCAGGTAACAGTCTGTACCATAAACAAGTACCTTATTACGTCATATTAAGCCGCGTATGTAATCAAGCCGCATTAAATTAAGCCACGCTTTGATTGTGCCAAACTTGCCAAAAATTAGCATTTTAGGGGGTTTTAACAAGGGAAGGAGTCAACTCCTTCTATTTTCTCCTAAACGCCACTTTCAAAATCTATGCAAATGGGTCCAATGACAGTTCCCATTCGCTCATTGCTTTCCTTACAATAAATTAAGCCGCGTTTTAATAAGCTGCGTCTTCATTAGGCCGCATTTTTGAAGATGCGGCCTATTTAAGTACGCGGCATAATTTGACGTATTGAGGTACAGCGCTGTGACACCAAGCTACTACAATGGAAAAAGGGTCAGTTACGTGTTCGATAAAACCCTATACTTCAATACACATTCTTTACTTCAAAACGTTAGTAAAACGTACCTCCATTCCAAGTCGTATGCTTTCTAGCAAACCGTCAACAACTTGTGTTCCCAAGTCCTCCTATTAAACAGAAACAATCACAATCTAACACAAAATTTTCAAAAATAATCAGAATGCAATTTGTTGTTAAAAGTACAAAAATCAGTCTGATTTCAAAATAAATGTTCCGATTTCATTATTAATTTGGTAGAAGAGAAAGCGAATAATTGTTTGCGCGATATATAAGCTTCCTACTTACACAAGAAACCGCCTTCTACAGCCTGCGCCTACAAATTACTAAATACTCGACATAGGACTTTCGAGTATTTAACAATAAGTTTTATCTAATCCAATTACGTTGAGCAAAGGATTCATTTTGCTAAACGTTTTCTCCATACACTGATCACAGCAATCGTATGGAGTGAAATTAGAAAGCTATTACGATTCGATCAGACTTACATCCGGTAAACAGTTTTTGACATAACTACCTTACCTTATGATACTAATAAAAACACATATTTGAAAAAAACCACATGATACTAATAAAAACACATATTTTACCAATAATTTTCCAATAAAAATGCTTTAATTCAACTTCATAGGTGTCGAAGTATTTATCACCTCAATATCAAAGCATAAAACCACGTTTTATAGAAGATGTTAAAACAGCCGCGGGCCTACTAGCCCCTCCCAACCCCACCACCCCCCGTGCTGGCTTAAGTCATCAATAGCCCGTGGTAGGTAAGATTAAGGACTTATGTTATCAACAAACAATGTACACTAACAAAGTATCTTTAGCGTAGCAGCTGCATAAAATAACAGCAAAATACCGAACCCTCTCTAGAAATGTTACGTTAGCTTTCACCCATAAATATGGTTAAGTACCTCACCATTTCTGTTCTCAAGAACTAGCCTCCATTTTATCAATCAAAAATTTAAAACAGGACAGATGTAGGGAAAAGGTATGACAAGAAACCAACCTTGCCACCGTGCTCAATTGTTTCATAAACCTTCTTGAGAAAGTCCATCTCTCGACACCTACAAAAGGAGCAAAGAGGAAGCAAACGTGCCTCATTGCCACGTTATTCTAAGCGGCAAAAATTTGCAAATTACGTACAACTACAGAAAATAACAAGTTGCAGAGTTGTTGCTCTCAAATGCGGTAATACACAGACAATTTTACGGGAGTTTTCCACTTTGAAGATGGGTATCCAACGAAAACTCTTCAAACTTGTTTTTCGTAATCGTTTACTTAATCTACTCACACTTGTATTTATCATTGGCTAGAGATGCATCTGATATCCGCATTTTAAAAATACGACAATTAAAAATAAGGAGACATGAAGTAAAGACATCATTCGGTTAACTCAGGATTGATACAGATTTGCCTACGTAATGCAACGTAATGAAAAACAGCCACTTAAAATCTTACAACCCACTTTTCCATCATGAAGAGTCAATGCAAAATAAAACTGGCTGTTACAATTTGCCCCTAGGGTTACAAAGTACCATCGAGAAGCGAGGATTTGAAAGTCAGTTTTAAAAAGACACTATAAAAATAGAAAACATGCCACCAACGGGGATCGAACCCGTGACCCACGCTTTCGCGGCGTGCGCTCTACCAACTGAGCTAGGTGACATCCGATGTTAACGTACTTTTATTTCTCTAGTCGCCACATTAGCTCCTAATCACCCAGCGGTGGACATCGACATCCAGCTCAACGCAGTTGCTTGTAACTGTAAACTGCGGGTAATATTTGGATTTTGAAGCTCAAGATCATCTGCTTGATGCGAGGCTATGATGCTGCAATCAACTTGTGGTTGAGATTTTGGAATTGCATTGATTTCCACTCTTGATAGTGCATCAGCGACTACTTTATCCGTTCCCTGAACATGGCGAATGTCCGATGTAAATTGGGAAATATAGTCAAGATGTCTGATTTCGCGGGCGCGAGTAGCGATCAGAGGAAGATGCCAGAGCATGCACGAGGGGTTTGTTGTCTGTCAAAACACAGAAGCGGCGGCCTTCCAAGAAGTGGCGGAAATGCTTGATAGAGAGATAAACTGCGAGTAATGGACCTTTATCACAATTGCGCAATCCTGTCTCAAAACGCGGTTGAGCTCGCATGAATCAACCAAAACAAACTGATTACAGTGGGTTTTGGCTGGCAGTGGCGAGAGCAACGTCGAGTTCTGCTTCTGATTTCATATACATGGAGGCAGATTCTAACTCCAAGTTGCTCCTGCATTATACACTGTGTCAACTATGCAAGGTACGACAGAAAGAGAAGTTGTTCATTTGCATTTCATGAAAGGATGGCGACAGAAATCAGTCGATCAGCGTAGTGAAGATAACACGAGATCAGAGTCACAACTCAAATTAAGTTGCAGCTTTCCCTCTTGCTTGGTTCACAAATTTGTGATAAATGTGTTTGCAGGGGAACTTTATCTCTTCAGAATTGGTCAAGAAATGTTTTACTTTAAGCCTGATGTCATACCAAATTTAACAGTTGACATTTAAAGGCGGAGTTCACTCGACCATTTTTACAGGAAATCGAAAGAGAAGGCTGTTATAACATTCGTTTAAGTAGAATATATTGATCGAACGGTATTCGAAGAATCCTCCACCGCATAGCTTTTGCCATGAAAGCCACGTTTTTATATTTAAATTTTGCCTTAATATCCAATTCCTGTGCATATACAAAACCAAGAGCTAAACGTGATAAAATGTAACGGATGATTTTGCTCACCACGAATATGCAGACTAATCACAATTCACATCATTGACAACAGTTCGTTCCGTAGTTGGCTTTATTAATGGGTCTTACATGTTCTTTTTTCTCTTATTACCCGGGAAGATTTCCATATTTCAACTAACTATTCATGGACTAGTGGGTGCAATATGAATTGATAGGGTGTGGGCCGAGTATGTTTCAATTGAAGCATTGCTTCTATAATCCTCCAAACTAAAGGCCTGTTAAACTGTCAGAAAATAAAACTATAACCAACTTATACAACATCTAAGACTGTCAACCTGAAGATAAGGGAACAATATTGTCAAGAGCCTCTATATCTGGTAATTAGCCTCTTACTTACTGTTTTCCTATCAGTCATCTTCTAATCTTGATCTGTATTCAAGAGCTCAGGAATATTAAAAATGTCTATACATGTTGGGTTTTTTTTATAAACAACTCCATTTTGGGGGTCAGGCCTCGAGTTGTTTAGCAATTTTCCAAAAATCAGGCCTGGAGTTACTTAAGTAGTTGCTTAGGTATAAATACCTATGAAATACCAAATGATGGTTGGATCTTTGATCTCTTTGCTTGACTCATTATCAACAGTGTGATATTTGTTATATATTAACAGTTTGTAATCAATTCTTAACGGAAAACGTTTTTCTTGATTTGTTTTTGGCATTTAAAAAATTTTTCCTCCTGAATCTGAGGCCTCAAGTTGCTTAGCGTATTGCTTAGATTTCGGACAAAATCGAGGACTCATATTTATGCAACTGAGTTGCTTATAAAAAACAAACGTGTATTCGATAAGGGACGATTTTTCAGTTGTATCTTCATGCCTGTGCAATACGCTAACACACACATGGTTGAAGAAGACTGAGAACAAAAAGTTAAAGGTAAGACCAATTTAAGGGACGGAGCCCACCCTTGTCCCCTACGTGTCGTAACTGATATGATGGTCTGACTGTAAATGAGAGCTGCTGAATGATTGCTGAACTTAAGTAATTTTTTTGGTGAAAACACAACCGACAACTATAAGTAAGGCGCCAAGAAGGAAGCTGCAATTTAGACAACGTTTCGTCTTTTTTCTAGATGCCATCAGGTCTTTGTACACTGGAGACAACAACGCTAATAAAATCTAACAAAAAGGTACAAAATCATTTGTCACTAAGCGCGATAAGTATTGTTGGAAATAATCACGATGGTATGCAAAGGAGAGAAAACATTTCAAAGTATTAATCTTACTTCAATTTCGTTTTACTCTGGATGACAAGCGTCTGTCACAAATACGTCCTGAAATTTTTTCTCCGTGCATTCCAAGCAGCCTGTATTCCTTTCTTTACCTCTGTCTAGCAGCCTCCTTTCTCCTGCTCTGTTGACCCTAAGCACATTAACTCATTTGCTATGGCTGCTTCAACCCCTCCATAATCTCAAAACAGTATATAAACATTTCTATTGTCCTGACTGAGATTACCATAACTAAGCAAGTGTTTTAAAGGAAATGCACCTACGACGACTCGTTCTCAAAGAGAGGTTAAGCAACTAAACAAATCTTAAACTTTGTCGGAATAAAAATCGTACACTTTTCACCATTTATGGTGTTGTTTCGAGAAATCACCGATAAATTTTATAGCTTTGACGAAATACTCTTACGTGTTTGTATGTCATGTACTTCACCTACCGTTTATAATGGGCCAGCACAGAGAAAACAGTTGAGATGGGAGAAGGAAGCGAAGGCGTCGGGTAACCGTCAAGTTGCAAACCCATAAACAGCTGCTAATATTGGGGAGCATTTATGACAGTAACTGGAACAGCAAATCTGAATGTTTTAGATTTTTAAGACTGAAAACAATATAATCACAGGTATCAAAAGATCTAGAGGTCGCCCTTGAACTCTTGAGCGCACTTGCTTTGGTGGCGGTTTTAGGGACTGCGGGGCCGGGGACCAAAAGCAATTGAGGGACCCTTTCCATTAAAGAAGATGTGAGAAATTTTTGTGAACAATGTAAATCAATGGTACAACCCATAGGTGTGACTGGCTCAATGTTTTTCATGGAAGAATGCCGCAAACCTTTATTCTTATTTCGTTTGATATGAGTGTTGCGGTTTATTCTGAAGTTATAGTCTATGAATAAGAAAACACAGTTGTTTAATAAATTTAACACATTTCCCTGACAAATATCTCTATTCCCCTGACGTATTTCATTAAGTGTCATCCACTAGAACAAAAATGAATGACTTGCGAGTCAAACTATCAAGCCAAGCAAAGAAGAAACATTACGTTTGAAGCAAGTTTGAAACATTTAAACTTTGGTATTCCTTTGACCTTCGACCTTCTCCTAGTTTATTGCACAAGGATGAAAAATGATGATTTACGTATGTTGCGCCATTCTCGGATGTCAGTGAAAAGGGTCAGATTTTCCTGACACTTCCCTAACATTGCAAAAAAGTAGCAAATTTCCCTGACATATTTATGAGCAGAGTGGCAGAAAACCGGGGAACGCGGGTACGCCGTTTTCTCGAAGCGAGCTCAAGTCAAGTGAAGCGCGAACTCAAGCCGTATAAATCATAAATCAAAGAATTGAGATTGCACAGCGTTGGTAAAAGTTTCTGTCGAAAGCCTTGTCAAAAGCCTCATTTCAAGGTAACTACTAAAACTAAGGAGCGGAACCAGTAAGGACTCTCCGAATTTTTTTGTCATTGTAGGTACAATAGACTTAATTATGCAACAATGCAAATTCATTACCTGACAGGAAATTTTGCCGTTATTTTCCGCGCTCCCTCGAAGTTTTCAGTTTTCTACCACCCTGTCTCTATGTTTAATTTTTCAAAGATATTTTATTGTGAATTTTACTTGGTTATTAGCTTGTTAGTATGCAATACCTTAACATTGTTATGCTGAATGATCTTAATGTGTAACTGGAGTATCTTGCAATTCCTGTGATACTTCCATGAGATATTTTAGGTCATAAAGGTGTTCAAAGTGCTGTTAACAAGTTGTTAAGTAAACTTGCTTTTCTGTTAATGACACGTGTACATTATAAATAGTGATGGTCTGCATGCATGTACAAAAATAAATACAGCTATTCATGTGTCCATATTCTTCATTGCCTGTGGATGTTACAACAGCTTGATCTTTATTTGATCAGTCCTAAGGTGCTTTCCATAATAATAATGGGTATTTCATTAAAGTTTCCAATTTCCAATACCTTTTATCAGCTCCCCCCTACTCCATCTTTTATTGTTGTGACTGGGCTAGCTATGGGTCTGCTACATGCAGGTGCCCTTACTTTTTCTTATGTTTCAATTAGGCATGCCTGAATCTAAATTTGTAAATGGTATATGCTTATACTCTCAATTGTGCAAGGTTTTAGGGTGTCAGATTTATGATAAGGAATTGGGTTGGGTAACATTAAGCAGTCCATAGATAGGCACACACTATCTGAAGTATAAATTTTTTTGGACAGTTTAAATGTATATAATAGAGATGTGTTAATGTAAAGTAAAATAGGGGAAATAAACGATGAAATCAGAGATTTATGGAGCTTAATATACATATATTTATTAACTGCAGTGGCGGTGCCACTCATGCTGGGCAGGAAATAACTTTATAAGTTTGAAGGAAAATATCCATTTATAGCTCAATGTATGCTATACAAAAGTGATGATCTGTATTAGCAACACGTCTACCCTTGAAATCCCTTGGACAATGCATCTGATCCTTTTCACCTTAATTCAATATTTGCCTTTTCAACATGAAAGGTCACCATGTTTTCCAAAAAAAATAATGGACTCCAAGAGAAGCCTTTATGGTATTCTATTGTGTTATGGCACTGTGGTCCAGCAGTACTAGACTTGCATTACAAATCAAGCGACCGGAGTTCAATTCAAGAGAGTGGTGCTAAGGTTCACTCAGCCTTCCATACTCAAGGGGTCGGTGAAATGAGTACCAGCTATGCTTGGAGAAGTCGTCAAACACTTGACTTGGGATGGGAGTGGTACCGACCCCTACCACTGTCGTGGTACAAGATAGAGAAAGAATGTTCTTGTACTGAATCCTTATGATTTAGGCACGCTATGCAAATCAGGGCAGGAAACAAATTGTTCCTCATTATGCTGGTAGAGGTGGTCAAAAACTTCATAAAATAGTCTTTACAAACAAGATGGGAAACATATCACGGAACGCCATTTGTACCACGTACCATTTAGTAAAATTGTTGGGGAAACAAGAATGTTAAAATCTTTTAAAGTTCTAGGCAAATATTTGGACGATCAATGATATCATCAAAAGGAACGCTTTGAGCAAACCTTATTTAAACAGAGGAGATGAGAACCATTGGAAGAATACTGGTCTTTAATACTAAAGAGACTAGTATTGACTTTAGGGTTGCAGAAAAATGAAAACTTCGAAGGAGCGCGGAAAATAACGATAAAATTTCCTGTGAGTAACGAGTTTGCATATTTACATAATTTACTGTAATGTGCCTACAATGACATAAAAATTCAGGGAGTTCTTACTGGATCTCCTCGTTAGTTTTAGTAGTTACCTTGAGACGGGGCTTTCGACAAGATTTTCGACTCTTTTATTTATGACTTATACGGCTTGAGGTCGCGCTTCGCTTGACTTGAGCTCGCTTCGAGGAAACGGCTTACCCGCGCTCCCCAGTTTTCTACCACCCTGATTGACTTTGAATGGTCAATCTCGCAAAAAGTGTTTTCATATGCTGGCCAAAGGAGAAGCTGCACATTGCATTTAGAAAAAAAAGATCACGTTTATAGTAAATGAAAGAAATTGTAATTGAAATACTACTATTTGATTGGTATTTAGCTGCCAATTGTTGGGATGGAAATAAACGACATTATCAAAAATGTGAAGTGCTTCGACAGATTCATGATGATTGAAATTATAAAGTCTCGGTTATTACTATTATTTTGCCCTTTTGAATGTAAATTTCATATAGATGAATTTACACATTTGTACGGAGCATTTATTCGTAACGAATGCCGTATCTCAGTCCTTATCACCTTGCCATATATACACGTATGTAACTGACGCAAATCATTAACTAGATCTTCCTTAAAAGATCTATAAGAGCATTAAATCTTTAATTTATTGCTACACCAGTTTCAAACATTTTGTTCTCTTATCTGTCACCATCCTCAACATATATGAAGAATTCATATAAATGCTAGAAAGCAATGGAAATAAAGAAAAAGCAATTTGCGACAGTTACCTAATGTTTCATTTTTATTGGAGAGACGATCACCACATAGTTTTACTTTACATTGGGTGTGGGATTGGAGTAACCACAATAGTTCACTTGCCGCCCTGTAGCTTCTCAATTCACTTTACACTAGTGATTTAGTATATTACATTGACATGACACGTCTTCCCATTTTTCGCTGTAGGTGTAATTGTTGACAAACGCAAACCGTTTGATAACTTACTTAAAACCTATTAAGATGGGACCAGATCCATATCAGTTCATTTTTAGACCACACCTGACCCACTTGGACCAACAGCACAACGGTCAGTTTGAACAAGACGAAGCAACGAGATTTTCTATTGTAGTACGACTTGCACTAAACTGAAACGTTTAGATATTAGCAATAAGTGTCGATTACTAACGCGTGAACATTGGGACGAAAACAAATCATCAGTGGAATTATCTCATAATAGTCTTGAAGTGGCAGTTCTCATTGCCACTTTTCGATTCGTCCCAAAGTGTTAACGCGAGACATTCTTTGTACTGAATTCAAATTAGGCAGCTTTTATGAAAGTTATATTTTATATTTTAAACTTTTATGAGAGTTTAAATGTGGTACTAAGAAGATCTCGCGTGACCCCTTTGGGTCGGATCAAAGAGGTAGCGTAAGGAAGGCCACAAACTTACACGGATAGCAGACGTGAACGTGTTCGCACGCATCAGACCCCGCGTAAGCGCAAGGCCGACCAATAGCTTTTTTGTTCGGATTCATTTGATCCACTAGTTGAAACAGGGATTAATTTTGATGCCGGAGAAAAAGCTCCGCCGTGCATGTGTACCAGACTCAAAACAATTGAGATAAGTGAAAGGATAATGATACTTGTGTTTACATGAGTTTCTTGTGGCTTATTAAATAAGCCACTCAGCACGAAGTCAAACTTACTAGAGCAGTTTAAGGCAGAAATCTTGTATTCACGATAATCAGCTCAGAAGTAGAATACAAAAACAAGGTTGCTTGTTTTGAAAGGGCGTGCACATTAGGAAATCTTGCCGGGCGAATTTCTCTAATTTTCGCTTCTTACAAATCTTGTATTAAGCCAAAGCAACGTAGGATCTAAATGGTAGACTGGCAGTAAGAGGCAGCATTAGCAAATCTGCTGTACGCAGTCAGTGGGCGATGCATCATTAAGTCTCCTGTGATTTCTTATGTAGAGCATGTATGATGATTCAGTAGTATTCTGTCTCGAGCAGGTGACAAAACCGTTTGTTTTTGCTGGAAGAAACAGGTAGTCAAAAGTTAAAGTATGTATTTCGAAGTGTATCAAGGAAAGGTGACAAGGCCTGCACATATTTTGATGGCATGAAAAGTTATTACCGTTTGTAATGGATGTTGTCGACACGTCGTTCGTTGCTGTCACTCTTGCATAATTACAATTCCAAAGGGATATTCCACTGTGGTGTATACGAAGTTGAGAAACTATTTGCCTGACATTAACGTGTGAAAGAAAGTTTTCCCACGTTAAGTTTAGTTGCTTATAAAGCCGTTGCTGACAACACAGTTCGTGTATCCCTATCCATTTTCGTCATCTTAAGGAATACTTAAGTACATTTAAAGTCAGTATCCCTTGAGGCTAACATAATGTCGCATCCCTCATAGACAACCATACAGGATGCACAAGAATTTTCTTCCGTTTAACAACTAACTCACGTGAAACTAATGTTACTTGAGTGCAAAATATAGTGAAGTAAAAATTATGAAGTTCTCCTGAAAAGATTTCAATGTATGAAAGGTCTCTCTGCAAAATAGGCTACTTTGTCTTTGTGATTAGTTGATACAACTCTACGTTGGTAAATAACATTTATGTTGGTAATAATAGACAACTCGAATATAAAGAGAGTACTATTACCCTTCTACCTACCTACATAAATACATACCTGCATACAGGCCAACATACCTACTCGTCATGCTCACATACCTACATATCTTAGCGCCTGCGGGAAGTTCACATGCAATTGGAAAGCAATCTGTAAGTAGAACTTAAATGATTTTGTTACAGTGTTCATTAACCATTGCATAAGTGTTTCATACGTACGGGAAATGAGATCACCGTCCTATTTAAGTCAATCAGACCTTATCAACACAGCTTTATCGAGGGCCAATCTTTGTTCGTTGCACTAATAGACGCCAATGTCTGCAAAATATCTCTTTCCCCGATTTTCATAATTTGCTTTGCAAGCTATTAAGACAGGACCCCCGTCCCCCAATACCACTGACATTGCACCAACGTATCTAGGTACCTACCTACCTAGGCTGGTACGTAGGTAGGTAGGTAACAATTATCCAATCTTTGTTGAATCTACATAAGAGAGTGACTAGTGATGTTTCCATGGTGTCTCATTCTTTCACAAATGCTGGCCTACCGTGCAGCTAATGTTAGTGTTTATAAAATCCGAGTCACCAAATGATCGACTTAACACAAATTCATATTATCGTTTTAAACTCAACATGAAATTTTGGTCAGATACGTGTAGAGTATAGTCCGCAGCCAGGATACAAGTGTATTCATTGCTTGTTCATGATTATCTAAGCAAATAATATACATAGGCCCTGTTTTATCCCAAGTAGTCCCGGAGGGAATTTGACGCACATTTGTGAAATGTTCATTAAAAGAGAAACTGATAAGAAGAAAAGACGACTGTATTTGCCTGGATGATAGCAATACTCTGTTGCTCCTGCCCTGTTTTTATTGGCATCTATTATGAAAACAACGTCAACAACATACGATGTTTTATTGTCAAGCAGGGGGTCTAGAGAGGTGGTGGCTCAACTTACCCCATGGCACAACTTACCCCGGTCTCCCCTATATTCAGGGAGCTTTTTTCACTTTGGTTGCTGGATGAATTATACTCATGTTTACAACTGGAATGCTTTGACTAGTATCTTTGTTGCTACAAGTGGTCTCTTTTTTGCAGCGTATTTTTGGAATTCCATAATCAATTACTAGGAAATGGGCCAAAAACAGTTCTGGTACCACTCTGCGGGAAGACACTTGATATGAAATGGTGAGTGAATTTGCTTCTACTTCTTTGTTTACATCTCCTCCACCCTTGTTTTATATGCCCATGATCTGCTTCTACTGTAGCAAATAGCTCTGTGTGCTAAAATACCTGAACTGAATCGAAATTTCCATGTAGAAAAGGCAGACTTGGGGCTTGATGTATAATAGTGTCTGATAGGTCCTGATGGTGTCGATAGCAATATATACTTACAAAGTGTGATCACTAAAGAAAGTTGATTTTCATAAGTTATTGGTAAATAATTGGCAATCCTTTTGAACAACAATGTTAGATATTTTGGAGACTGTATGTTCAAAAAATAAAAGGGTGTTGGATATAAGATACTACACTAATAATGTCATCAAAAGATGTGATGTTCAATCATAGCTGCATAGCCAGGAAATCTGGACAGGGCCTTATTTGTTGAGTTTGACAAGTGCCCTACAATAGCCAAAGTGAGTGTCAGCTGATTTGCATATTTACAATACAGAAGGTGCAAAATTTCTGCAAAAGTTTTAAGGCTGGCAAATTGTCTTGGTGCTGTAAATGCCAAATTATATGCTGGTTAATACTTTTTCAGTACCCATGCAAATATTGTAAAGTTTTTGACATTACATAAGAAGGAAACAATCAGTTGGCGATTTATCATATATTTACTTTTAACTGATAACTAACATTACTTTTCACCTGAACCCTAACAGAATTACTGCTTCCTAAAATTGCTTTCAGGTCTACAGAGATTGTAATATTGTTAGAGCAAATGTATGATGAGACAGATTGCACTGTTCTTATAAATAGTAGACTTGTAGAATAGTTTCAAGTTGAAGTTGGTGTTCATCAAAGATGTATATTATCCCCAACACTGTTTAACATTTTCTTAGAGTTTGTAATGGATAAGTTACCAAGCCTCAAGCAAAATCTAAACCTAAACCAAGTTATATCCCATAGAGGAAGAAGACTGGGCTAGAGCGCTCACCTGTTGCTATTCTTTTGTTTGTGAATGCGGAAGCCATGCAAATTCAAAATAGTGCAGTTATATTATATTCCGCATTGTTTGTCAAACTGCCATACATATACACATATATATGTATATATACTATAAATATACTATATATATACTATATATGTAGCAGGTATCATTAATTTTGGTTCAGGTGGGGGGGGGAACCTTGATGTAGTAAGATGCGGGGAGAAGGCCAAATGGGGGCGATAGGTGTCAGATGGGGGAACCAAACCCGGAGGATGCCATGTTTTGTTTGGTAGCCCTGTTTAGTACTCACAATTTACTGACAATTATCTAAAACCATTTCAAGAACGAAGTTTTACATTAGTTTTCACATTCTCTTCAACTTTTCAAAGTGCTAACTAGAAGGTTCCCAGCCTCAACTTTCAAAAAAATCCCTGATAATTCCCTCATTTCCCTGAGGAAATTTAGAAAACTTCCTTGACAGTTCTACACCAGAGTATTGCCCTACATGCATACCTGATGCAAATCTAAATCTCCATTATATAAAGCATCATATATTGTACGAAGGCCAGTTACACCAAGGCCATCTCACAACATTCACAGTATCATTTCAATGGCATTCAAAATAAATTAAAGGAAAAGGCACTTTTCTAGAAAATAGATATACCATTAACTAAAAAAGCACAAACATATGAATACAAGGTTTTCCCTGAACTTTTCAAAAATTCCCTGATAATTCAATGATTTTACTCATAAAATGGGTCCAACTTGAAATTCCCTGACTTCCAGGTTGGCTGTGAATGCAGCACATTACTTTCAAAACCTAATGCAGTGTTGGGGAAAGGGAGCATTAAAAAATGGGACGTAGTAAAGAGGTCCCAGGCATCTCAACAACTGTCAATATGGGGGGAGGGGTCAAATGTTTTTGCTGATGTAATGATCCCTGTGCAAAATTATATAACATGAATTACTAAGAACAAGTAAGAAAAGAATAGATTTAAAGGGTTAAGCAGCATCAGTTTACTAAAGAAAATTTTGAGCTATACCTTTGTCTTTGAAATTGTGAAACCAACAATGACGTAAATACTTTAGCAAGCAGTGAACTCTTTTTAGGAAACAGAACTCCAAGCTCAAACTCTGTGTAATTAAATTCTGGAATCTGTAAGAACTCTTTCAGGATACACAGAAACAGACCAACTGAAGGAATCTAAAAAAAAGTACAGAGAAATTTGACATTTAATATAATATATAATATAGAGAATATAACTACTACTACTACTACTACTACTACTACTACTACTACTACTACTACTACTACTACTACTACTACTACTACTAATGTTTCTGGTAAAGCTTATCTAATAGTTTGTTTGTTGTACAAAGCAAGAATATTGCGCGAAATAGCGAAAACATTGTGTACTTAAAAGCTTTTCGTCCTACACTCCTCAGAGTACTAATGTCAGAATGACCGAAATGAAATGTGTGAAAGAGTATACGCTACTGTATTTAATGGATGCTGATTGGTCCAAAAACACAAGCCATTCAGGAAGTCCAAATTCGGATTGGCTCTTTCGAAAATATATTTGGGTATACTCTTTCACAGATTTCACTTCGGTCATTCTGACGTTTCGATCATTCTGATCAAATGGCAAATCTAAGAGGAGGGGGCTCTGGAAACGACCCCTCTATCAAGGATCCTACATGAATTTTTTTCTTTGTCATTCCCACTCAAAATAGCCCTATTCAGTTCTTTCGTTTGTTTGGAAATGTTCATGTAAAATGGTAACAATGTGGATGAGCGAGATTCTTAGAGAATTGAACAGAAAAGTTCTTTCCGCAATTCACCTTGCAAATCGATCTATAAATGCCAGAGACATAAATTTTTGTGACGAATTTGGTTTATAGACAGCGAAATTTAATCCGGGCTCTTCACGTCTAAGGCATTTTAAACCACTTTCCGTATTTCAGATTTTCCTGTAAGTTTCGCTGTCGGTAGAAATTCTTCAGTTAATCGGGACGAGCTTTGGAATTTGGAAAATTAGTCCATAAAATGTGTTAAATGTCGATGTAGGTCTAAAATTCCAAATAAGTTTAATTTGCAAGGATATTTGAAAGACGCGAGCGCGGACACGTTCCACACCTTGAGTGTTGTCATATATTTCCTAGTACGACAAGCATGTAACTAATGTATGCTGTCACCGTTTAATAATGGTGGAATAAGACGATTTTGAAAGACGCGAGTGCGGGCACGTTCCACGCGAGTGTGGTCATCTATTTCTTAGTACGACAAGCATGCTGTCACCATTTAATAATGGTGAAATATGACGAAGCAGATAATATCTTATAATAAATAACTATATCCTCTGGATATACAGTGCAAAGGTGGCTACAACCCTTGGATAACGTTTTAAAGATTCTGAATAGTTGTCCTTCAGGCGCTAACTCCATTTTCCTTTCGTTGTTGACGTCTATGATGCTCTTTACAAAGTCATTACAGATAATTGTGCAATGGACGTAGGAACCTTAAATCCCGCGCAATCCTGAACGTTAATGTTTTGTGAGAGATCGCGCATCAGACAAGTTATCAGTTAATCGATTTTTATGACGAAACGTAGGCGTCATAGCTGCCCTCATCACAATGATTTCGATTTAATCACAAACTTATAAGATTCTTGTAACCACAGGGGACTGCCCCCCCCCCCCCAAAAAAAACCTTTCTGTCAAGATTACAAAAATAAATGGTCTTTTCTTAAACAGTTGCAAACGTAAGCCCCCGACCATTTAGAATAGCTCCCCTACTAAGGTTCTTAAAAGCTCCTCCAAATGTCTACCCCTAGCTGCGACCTTAGATCAGGGTTACTAGAGGATATGGGACAGTGGCTCTGCCTTTACGTGCGGAAGTGCTAGGTCTACATATACCATAATAATGTTACTATATGATGAGATCTTCTATTTTGATTCTCTATATATACTAATTTCTAGTAAATTGCTGGTATATGGACAACCTATCGTACCAAAGTTAAAAAACGGCTACCAATTTCATAACTGTGTTCTTAAGTGCAAGGCACACAATTTAATCTCCCCATTTTAAAACAGTTTTAACGGCGCGACATTTGTTTTGATTTAAGCGTTCGGAGAAAACCACCTGCTTTACTCTGTGTTCCTGTATATTTATTCTTGAGCTGTTCGACAAATGTATTCAGTTATTGGCATTTCGGAACAAAACATGTCGGACATCTCTGACGGATCCCGAAAGCGAATAAAGTTAACTTAACCTTGTGGCATTGACGAGATAATCAGAGTTTTGCACGAAATAGCGAAAACATTGTGTACTTTTTTCGTCTGACACTCCTCAGAGCGCTAACGTCAGAATGACCCAAATGAAGTGTGTGAAGGAGTAGACCCAACTGTATTTTTGAAAGAGCCAAATTCTGATTGGAATATTAGGGAAGACATGTCCCCCGCCTCTCAAAAATGTCTATCCTTAAATTCTTTTTACATATGTATTCATTTTGACAGTGAGGCTCTGGTGTAGACATTGGAGACTTTAACTAGCTGCAAAAACTAGTAGAAGTATATAAATTAACAAATTATCTTAACTGATGGTGTATTTCTAAGCTTTTGTCTTACATACAGTTACGCTGATTTCAAAGCTATTTTCTTTTGTACTTCTTTTGTCCTTTGCTTTACGGCATTTCCAGTGTATAGTCAGAATAAGTAATCGTCATTGTTGTAATTGTAAGAAATTTCAATAATTTCCAAGAAGAGTATGGTTCGTGGACACTATTTGTCCTCCCAAAGTTTGAAATCGCTTGTGACACCCTTAAGGATAGTGAAAGCTACGCTTCAAAGAATGGGGGCTGCTACATCCCTACCTTTTCCTATACTAGAAGTATGACGCAAAATATATGCAATGTCCATTCTCGCTAAAATGCAAGAAAAAGGCACATCTAAGAGTGGAATGCAAAGTTACGTACAGTAGTCCGTACATTATGAAGCGATCTCGCAGCTGACTGGATCTATAAGACAGAGCAGAATATTGGAAGAAGTTGAATGTCCGGCAAAGCGGGCCATCGGGTAGATTGGCGTATTAGGCAATGCTGAGAACTAGGATGCACAAGTCTTAAGGCGCAGAGCAATATTGGGCAGAGTAGAGTATTAAAAGGGACTTAAACAGAGTGGGATGCTGGAAAAGTTAGATACCAGATACTCTTGTTCTCTAAACAGGGAGAGGGGAGGCGGTTATTAGGGAGAGTGGGTTATTAGGCAAAGAAGGTCATTAGGTAGACAGAGACAGAGTGAACTATTTGAAAGAAGGAGGCACTAAGCAGATGGAATGTTAGCCAACGTGTGATATCGGGCAGGCTGGGATGATACTATACTATACATCAGGGCTCATGAGGGGGAGCAAGTTTGAAGGCATAGAAGGATATTAGGTGGAGTGGAATGTTAGGCAAGGTGGGATATCAGGCAGAGCTGGATATTAGACTGAGTGGAGTATTATAAATGTAACGTATTAAGCCTGGTATGAAGTGCGGAAAAGTGAAGTACCAGTAGGCTTGGATATTAAGTAGTGCGAAATGTGCTGGTCAAGTGAGGTGCTCGCTTGAAAATGCCAGGAGCTACACGTATCAGAACAATCGTACCTAGTTCAGTCTACTAATGCTCTTTGCTCTTTCTTCTTCCTCCCATGGATACATAACAATTGTTGATCTGATTTTCTCAGTTCTCAGCCTTGCTATTTATTTGGTGAACATTATTCTTTGCACAACCCTAACCGAGTACTAAATAGATTTAAACATATATTTTAAAATCTACGGGTCCCCTTACAAATTACAAACAGAGGCTTCAAAATGTACCTAACTGATGATATAGCTTCTTCTATATTACAAAGGTTTGATTGTGGGCATTTGACATACAATGAGGTGGAAGTTAGTAAAAATGACGGGAAAGAGGTTGTCGGGGCAACTGTGAACAGATATAGATCAACTGATAGTGGTGGGATTGAAAGTGTTAAGGAGCATCGTGATCATCACGTAGAGAGACGGTAGACTTGATTCCGTTATAGCTAGTGCACGAACAAAAGTTAAAGGCTATATATAAAACACTAATAGGTAGCTAGAAGTACCATGTAACGAAATAATGCACAACAGGCAATAAAAATCAGACCTTAAGTCTTAAAATAACTCGGTTGAAAAATTTAGGCAATCTGAGCCTCATGTTTCTTAAATGTATCTTAAAATTTAGGCAATCTGAGCCTCATGTTTCTTAAAATCATCTTTCTTATAAAACTAAAGATGTGTAACAAATAGTGGCAACATTTTGGGTCAGACATTTTCAGCCGAAATTTTTTCTGGCTGAGCAATTTTCGGGAGGGAGTTTTTCGGGTGGGAGATTTCCTAGGTGGGAATTTTCCGTGAGGGAATAATCCGGTGGGAGTTTTCCGGGAGGGAATTCTCGGGAGGGAGTTTTCCGGGTGGGAGAATGCCTAGGTGGAAATTTTCCAGAAGGGAATTATACGTTGGGAGTTTTCCGGGGGGAATTCTCTTGGGGGGAGTTTTCCGGGTGGGAGATTTCCTAGGTGGGAATTTTCCTGGAGGGAATCATACGGTGGGAGCTTTCCGGGAGGGAGTTTTCTGGGAGGGAATATTCCTAGAACCCTAGCTTCAGATAAAATGAAAATATGAATTGATAAATCTACTTAGATTAATTTATTGAGAATATTACGTAATTCTAGGCGAAGCTAATCCTTGCAAGAAAAAAGAATACGATAGGGTCAGAAGAGGAAGTAGAGGAGTAGAAGAAAGGAGCTCAGAGGAAGAAAACGAAAGTGTAGAGTGCATAGTTGGACATTGGTGCTTCTTACAAAAGCAAGCGATGAGATTTTAAGAACTTCTTTTCAAAGAACGTATTACCGATGAGGTCATTGCAGATGGATCCAACGATGCCAGTGTTTGTAAACGATAGGCTTATTTCGGGAGCCAAATAAAAAACATCGATTTGCTAGTTTGGTATTGGTGCAGTGGATTGAGGCGGGGAAGACATGTTTTGACGCATAACGAAAGAAAATGGAACTAGAAGATCATGATAACAAGAAACATCGTACTGAAGAATTAAAAAGAGGTAGAAATACAACAGAGGAAGGATTACGGAAGGAAATGAGAATTTTAGAACAGGATGGAAACGATTGAATAAGGGTGGTACGAAAATTAACATTGTAAAGTAGATGATAAAGAAGAGGAAGACAGTAAGAAAAGGCAAGGAAAGAAAGGGATGGGTATATATTTCATGAGAGGAGGGTAACTGTTGAAATGAGTGCCGCAAAAAGAAAACTGGCCTAAGGAAAGCTGGAGAAAGAATGGACAAATGGAATAGTTAAATAAAAAGGAAGGAATATGGAAAGTAAAGGGCGAGGAGATAAAAGAGTGGAGAGATCTAGAAGCAAAACACGTTCAATGAAGTGAAGAAAAATAAAGGAACATATAATTTGGAAGATCACATGCACGTTTCAGAACGATTGCGACATTTTTTCAGATTTCAGAGGTCAGAAAAGACATGAGAATTGTTAAAAACTTGATAAGATCAACAAAAATTGTTCCATCAGCCAAAATATAATAGCCAATCGATATGTATAATACTTCCATCGCCATCTTCTTTTCCTTTCTCACGAGATAAATCTTTCCCCTCTGCTTTAAACACATCCCTTATATCGTAACTCGTACGATAGTACAATCGACAGC
>JAAAKM020073195.1:92049127-92079276 GCA_010016025.2 Alatinidae sp. Z8VKAUB7J3
TACTTTCTTTTTTGGCTGATGCCCCACTGCTACTTTCTTTTTTGGCTGATGCCCCACTGCTACTTTCTTTTTTGGCTGATGCCCCACTGCTACTTTCTTTTTTGGCTAATGCCCCACATTTTTCAAGTCGCTTTCTGGCTTTTTTCACTGCACGTGGGGCCTCTTCCGGTAGCTCCTCAATCCTTGAAAACCTGCCCACAATAACTTGCTTTTCTTTTGGTGGTTTCTTGTACATTTCATTGGCATTTTGAAAGATCCGGTTTTCTGCCTTACGAACTCTCGTAAACATATTGTGATTTTTTTAATTGTACATTTTCCCATTTGAAGTATCAGTGACATAACAGACTTTTAATTTTCGAAAAATTATTGTTTGGTTTTGTTTAAGGTTCGGCATTTGCGGAGAGAAGAGACCAAAAAAGTTACTCGCCCGGCAATTCGCGACAGTTAATTCCCGCGACAATTAAATTTTCCAGCGGTCCCGACTGTTAACACACAAAGAAATCAAAGCATTCGCGACTTTTCGCGACAGTTTCTTCCTTTAAAGTAGCATCAGATAAAGCCGAATTTCCACTAGACGAATTTGTTAGCGCGAAGCGATTTTTTCGTCCGTAGGCATACACGTAATAAGCTCTTCGCGCTAACAAAGAATTCGCTGCAGCGAAAATAACAAAGGCAAGCACTGAAACGTGACTCAAACACATTTCCGATCACCAAAGAACGTTTCTTGATATTTGTTACAGGCGATTGTAGTACAAGTCTGAAACCTTGCCTATGCTGGTATCAAGCAACTTTTATGAAACAAAAAATGTTTTTAAGTATTCGTAGTTCGCTGATCGCCATGAATACGATGCTACGACTCTTCTTAAAGTTGAAGTCATGAAGATCCAGCGAGGCCTGAATTACAACATGTTTGTCATCGATGGCTCCGGAACAAACATAAAAAGTGGATTTACTACAATGCAGTCAGTTAGCAAGGAATTAACTAATCTCAATATTGATAAAATGATTGCCCAAGACGGTGTCAACCGACCCTGGGTCCGTATATGGAACATCATCAGGTACAGTACTGGTAGCTTAAGACCCGCTTTTTCAGCCAGAAACTTTCTTAACTTTTTTTCCACACCGCCACTTTCGTCTATATTGAAATAGTGTTTAATTTTTTGGCCTTTATTTGTTTCTTGACAATTTTTTTTATTTCTCAACATGCACCTTTAACAAGGTCAGTCACATTTCTTTACTTTCTAGTGAGTCCCGATCAGGAATCACTTTGCTAATTTTGGAAGTCATCTGTAGTGTATTAATACCAGTTCAGAGACATTTGTTAATTGGGATATTGGTTTTGTCCATGCCTCAGAGTAACGTATTCAATAACAGAACTGCGCCATCAGTACTGTGTATATTTTCAACCAAACAATACAGGGGAGAAATATCGGGAAAAGATAAAGAACAGAACAATCACGAGATCAAAGAGAAAAGAATAAATAAAAAGAACTGGAAAAAAAAGATAAAATCAGAAAATGGAGAGGAGAGGAATGAAAGAAAAGACTGGGGGACTGGGGTTAAGAATGGGAAGGGAAATGCAATAAATTTAAGGTATGATCATATAGGAAGAAAGTAGTAAAACGAAATCGGAGAAAGCAAAGAAGCAAAAAAATCACTAGCTGTAGGTGCTCAGTAAAGATTAACTTAGTGTGTAGATCGTCATTTTGCGTATATCAGCTGGAACTCCGTTTAGAGAAGACTTTTTGGAAAATATTTTGACAAAGTTCTGTATTAGTACAACAATGATGTTACCTCATTTTCCTTAAAAGAGAGCACTAATTACCGGGTGTTAAGAATAATAGTATCAAGTTTAAACCGTTTTTGATCTTTCAGTTATTTTGACCATGATGCCTTCTACTTTTGTATTTCAAATAAAGCTTTTGAAGGTTTCCTCAGTGAATCCATTGATGACCAGGAATGAAGAATAGTAGTGGTCTACCGTTAATCTTTTAAGCAATGACATGCTTGTCACATTGTCAAATGTACTTCCGATTTCAATTTTTTATCCCAAATATCCCAACAGCAGTTCCTGGTGTTCCTGAGTATCTCTTTCTTTGTTTTAAATTTGGATTTTCCGTACCACGTGATAACTTTCACGACGTTTTATAGGCCTTTCTCGATTGATCTCTCATCCTCCAACAGGTTTGCAAAGTTTCTTTGGGATTTGATTTGGTACTAGAAACAAGGAATGGTCTGATCCAGAACTTTTGTCATGGTAAGAGAACGTGTATACCATACCCATTCCAGTATGCCGTATAGTAAGTGATTACTGGGATTGTATGCTAATCAAGACATGAACAGATTGAAGTTTAAAAGAATCCCCAACCAACCATAGTAATTGATTCTTTTTGTAATCTCGTCTCATCGCCTCTGCAATATTTTCCTTGTTTGTCTGCCATCTGAAGTTTACGTAAAACCGTTTTCTTAATTTTTGTAAACATGTCAAAAAGGTATTCCTGGCAACCCGCATTACCTGCAAGTCTGCGCTTTTTCCAATTTTTAAAGGCACCTGAAGTAATGGCGTAGCGAGACACTTTGACAAAATTTGACAACTTAGTTATAACTGAGCAAAAAAGACACCCTTCCAAGAAACGCAGAATATGCAACATCTGGAAGTATTTACTTCACAGTAAATTTATTGGGAACAAGTCGGACTCTTAAAGAGATCCTACTTCTGAATCGGACCCTTTTCTTTAATTTTTATAAGCATATAAAACAAGACTCCGACATACCTCCACCTTTAAAACAAGGATGGTATAAAGCACAGCAAAGCAAAGCTTATATATACACCTACAAATGCATCAGAATATTTTTCGATGTATTGGCAAAAAGCTGGAAAACTATTTCGGTACCTTTTGTAAATTTTTGTTCTTAGAGCTCATGTTTGCTATCGCAGCCATTTTCCTGTGAAATATGGGCAATAGAGGTATATATCAAACTGTTTTGCTTGTCAGACAAGCTACAAAATAAAAAATAAACTTGAAAATTTCTAAATAACCTTCAAAGATAATTTGCTTGAGTCACTTACTATTCACTCTTAACATCACTGCTTTTCGTGTTCGATGTTGCCGCGACCAAAAAGGAAAGGGAAGAATTTCCGATCAGATATTCAAAGTGGAGCTCTAGGTCTCACTGGGACTGTAATAACTTTCACACCGAGACATGATTTAAAACGTTCTTTTCTCTAAGAGATAATTGTAAAAGAGAAAAGCGTGCATTTTCGTTTCAGTTTGAATGCCTCTAAATAACAAATTGTATAGAAATTATCGCTCTGATAACTGTCAACAATTCGTCCACAGTAAAACCCGCCTTCCAATTTCAATATGCCTGTATAGCAAGATTCACTCTACTGTAAAGAAGACGACGAAGCTGTTGCTTGAATGTGATGAGGGAAAGCTGTGTAACGACATATTAAGGAAGCATTTGTATTCGTTGTGGTCACTTGTAATATTTATCGAATAGTCCTACAACCAATCCAGCCACGTACAATACTTGGTGAAAGCGTAGTTTCCCAACAATATCATTGCTAAGTAGAGCTTTAAGGCAAAATAAACAACTTGAAGCGGATTGACTCTTAAAAGACGGAACGCTCCGACGTCTAGGAACCCCTTGGAGAAAAATTGGTGTTGGAATGGATCTTGACCGATATACTAATCACATCCAAAGTATCATGAAAAGGAGAACATGGAATGTTCAAATACTCTATCAATGCAGGAGATGAAAGAAAATCTGCACCAGCAATCTGACACGAATTTTAGCACACTCGTCTTTTTTATATAAGCAACACAAATTTTCATTTGAGGCTCGTTGTTGCTTAATTTTTCAAGTTTTCAGGCTCATTTATTGCTTAACTGTTGCTTGATAATTATGAAGTCTCAAAAAGAAGTCATAAAAATTTGGATATCTGTTAACTACTATTCTATTTCAAAACCAGCATTTCCATTGTTTGTAGAAACGCCATGCTTTTTAAAAAATGTTTAGTCATTCAAAAATGCTGCGTTCAAAATTTCGTTCTTGACAATCTGACTTGGCTTGTTGCCTATATCTTGCTTACTTTTCATGAAATCTCAGGCTCGTGTTGCTTAGAAAGTGATGCTTATAAAAAAGCGTGTGCATATCCTGACAGTAGCATAAGACAGATGTATTTGAAATTGTAGAGAAGTCTCCATTTCTTCCCGATTTTTTGCTCCCGTTAGTTGCTCCCAAGTTTTATTCATTAAATTGTTTAGAACAAGCTTAAAGTGTAACCAAATACTTGTTATTATGAACTTCACGCCGAGTAAGGTTATAGTCACATGGAAAGCAAGAGATAAAAAGAGATATCAAGAAAGTGCCAGTTCATAAAATGAAACATATTACTAATATTCTGAATTTAGAAGCCTAAACAGTGAAAGGACAAGTTACGCGATGGACAGTACTTAAGGGTGATACAGGACAAATCTCTGTCGGAATTATTTAGGATTGAAACTACGAAAAAAGTTTGATTTTATAATTTGTGTATTACTCGACATACGACATTTGTTGTCCCTGGGTAGTCGGAAGTAAGATATAAAAATAATAATAATAACGATAAACAGGAGCTTTCCAAATTACATTGGCTCTTCATCTCCCTTAATGAAAAAATGTAGATGTAAATAAATGAATTGGTATCCGGAGAGTTGGGAATTGGTATCCGGAGAGTTGGCCCCCGGAGAGTTAGCCCCCGGAGAGTTAGCCCCCGGAGAGTTGGCCCCCGGATAGTTGGAATGGGAGGCAGCCATGTAGCTATGCATTTGAAAACAGGGGATGAGAATGAACTTCTAATTTCCAGCAATGATTTGTGAGAGGTGGTCCTACTGGGCACTTTCTTAACCTGCTTGCTTTATTGGCCTTGCACACCCCAAATTCTCTTTATTTATTACTGAGCCTGTTTGGTGGTTTTACAGTTTATCTAGGGTAGGTTCAAAATTGGGCCCACTGCTCATTAAGACTTTTACATTTAGATATCTGCTGATCAGAGTGCTGTGTTGAGTTTGAAAACCTCACTGGGGAGGTATTACCCAATTCCCCTGCAGCCATTTCTATAATAAGAATTCCTGGTCATAGGAGAGTGAGAGAGAGCTGAAACAATTCCCATAGAAATTCAAAAATACTACCAAAACCAGGATTTGGGGTATAAAAGTACCTTTATTTAGGAGTAGAAAGAATTTTTTACGATGTAGGTGACTGTCAGGCTCATACAAAGACCATATATATATAGTTATGGCTCCAGTTATGGGTCATGGTGCACTAGCCTGGTTTAAGAAAATTCTCATTTCTCATTAACTATGGAAAATTTATTGTCTGGTGCTGTCATATTAAGTTATATATATATATTCAACTTGAAAATAAACAGAGGTCTCGAACAAAATGACTAGCTTTATAACAAGATTCTAACATTTATTTTCAAAAATTCAATTCATTCACTGTAAACATAAAGTGCATATAACTGAAGCCTCATTTCTTGTCTCCATCCTGATTCAATGTTGAATATGATACTTCTGCCTTATTATTTCATTTGTTAGCAATGCTTTACACAAATAAACTTATATGCACGTTTTGAGTGGCATCCTTGTTTATGCACTCCGTGGGTTCTGATAAATGGGGAGAGGGGCATGTATTGATATTTTGAATTTTTCCAGCCTCCATGGAAGTTATTAGAACCAGTCTGTTTATTAATTTCGCGAAATCAGCTATGACGATGTAAAAACAAACATTTTATGAATTTGATACAAATGTTTTTAACCAATGCAAAGATTTCCGAGGCTAAGATGTGCTGTAGGTTGATGTCTTTTCTGTTTTAGTTTTATTTTTTGTTCTATTAGAAATTAAATTCAAAATCTTGGATTTCAGCCCCCCCCCCCCCCGTACTTTTTTCCAGCTGCCCGTTTATTAATATATGAAATTGTTTCCAACCCCACCCACCCCATTTATTCCAACTCCCTCCCCCCCAATTTATCAGAGACCAAGGAGTAGCTGCTCTGAATTTTCTACTTAATTTACATATTTCAGAATTATTACAAAGTTTGTAACCATTCCGCACATCAGGTGTTATAAATAGGAAGAAGGCATAAACTTTGCCAGCCTAGACATGTGCACAGGAAATTCTGAAAGCAGCTCGAAGTAATAAAAACGAAATATAAGATTTCTTCGCATGACGATCTGAATGGTATTTGTGGATCAAGTCATATCTTTGACGTTTTCCAGGATGCAAATAAACGTCAAAAAATGGTAACGTCTTTGTGGAATGGAACAACTCCCCAAGTATTAGTGAAATGGCGTAAAATTTGACAAATTCTCATACTAGATAAGTTTCGATTCAAACTGTGATCCAGTTACTTATTTTGTAAATTTGTGATAATATGAAGGACATGAAAAAAGATAATCAGGCAAAATGTGTCCAAGATTTGTCGCGTAAACAGTAGTTAATTGTAATAAACTTTATTACCGGTATTAAGCGGAAAGGAATTTGCTACTAAATTTAACTCTGTCTTGCATATTGTCTGTGAAAGAGAGAGATATGTGATCGAGTTGCTTGCTTACAGAAGGACAGTTCGGCAACATGTTTGAAAACTTCATCAACTTTCTTAATTAAGCCGGGATTTGCTACTCAATTTAACTATTTACTTCGTTTTTAAATACATGTTACTTCAACTAGGATGTAAGTGGCTGCTGAATCGAAATCAACGTTTGCATGATGTAATCTACGGTTAGGTTCTCATCGCACAGTTTCATTTACATTTTGGCGTAAAGCTGTCAAAACAATTGTTCAACTTGTCATACATCAATCAATTTACAGATTTGCACCATCCCCCTTTGTAAAGAGAATGCATAATTTAAACAGATTTAGAAACAACAGAGAACAAACTGATGTTATATTTAATCTATCAATGTCAATTTCAGTCTGATTGGGGTTCTTAAGGTTAGCTTCGTTTATCGAGAAAGTGCAAACTTGAAAGGATGTTTAGAAATCTCTGTGTCCTCGAAAGCTATTAAAAATTAATCCAAAGCAATGAAACCGCCATAGGGAGATGTTCATAAATAGCTGTATATATCAGAAGAATACATAGATAATTATTTTCATAGTCGCAACGGACGAAAAATATTGGGGGAGCTGTAGATTTTATTCCCGAAAACAAATACTCCTTTGCCCAAAAAGTATTGGGACAGGAATCGACTAAAAGCACTTCAATTCTGTAGAAATGCTGACGCTAATTCAGGGGGTATGTATGTATGTATGTATGTATGTATGTATGTATGTATGTATGTATGTATGTATGTATGTATGTATGTATGTAACAAAGCATATCAATATTTCATTGTATTAAAATGGGCCAATAGGGAAACAACAACAAAATAAGAAATATTAGGATGTGTGGGTTTGGGTCTAAGCATCTGACCAAAGCATGGCGTAACAAGATTACAGATAGCATATTAATATTTTATGTTACCCGATCAAATTGTAATCTTTAATAGTCACAGAAGATTTATAAACTAATTGGATAAACAGTTGCTCTTGTTAAGTTAACTTCAGAAATAGCGCAATGGTTATTCTGCCAAAGAAAAAGATGGGCTTAAATGAAGTCTTAATAAATTGAGCCTTACCGGGCATGTACTTTTATATATATATGTAAGCAACCCAGTTGCTAAGGCTTCGGTCCTCAAATAAGCCCCCAAAAATAAACAACTTAGTTAGAAACCCTCAGCCCTGACAGTTAGTTAGCGACTAACAATATTACATATTTTCTTAAAAATAAAGACAGAAGAATTCTTTTTGATTTGAAACAAGTACATAACTATTGACCTGTAAGTAAAAATTAGAAACTGTATGTATTTATATGATTTGCTATCACACAGAAAAAATAACCTCTGCAAACTGTTAAGCAACTTTAGCCCTGAAAGTGTATCATACCCTTAGCAACCTTAGCCTTGACCCTGAAAATCGAGTTGCTTATATATAAAAAATGTGTACGGCCTGACTCAGTGAGTGATTTTAATGCTTTGATATCTCGACAAGACAAGAAGAGGATAGAAGGATACCTACAGACAATGAACGTTGCGAGCTATAGCGAAGTCTAAAGGCTAGCATGACATAGAATGATGTGACAGTAGTGTGTCACCTACCTTCGTATCGAAGATGTCACTTAGAGGGACAGAATGAAAATATCAGAGGCTACTCACACACTTATTGACGAGTGCAGTTTAAGCTCACGATACAATTTCCATAAAAGTTACTCTTATCTCTAATTGATAGAAGGATCTATTTAATACGCCGTTTTCGCTACAACCTGCTTATGAAGAAAATAAAATAAAATTCTCACTGTGACCCGGGGCACTTCCTTGATGTAATAGATAAAAGAATTAACACTCTGTCAACTTTAATCATTTCCTGCAGACAACGTATTTTAACAGTACCGGAACTCAATAGGTCTAATCAGAAATCATTAAAATGGGCAACAAAAGCCACATTAACTTTTAGACGCAACTTTATTCAAAAATGGGTAAACTAAACTTATAAATGATTTGAACATACACAGCCTTATTTCCAATCTTAAAAAATATATTTCTTTAAATTATCTCCACACTTAGGCCTGATATTGACGCTTCATTGATATACCTTAGAGGTAAAAACTTAGTCGGTAAAAAGTGACTATATTTTTTTTGCAAGTTTTAACCCACTAATTTTTCACCGACTAATATTTTTTACCAACTAAAGTTTTTACCGACTTTTTTTTTAACCGACGAAAATTTTAGTCAAGATATTTTCACCAGTAAAACCATTACCGACGTTATACAGACCAATCATTTTATCATGTTTATTATTTTGTGTGTAATGTAAACCCGTGTAATCCCTCCCCTGTTCTCTTATTATGATACTAAAATTTTAGATTTGGTCGTAAAAAGTGACTAAATTATGGCTTAGTGACTTAAGTTTCAACCAACCAAAGTTTTTACGGACCAAGGTTTTTGCCGACCAAGTTTTTACCTCTAAGGTATACGTATACCACGTTCAAACCAAGAAATGGTGCTTTAATACAAGTAATTTCCAAACGGTATGATAGTGGTAACTAGGAAATCTTTATGAGAGCACGTCAACATAACAAGAAATGGAGACATGTGAGCCCGCGGGGCAGGTGTAACTACCCCCTGACGTCTCTTCTCAGCTGCACATGCCCTTTCCTATAGTTTTCAATAAATTTTGAAGTGTTCCTCTAATGCTGAAAGTACCGTCTGTAAGCTGTTCTACTACAATAACTCTCGGCATCGCATGTCACTGGGTACATCTGCAGATATATGTATAGCAATGGAGTAGAGAACAGTTCTAACATCCCAAGTTACTTTCTTACTGGACAGTGCAATAGTAAGTTCTAAAAATAGGCTCTTCGATAAAGACATTAATCCCGTGGGGGTAACGTCCACGTAGTGTTTATTGCAATGCATTGCAAATGACATTGTCCTTTATTATCAAAGATCAAGTTCTAGTTATTGATTGGCTTAATAGTTTTTCATTTGTCCGTAAACATGTGTAAAACCATGGCTACTTAATACATTCATCGAGAAGAGAGGAATTGAAATCTTAGTTAGAAAAGAACACTAGAGAAATAGAAAAGCATGTCACCATCGGGGATCTAACCCGTGACCCACGCTTTCGCGGCCTGTTTTTGTTACGGGTTCGATCCCCGGTGGTGACATGCTTTTCTATTTCTCTAGTGTTCTTTTCTAACTACCATTTCAAATCATCTCTTCTCGATGATACTTTCTACTTAAATGGGCTTTGGATTGATGACGTGCGGGACGGCAGTTCTTCCTTGGTCAAGTCACATGGCGCAGAGAGGCTGGTCTCCAATTGCGTTGAGCTGGATGTCGATGAATTTAAATAAAGAAATGTGAAATTCTTTTAGCTGGGATATTGGTGAGTGCAATTGCAGTGGGTCATAGAGTAATCGATCAATACATGTCAATAAAGACGTAAATACTTGAGATGGAGGAAGTGGACCTACCAGATCAAGATGCATACGAGAAAAGCGGGTATCAGGGACTGAAAAGGATCCAATTGATATATGAGTATGATGGTGAATCTTTGCACGTTGACAGAATCCACATGTTTTCGTCCAATTGCGAATATCACGATTGATTCCGGGCCAAATGAAACGGTGAGTGATCAGACGTTGAGTAGTGCTAATACAAGGATGAGACAGGTTGTGAAGGAAATCGAAGATTGTATGACGGAATTGAGATGGGCGAAGGGGCGAGGTTGACCAATGTAGATATCTGTAATGATAGTAAAGCTTGAGGATGGAATGGGCATGCTACACATCTTTATAGCAGTAGTGTTGTTGCACTGTAGATCTTGCAATTCTGGATCTTCTAACTGAGCTGTAGAAATAGCTTTTAGTTCGATTACGAAGGAAAAGTGGAAAGCACTGATGTCCAGAGAGAGAACGCGCATCGACAACAGCACATGCCTTACTACTTATTTGCCGAATGTCGGTCATAAATTATGAAATGTCATCCAAGTAGCAAATTTCAGGTGAAGAAACCTGTCATTCCTTGAGTTTAGAGAATGGATGAGAAGGCAGTGATCTGTATAAATAGAGAAGACTTGATCTTCAGGGAAGTGGCGAAAGTGCCTGATGGTGAGGTAAATTTCCAAATTTTCACGACCAAAGGTACTGTAACGTGTTTAAGCGAGCTTGAGGCGTTGTGAAAAGAAGGCTGAAGGTTGCCAAGAATTGCGGCCAACTTGTTGTAGTACACCACTGACTACGACTAAATTGGACGAATCAGCTGTGAGACAGAGAGGCGATTTTGGAAGAGGATGTGCAGGTAATGAGTCGTTGGCTAGTATAGATTTCGCATTCTCAAATTCTTCTTCACAGACAGAAGACCAGGCGAGAGATTGATCGGAGTTAGATCGGATTGATCGGACTTCTACAATTAAACAAATTCGTCCAAGGGAAGAAGAATTTGAGCACGATCAGGTATATATCCTCTGTAAGAATAGACCAAACCTCAAAATTGGAGGATTTTGCCCACTAATGTCAGTCGAGAATAATCTTGAATGATTTGAACACTGTCAGAAAGAGGAAAGATACCGTCAGCAGTAACAGAATATCCTAAAAAGTGAAGGGGAGATAGACCAAACTTACATTTTTGTCATATAGAAAACGTCTGAGAAATGATGCGTATGTAAAAGGCGACAATTCAGTCGTTACCTCTATGAGGTAATTCTTTGTCAATTAAGGCGAAGGTTGTGATTCGCTATATGTAGTTTATTTGCCTCGTTGAGAAGAGGCGGTGCCACCAAGTCAAAGACGAAGGAAGATGAAATATAATAAGAGGTTTTATATACCAACGCTTTCACAAGTAAATGTATTATTGAACCTGTTCATATTATTTTCATCATGAGGTGTGCTTTCTCTTACCAATATACAAATGCACTAAAAATCCTTGAATTAAAATTTTAAAGGGGGACCTTCAAGTCACATTGTGTTACTTATCATAGTTGCGGTACAAAAAAAAGGAAAAAAACAATTGAATAAGAATCAATGTACCATTTAGAGATTTAGTTTTGCAATCGAAGCCATACTAGTCTATATTTCTTAGGCAGCCTTGCTGATCAGATCAAAACTTCCACACCCTCTCTCTGATAAGCAGTTTCAATATTATCCAATGGATACGCTTTGTGATAAACAATCATGGACCACAAAATGAAGAACTAAATGCAAAAAACTTTTAACTACTATCTTCTTCATCAGTACAAAAAACTTTGTACCTCTTAGCCATCAGTGGTTTATTGATATAGGGATTTAATATAAAATGTACCTTACTGAATCCAGGTCTGAATGATCACTTTAAATGAATGCTTTATTCTCTTCAATATGAAACTCTTAAATTTATTTGCTCTATGAGAATTTCTAATTTCTAAGTTAGGCTCTCAATTATAGTCTAAACCTGTCTGGAAGATAGATAAAACTATTATTCATTCAACATTCTAATTAACTTAGAGGAGAGTAAACAAAAGGCTTAAAGTAAAGCTATCATATCTACAAAGAAAGAAAAGTTAACTAATCCCTAGTACACATTTCTTATTTCGAAGAGTACGATGTTTGCTGCAAGCTCCATACAAGTCTGCATGCTTGACGGCTAAAAGAAGAATTTCTGTTTCCGTTCGTGTGAATGCGGTTATCCTCTTGCTGTCTAAGATATAAAAATAGCACAGCATAGTGCAAAGACGCCAATGTAGCAGAAAGTAAATTTCAATCTGTTATCTAAAACTGTCTATTTGGAGAAATGAAATGATGATCACATAACACTCTAAAGTAATCCACCGTTTGCTAAAAGAAGATTTACCTAAACGTCTCTGTTGCGAAGAGACAACACGAGAATGTGAAGAAGAACAAAATGTTGGGATTTCGATTTTCCACCTCTTCTTTTCTGTATCAAAAGTTATCAAAAAGTTATCCTATAAACGCATGATCACATTTCATCCAGTTATATCAATATCTTAAATCGATTTACCCCATGGGGGCTCATTCGCGGGGGGCTTATTTTGCTAAAAATATTTTAGGGTGAGGGCGTATTCGATAGGGGCTTAATCGAGGACTTGCGGAAGGGCTTATCGTTGAGTGAGATCTCTATACGAGTCGTGAGGAATTAACTTCACGTCTACTTACAGTAGCAAACTAATCGCCAGCTTTGAAAATCTGTTCAATGTTCAGATAACTTTCTCACTTACTAACAGATCATTTTGCTATTCTTTCAAATGTTAAATCGTAAACTGCTTACCTTATTTGTCAGCTTCTACAATAACTTATTTTTCGTCTCAATATTTAATTATCTGATCGTAAAGATGACTTGCCAAGGCCCGTCACAAACACGACACCTATTACTATCTCCCAAAGCATGCCAAATACTGCTATTATCCACTCTGCGTAAGTTTAAACTTCTACTGAACTTAATCCTATTAACATACCAAATGGCACTGTTAATGATTTCCTCTGATCAGGGAACAGCGAGCAGCTTCTTGGCATCAAAATCCAGTTATAATTTATTGCATGGCGTTTGGAAATCCTTTG
The DNA here is from genome assembly GCA_010016025.2 of Alatinidae sp. Z8VKAUB7J3. Taxonomy (NCBI): domain Eukaryota; kingdom Metazoa; phylum Cnidaria; class Cubozoa; order Carybdeida; family Alatinidae; species Alatinidae sp. Z8VKAUB7J3. Next base: position 92,062,267 of record JAAAKM020073195.1, read on the forward strand.
AAAGATCTTATTAACTCAATTTCCATTTCAATGAAGTATGTCCTGATATCATTAGTCAATTCGTTGTCCAACACAAACTCTCTCGCTATAAAATCCTCTAATAAAACTACATGTAAACATATATGAAGTCATCATCACCCACTAGAATATTCTACTCTGCAGTCCCTCAATCAAACACCCTTGATGAGCAGTGGGACCGACATTGAAACTACCCTAATTAAAGAGAAAAAACACCAAACAGGCTAACTAATGAATAAAGGGCAGCCGGGGCGTCCAAGAGCAACGCCCCTCAATTTACTGCTACCGGGCAGAGAAGCAAGCCATGAGACAGGCTCAACCGCCCAGCAGGACCGCCTCTCACGGACCATGGAGAGAACCTACCATCAATGTGTCACCAATGAGAACAGACACAACACACGAAACAGATACACGTACCTTTATCAGAGGAGTCAATGTGAAAGAAAGCATTATTTTGTACAAGCAAAATGCCTGCTAAGACCAGTGTCTGATCTGAAACTTTTTTATCTCTCCAACCACCATTACAAGAATCCATATCAAATCACAAATTAATTATTACTCTTTCATTCTCTCTCAAAGTCTACGTGGATAACTACTGCTAGTTTACTGTGTACAAGCCTAACAACAATGATTTTCCTATTTAACCCTATTCCCGCATAGGTCCGATGAGCCTTGATCTTACCGTGGAGGAGGGGGGGGGGAATTGCTCCCCTCCTGCTTAGAATCTTGAAAGCCTTTTGGATCACAATGCTTAGCACACATGTAACTTGTCATGAGAACTTTAAAAAATGTAAAAAAATAGAATTTTATCACGTGATTTTGTGATGACGTCATCGTTTTCTCCAAAAATGATCATTTTTTGTGTTGTGAGCTCTAAAAACCACTTTTCTAGTTACAGTAAGGGTTTCCATGCTTTTTTTTGTCCTTGTTGTTATACCTTTCCCTCAAAAGATGCTTGTTCTAAAAACCAATGCTTATTCGGGTCAACATTAAATTTTGATGAGGTTAGAAAAGCACATCATCATTTTCATAAAAGTTGATCAAAAAATTTTTGAAGGAGTTCATCTTGCATTACTGCACTGACAAATCGTTTCCTTTTGGCTGACACTACCACAAATCTGTTGATTGCAAAATGAAAATGGTAAAAAGAACACGACTCAAATGTTTTGTTCATAATCGATTTGAACACAGTTAATTAAATTTGGAACTGAATGAAATTTGCAAAAGAAGAAAGAATAGACATTATTATGACGTCGTTAATTAGTCATAAATGACTCGATTACTGGCTTTTATCTCTATTCTTCCCTATTAACTTGCTAAAACGATCATATTAGTGAAGTTTGGGTCATAATAAATCAAAGTTTCAATGAAGTCAAAAATTTCAATTTTAACTTTTTTTTTAGAAAATCATAGGTCTTGCCAACAAAAAGTTCATAAAAGCAAAAAAAACCATTGTCATGAGCTAAAAATTGACAGAAATATGCAAAATAGGAACAAACTAAAAGTCACAAAAACTTCAGGATGATATCTGTCATCGTTTTTGAGAAACTCCAAAAAGTCTTAGCAGTGGGGTAATTTTACCCCCCACCCCCCCTCCCCTTGGCGGAAGTAGGGTTAATAGAATTTATTTTGCTCTATTTCTCTTTGAGACGAGCTTTCAAGGTTTTAATCTTAAGTTCTGACTGATGACCAGAGTGATATTAAGCTTTTGCTATCGGACGAGGTTCCATGGTACATAAATTTCTCTAAATCACACTTTGCAGTAGCTCAAGAGAAAGTATCTACAAAATTTGATTTTTCTAATAGTTACTGATTATAGTCGTCACCAGGAAATAAAGTAAATGAATATTTAAAGAATGTTTGAATTAATTGTCACTTTCTTCCATTTTAGTTGGTCCTTTGGTGTTTTACTATGGGCGAAATTATTTGTTATTCAAAATGATATCATGTGTAATAAGGTCGACGTATTTCATATTTTGTAAAAGAAATTGTAAGTGGTCACATCCAGAGCTTCTAGCTTGGTGAAAACGTATATCATACCATGTATATTCATTATGCCTGTAATGAGATTAATGAATTGTATTGCATGAAAGAAATAGATATTTATTATTATTATTATTATAGGTGGAATAGCAACCGAAAGCAAATCGCTTCTGTTAATGTTAAATGATTTGAAAGTAACTAATAAGAATTATCTTTTTAAACAATACTTCTTTGTGCAATAAGTGCTACATAGTACATATTTTGTAATAGAAATAAGGAATGGTCTGATCAAGAACTTTGGTCATGGCAAGCGGTGTATACCATACCCATTCCAGTATGTCTTATTGTAAGTGATTACTAGGATTTTATGTTAATCAAGATATGAATAGATTAAAGTTTAAAAAATTATTATTATTATAGCTGCAACTTACGTTGAAGCCAACACTCTCACGGTGATGAAACGTACAGTTTGTTTTGAGACAAATTTGATTAAGTGAAGGGAGTACAATAATACTTTGATCTTGGAAACGACCTAATTGATCATAGTTATTCTTGAAATTTCAACATTTGGTTTTTACAAAGGATTCATTCAAGTTCATAACATTTGTTAACAATTTAGACATAGATGGAAACATGCTTATGTGAAGTGTTCGGAAGCAGCCATAAGAACATCTTACTATGTCTTGAATAAGACTGGGCTTTTCCGGAGCTGTTGCGTTTCATGCATTTAACTTTTTTTCTCCCTTTCCTTTTTTTGTATGTGTTTGTTTAGTTATTATTACCATTATTATCATATATAAACAGATTAAACACTACTGGTTATTGAATCCTGTTGTCCCATGTACCATGCCAGGAGAAAGCAGCGGGCGATGTTATTGTATTGTGAAGATTACCAATAAAGACGTTGAGTTTAAAAGATATTGTTATTATTATTTATTGTTTTTATCATTATTATCATTGTTATTATTAGTGTTATCATATACAAACAGATTAAACAATACTGGTTATTGAATCCTGTTGTCCCATGTACCATGACAGGAGAAAACAGCGGGCGATGTTATTGTATTGCGAAGTTTACCAATAAAGGCGTTGAGTTTAAAAATTATTATTATTATTATTTATTTTTTTATCATTATTATAATTGTTATTATTATTATTATTATTATCATTATCATATATAAACAGATTAAACACTACTGGTTATTGAATCCTGTTGTCCCAGACGGTGACACATATAATGACCTAGATACATTCGACTCCAATGAAGTAGAACAGTATATGTGCAACTTCTGGGCTTTGTTAGATGATGTTGAAGATGCTGAAAGTGTCGAAGCCTGGTTTGCGATCTATGGTAAACTCACAGAAAATGAAGGACATGACTATACACTCAATTTTGATAGTGATGACATTGATGGCTGCATTGATGTGGCCACAAGATTCGTATTCACTCATAGTGTTCTGAAGAAGATCGAACAACTGTGGTATGAGCTTTTTGAAGCACCTCGTAGTCCAGATGTTGAGTACGTAAGGACTGAAGTGCGGTTGACTGCAACGGAAGCCCGACGAAGAGCGATTTTTCAACTATTTCTGTCCCAATCAGGTCCTTTAGCAGCTTAGCAACAAATAATAAAAAAACCATCGTATCGATGGTTTTTTTATTGAGGAACCTTAATAGTTCGTTTAGAAAAAGTCATATCGATTTTGAACATATAACTAGTTCAGCTTGGATAGTTCCGGATTGAATTTCCATTGACTACCTACAAACTCAAACACCAATTGAGATAGTGAAGTATCGCGACTCCCAATTAATCTTTGAAGCACTATTGTTAGGTTACTAGATACGTTCAGTGACTCTAAATATATTTGACGTAGAGTGGCATCGACTGTCTTCGGGATGCTTGTTTCTCCATTTTCCCAACGGCCAACTGTTTGTTGATCTACACCAAATAGATCACCAATAACACGTCGTGACATATTCATGAGTTTTCTTAAAAAGCGTAGCTCACAACCGCTGAGTGGTTCATCTTGGCCGATGAAATACTGGGCAATCGTTACATGTAAGCCATGAATGTCTTCAATGCTGAGAAATTCTTCACCTTCAATGTCGGCCACTTCGAATCCATTTTTTAAATGAATATTAGTTAGGCCGCATTCAGAATAACGATAAAGTGAAGTCATCTCGTGTCTCTTTTTAAGGTTAATTGTATCAAATTGATATAAAATCTACTCTAGATTCGAGATTTGTCAAGAGAATTGTATCATTCTGATATAAGGTATTGTTGACTCAACATTGATATTCTTTTGGTGACTGAAGAACGAACTCAAGTCCCTTTGCTACTTGGCTAAGAGAATTAACACACTTAATAACCACCAGTTCAGGAACTACTTTCTTCCTATGCTCAGCAGATAATGACGCTAATAAGAAATTGAACTGAATGAAGAATGCCTTCACTGCTACGGGGTTGATATCCTCTACACAAATGGCTAATCCACGAAGTGGGTTATTTCATCATCATCATCATCATCATCACCATCATCATCATCATCATCATCATCATCATCATTATCATCATCATCATCATCATCACCGTCATTATCATTATCATCATCATCATGATCATCGTCATCTTTATCGCCACTATTATCATCATCTGTCATCATCATCATCGTCATTATAATCATATTCGATTTTACGTTCCTTTTATTTGCTAGGATTTGTTGAACGTTTTCTCGAAATGGACTTCCAAGCTAGTCATTCCTTCGCGAGGTCTCTACTAACTTGACACATATCTGTTTGATATCCATCCTTCTCACTTCCTCCCAAGTTTACTTCAGTCTCCCTCTACGTGCCCAAACATTCTCGCCCTTTCTCTTCCAATCTTTAATGCTTGCAATAAACTTTTAGCCAAAATCTCACTTGGATCCGTTCCCGATAACCTAAGGGCTCCAGTTTGACGGTCTTATTCAGTTCACTCATTCGCTTACCAGTCATGAAAAGTTTTCAGAATATCTGTTATCTGGGTGACACCCTTTGATATCGACATAGGAGTTCTGCAGGGAGATGTCTTGGTCCCATACCTGTTTGTAATTGTGCTTGACTATTTGCTGGCAACTGCAATCTCCCAGTAACAGGTTAGACTATTCACCCATCCTCTCCAGTGTAGGAGACGCCGAGTGATTTTTTACTTTCCGGAGGCTGGAAAAACTGTGGAGCATAAGGTAGTGAAGATGTAAGGACTATTTCAGGCAGTAAGACTGGATAGGGTAAATTGATGAAATTGCAGGTTTGACCTTGTTAACCAAAGCCGGATTGGATCAATCTTAAGCTCTTTTGTTTATGCCATGTGAAGGGAAAAGTGGCCAGTAATAAGGCAGGAAATACATTACACGAGAATGATGTAATTGGGATGTGAGTAAAAGAGTGACGATTGTGGAGTTGAAGAAAAGGCTGTGTTTGGTAAGCGTCACAAGGTGCGTGCAGTCTAGGAGATTACGATGTTCTAGTCGATGGATAGGCGGATGAGAGTGCCTTTCCTAGCAAATGCAGAAGTTTTGTTGGAATGGAATAAAGCTAGAACAAAACTAAACGAGTTTTGGATTGAAGTGATCATCAGTGATCTCAAAGAGAAAAAGATCTGCAGAGAACTAAGGATAAACAGCATCAAAAGCATAGGAAGTCTTTTTATTGGAGGGCATTGTAGGGGAGAATTGTAGCAAAGTGTCATTGACATGTTTTCGGGGTTTTCGGGGTTTTTTGTGTCGTCAGAGGGTAATCTACCGAGCATTTTTTTATTTTAGTTTAGACAAGTGAGTAAATATTGAGATATTGAGAATAACAAGTGTGATAATTTGGTAGTTACTGCAAGTTGAGAAGTCATACATCAGTAAGAATAACTTCCTGTTTAAACAGTATAAAATAGTCGAATTCTACTGCACTTAAAGACAGTACACCTGCAGCTAGCCTTTACAGTGATCTATTAAACGTGAAAGGAAGATTGGTCTTCATACAAACAGAAACTTCAAGGTAAGATAATCCTTATTAATGTAATGGTTATTACCAAAACAAATCATTTAGCTTCTCGTGCATTAGGTGTTCCAAGTCAGTGTGAAGGAAAATACTCATTTGGCAAGGAATACTGGCAGCTTTTTGAATTGAAATCGCTTGATGGCATCAGATGCTATGTGCATGATACTCTCCATCTATGTTAAACTCAGCAATGATTCGTATTTTCATTATTGTTCTTAGAGCATTAAACCTTTGCAATTAAAAACAGTAGCATGAAATTTCAGCTGCTTCCGTTTCCTCAAAGAGTGCGTGAGCGTCCACTAAAAATGTTAGTTTTTACTTAGCAGATTTGACACATTATACAGGTAAGAACAACGAGGAACTTGAGGGGCTATCCTCCTTTCATTTCAAAGAATTACTGAGCTATAAAATGCCATAATTGTAACATAAGTTTGTATTAAGATTAATTTTGTATTTTGTTATACTAAGATATCTATCGTGAATGCTTTCCGGTTCTCAGTTAAATTCATACATAAACAAAGTAACGCCTTTGCAAGACAACAAGGCCATAACTAACAACCTGATAAATAGAAAAATGAGTTGAAAATGTAAATGTGTAATAGTAGATGCCACAACTAAAAACCCAAGTGCATCTAGAGATTACAACGTCATGATCACACTAGTTTCTTTCTTTCTTATGATCTCACCCACTACAGTAGAATCAAATGAGTCTTCATTTAAGCATTATCACATTCGACATCTCGTTTGTGCAGGTTCGTGTGTGGGTGCATTTGTATATGAACGTATATTTTCCCGTCACTTTTAGACTTAACTGATGTTTTATTACACATATTTATACATGCACTTGCAGTCTAGATAGACCATTTTAGAGTTTTATACATACAGAAAATGATTCAGTTGATGTAACCCAGTACTTGTTGACTAATACGACGATGCTACTTAGATGTTGTTTAATCCTGTACATGCATGGGTTTTATACCGTATTCAATGCCTTACTTATTCTCCAAGAATAAATTAAAGTTGCCTTTAAATTCATTGCCAGGAGTACTTTTGAGTAGTACTTAGTAGGATTTAGGCATCTTTTATCAATGTAAGAACGTTAACATAAGTTGGTTCCAACAAAGTGAGGTAATGATTTCCTAATTTTACAGTTTGCTTAGGCCATAACGCACAAGGAATCATAATAGAATATTTGCCTCCTGAGAAAATGTTATGTCACCCATCTAATTGAAGGTGCTGGCGACGGGCAACTTTGTCACGACTGTTTTGTGTAAAATTTGTCATTGTCATTAAAGAGTCACTTGGTTATAATTAGAACGCCTTTGTTTTGGGCTCTATGCATAACATGTGATGTTCAAACCGGGAAGTATGGACTGTAAGTAAGGAACAAATGTAGAAAGGCAATTCCCTTATGCATGGTTACTCCACTGCTAAACGCTGCAATGCGGCTTGTACTACTTTTGTGTGTGTGGCTTCATCGAAACAGAGATGTTATCAACTCTACCACTTACAACTGTACCATTAGAATTATATTCTAACTTCTCTATGAAGATTTACTTAATACCTTGGTATTCCTTGCTTATCATTGCCCAAAATTAACCTCTCCCTCCTTCAAAGCTGATACTTTGTCATGGAAATAGTAGCGAAAATGCCATGATCTACACTTATATATGTATATTTAGAAAAGAACACTGGAGAAATAGAAAAGCATGTCACCACCGTGGATCGAGCCCATGACCCACGCTTTCGTGGCATGCGCTACCAACTGAGCTAGGTGACCTCCGATGTTAACATACTCTACTTGTCTAGTCACCACATTAGCTCCCAATCATCCACCGGTGGATATCGACATCCAGCTCAACGCAATTGGAGACGAGTCTCTCTGTGCCATGTGACTTGACCAAGGAAGAACTGCCCTCCGACCCGTCATCAATCCAAAGCCAATTAAAGTTAGAAAGTTTCATCGTGACGAGAGGATTTGAAAAGTTAGTCAGAAAAGAAAACTAGAGAAATAGAAAAGTATGTCACCACCGGGGATCGTCATCAGCTCAGTTGGTAGTGGGCACGTCGCGGGCGTGGGTCACGGGTTTGATCCCCGGTGTTGACATGCTTTTCTATTTCTCTAGTGTTCTTTTCTAACTAACATTTCAAATCCTCTCTTCTCGATGATATGTAAATTTGAGAGGCAACACTAGCAAAGAGCCCAGAAATAATTGTAGGTAGGGTACACATATTTTTTATGTAACCAACTTTATTTTCGGGGTCAGGGCTAAGGTTGCTAAGGGTATGATACACTTTCAGGGCTAAAGTTGCTTAACAGGTTGCTAAGGTTATTTTTGATTCAAGGTCTAGAGAGCTTTAGGATAATCGTGCTCCTTTGTACAATGGCGTCCAACTGGTTGGCACGGCGGCGCAGTTCTGCCAACAGAGTTTCCAGGCGGTCGCGGTCGGCCTCCAGCCGCTGATACTCTTCGGTTTTGCTTTCCTTTTCTGAGTCCAGTTTACTAATCAACTGCCCGCGTTCTTCGCGCTGGCCAGTCAGTGCCTGTTGCTCCTGCTGCAGCTTTTCCTGCTCGGCGGTCTGTTTACGCTGTTGTGCGCTCAGTTGTTCGTTGGTGTCTGCCAGTTCTGTCAGGGTTGCCTGGTAGTCGTCCAGCATCGCCAATCGCGACTCGCTGAAATAACGGTGATAGCGGATCATGCGTTCGAACTCGTCCGGCGATTCCTGATTCAGCAGCTGCTTGAGAAAATCCTGCCCGGTCAGACGGTAGGCGGACGCCACGTGTTCGCCAATGAGCCTGGCTTGCACCGCACGTTGTTCTTCAAGTTCGCCGCGGTGCGCTTCAAGGCTGCGCAGCTTTTCGCCGGTCTCCTCCACTTCTCCCTGCACGGTGTCCACCGCGCGGTTCAACCTGGCAATGCCCTGATCTTGTTGTTGGATCTCTTGCAGCAATTGGGCGCGACGCTTGTCTGCGTCTGAAAACCACTTATCCAGGGCGTTCAGCTGTTCCAGAGTCTGGCGCAGCTGTTGCGCCGTGGCCTGGGTTTCTGCCGGCGCCGACAGCGCCGCGGGGGCGCAGAGCAGCAACAGACTCAGCAGCCAACCTGCTGCCCTGGCGGCCAACGCCGTGTACCGGGTGGTGCGCTGGCTGCCCGCGTTATGCGCTTTGCAGTGTTTCAATCTTTACCAGAGAACGACCGGTCATTTCGGGGGGGATGTCCAGATGCATCAGGTCCAACAGCGTGGGTGCAACATCTGCCAGTGTACCGTTGCTGGCAAAACTGACCGTTTGTGGCCCCACGTACACCAAAGGTACCTCGTTGGAAGTGTGCGCGGTGTGTTCCTGTTTGCTGTCCGGGTCGAGCATCTGTTCGCAGTTGCCGTGGTCAGCGGTAATCAACATCTGGCCGCCATTGGCCTGGAGTGCGTCACGCAGCTTACCCAGACATTGATCCAGCGTCTGCACTGCCGCTTTGGCCGCAGCCAGCTGCCCGGTGTGGCCAACCATGTCGCCGTTCGCGTAGTTGCAGATGATCACGTCATACTCACCACCGTTGATGGCTGCCTCCAGCTCTCGGGTAACTTCTGCGGCGCTCATTTCCGGCTGCAGGTCGTAGGGGGCAATAACATTTTATATGTTCTAGTTCAAGTTCGATCTCGCTCTCCAGCACATCAAAATCAAAACACACACTAACAACAACTGACAAACAGTGATCACAAGACACAGATTAAAGTTCCGGTTTACAACAACTTAATCATAAAAGCGAAAATGATCGAGTGTCCAATCAGTATGGCCGCAAGCACAAGAGCGCACAGCATTGTACTAAAGAGTGATTTCGCTGGGGTATGACATCCAACAATTTGAACATATTGATATTCCAAACTTTTAAGAACTGTGTATGTTTTACAAAGGGTGGGAACCTGAAAAGTCAAAACGCTTTTCAACCTCACATTATGAGTTGTTTGTAAAATTACATACTTGGGCTTTGCACAACTTACAATCGGTTTAAAAAAGTTTGTCCTGTAAAATTGTATGACATATCGAATTCTGAAAGAAAAGAACGACGTATGATACCAAAATATGATGATTTTAGGAATATTTTGTGTTCTAAAAGCTCAGTTTCAAAGCATTTCGGTTTAATGAGTAACAAATCAACCATTTTTCACCGATATCGAATCTCACCAAGTTTTTTTAACCTTTTATAGATATTTTTAGATGGCGATACGTAAAAATTATATTAACTGCTAATTGTACTAATATCTACCGCAAAAAAGAAAAAACAGGAAAAGATGAGTATCATCTTGTCTACAGAATCTTTAAATGGAAGAAAATTAACGCAAAAACAAAGCGGATATTGGTGATAAAAATAACCAGTGAAAGGTTTTTCTGATGAGAAAAATGTAAAAGTAAACAAACCAGCAACTTACTTAATGTAGACTAGCGTAAACAAGGTAAGAAGATAACTAATTCCAAAGCAGCTCATGTGCTACAATGTCTAAAAACGTGCAACATTTATGCAACAATGCGTAATAATACGCAACAATTTGCAGCAATGCAACAATGTACAACAGTGTGCAGCAATGTGCAACAATGTGCAACAATGTGCAACAATGTGCAACAATATGAAATAATGTGATACAAATGTGGAACAAATCAACCAAGATCAAGTCTAACTATTCAGAATGATCCTGACCGTTTGGGAAGAAATGTCATGAGTAGGTGAAAATTTTTTTTGAATTTAAGAAAAGGAAAATCTGCAATAGCGAAGGTCAAAATATGCATTGATATACATTAACAACAAAAACCAACTTAACAGAAAAAAGCTGTTTGTTCTTCTTCTTCAAGTGCCTTGTCGTATGACGTTGGCGACCATGATGTGCCATCTTCTCCGGTCCCTGGATAGGTGCCCACTCTTCGCCTTTAAAACGATGGAGGGGAGCTGACATTTTCCAAAGTTTCTTTCTTTGTATTTAACACCGGATAGTTACATTTTTAATAATAAATATTCTAGCAGTTAGCTTACAATTACGCCTTGCAAAAAATAGTGTTGTGCAGGCCTTGTAGGCAGGGCTAGAAATTCGGAGGGGCTATTTTGATTTTTTTTTGTGGAATTACATTGCCACTGCCTGAGAAAGCCTCTGAGTTTTGGAGGGTAGAATTAGGGGGCTGATAATAAATTAAAGGCGGATAAACGCCTATATCGCACTGGTTATGGACCTTGTAGCATTTCTTGTAACCAGCGGAATTGCGACGTCAAACGCCTATTTTCTGTAATAAAGTTTACATTTAAGTTTCTGTTATTTAAGTATAGAATCAACTAGCACTACTACTATTTTGTTTATTAAGAATTTTATATACTTAAATGATTTTCAACAATCTTCTTAAAATAATGTTTGATTTAAATGCAAAAATAAAAAGTACACAACTTTTTTGCATGTAATGTAATGCCCACCGATATTCCTGATAGATGGAATACTAAAATATAGCACTAAGAGTGTACTGACAGTTGCGAAGGTAAGTAGGAGACCTCCAAGAGCCCCCTTCCCCAACAAAACCCGGATAGAAGAAGCGCCAAGGAACATAATCATAAAATTGTGCTTTTTTTAACGTCCGTTTTTGGAGCCAGTTTGGGTCATATCGGGTATATTGTTGGTCGACTTCAAATCCGATCTACACTGTGTTAGGTCTAAGCTCATATTACTCTACAGCAAATCTGTTTTCACTACCCCTTCCCATGCCTTTTTCCGTCTAACTCAAGGTTTTGCTTCAGGAACAACCAAGCCTTTACACTTTCTGTCCCAATCGTTCTGCTCAATTCTCTTCAAATGACACAATTTAACTCAAAATCCTGACCGGAATAGCATCTGTGATGCGATGAATATCTACTCTGCTTCTTGACTCATCAGAACGTTTGGGCAGAGAGTGAATGCAGCAATTGATACAGTAGACTCAAAGCAAACATATGATTAAATATAGTTTAAAAGATTTATACATTTTGGTAATTTTGACAAGAACACTAGAGAAATAGAAAATATGTCACCACCTGGGATGAAACCCGTGACACACGCTTTCGCGGCGTGCCCTCTACCAACTGAACTACGTTGCGTTAAGCGGGATGTTGATGTCCACCGGTGGATGGTTGGAAGCTAATGTGGCGACTAGATAAATGGAGTATGTTAACATCGGAGATCAATGAAGTTAGATCTGGAGCCACGTTTTTTGGTGTAGTTCCAACCAAGATTCATTCCCTATTTCAGGCTATGCTTGTCATATGCTTATTTTGGGTTAAATTCAAATCAAGAGAAACTCGACAATAATGTAATACTTCTATGGTAAGTACAGGCTTTCCAAAGTGTGTTATGTTGCTGTTGACTGAATGTATAGGTCAAGAATAACATTAACATGCAATCTCCCCCCCCCCCCACCCCCTCTTTATTTCTCATGAGCTTGGGTCCCACACAGTACCACACAAGCCGATTATTAAAGCAGAGTTCAAAATATATATATAGGACTCTCCCCACTTTCAACAATGCAAGCATTGCACGTGAATTTTAATCATAGATCCGCCACTTCGGTACAATCACGAGAATGTCACTGCTCAGCAAAACAGGCTGGGAAATATGCTTAAAGTACGCTTATTTTTTCAGCAATCGGAGCCTGTTTATGCTTATAAAAACATGTATCAGTTAGGAAAAATGAAAGCGGCACATAGCGGTCCTTGATCAGGTGCGTGGTGAAAGGTGTTTCATAATTGAAGAAAATACAAAACTGGCTGCAGCACACAAAACAGACTTTGTTGGGGCATTTGCTACGTCTAATTAAAGAAATTTGGAGTAAACTGCCATGTTTACGACAGTAGGCTACTTTTCCATTTTTTCCTGAGCCACAAATCGCACTTTTTGATGCCTCGGAAAGTGTTCACTCTTGGTAGCCTTCTGTCAGTATTGCACATGAGATAATTGTGCCAGGTAAAAGAAGGGGAAGACCATGACGCAGTTGGAGCAGAACTATCAGATACACGTGTTTTTTAATAAGCAACTCCATTTTCGGGGTCAGGCCTCGACATGCTTAGCAATTTTCCAAAATCAGGCCTGGAGTTGCTTAAGAAATTGCTTAGGTATCACTACAGGTTATCGTCGAATTTCGTTGTGTTGTAAATGATAAAATAGCAAATGATGGTTGGAACTTTGATCTCTTTGCTTGACACATTATCAACAGTGTGATATATTTGTGATATATCAACAGTTTGTAATCAATTCTTAATGAGAAATGTTTCTTGATTTGTTTTTCAGGCGTTTTTAAAATTGCCCCTCCGGAAATTGAGGCCTCGAGTTACTTAGCTTGTCGCTTAAATTTTGGACCAAATGGAGGCCTCACACCTAAGCAACTGAGTTGCTTATAAAAAAAAACGTGTAGATTTTGGGCAATAAAAGTAGACAGGTTTCGTACTCTCGCACGGGAGACCACTCTTTAAAAGAGAAATGTCGTGATAGACCGAGAATAATGATTCAATACGAGACGGAACAAGTAATCTTTTTAACCAATTTTCTTGTTGACTACTCTACATGATCTCTGCTAACTAACTAAAATCACATTTTCCACTGCTATTTACAAGATGACTACGTGTTACGCAAAGGTTCATAGGGGGCTGATACATACATAACATGTGGCGCCCTAAACATGCCAAGAGGAGACATACTATGGGCGGTATTTTTGTGATTTTCAAAAGTTGGGGCGTCCATTTGACTGAATTACGAGTTCAGTCCTATTTTATAAATTTCTGAGTATTTTTGTTTTCGTACATTGGAGATTTTTTCAATTCGCTTTTGTATTCGCCGCCACACTTTTCCTACAAATACGGCTGTCTAGCGACTGCTTTGCAGCTTGTCGTGCTCGGGTTTTCTTCACACGAGCTGTTTAAACATATCTTTCTATTTACATAGAGAGCTACCATTGGTCTGGTTAAAACCAGATACCCTCTGGGTCGACTTTTCACACAGAGCAGGGATACATGTGTGACCGGAAAGTCAAGCAGACTCCCTAGGAAGGTGTTTTCTGACAAATTCAGAGTAGCTCCGCTGAATAGTAGTACCTTCGGTGCCGTTATCTATCAGTAGAGGACGCTTTGGTTTCCTAAGGGCGCTGAAGGAGAACGAAAGCATCACTCGACATAAACAAACGTTCGCAGCTTTTCTCATCTTTCAGTGAAAAATAAATTTGATAAAGTTTATGTATTTCATATTTATCTATTTCTGATAGGATGGGCAAAAACCCTCTGGCTAATGTGAGGTAGCAAGGACCTTACTGTTTACGTGCAGAAGGTAAAAGACTTAGCTATATTTTCCCTAAAGGTTAACCCTGACCTCTTCCCTTTCCACTCCTAATTTCAATTGAGCAAGCGGTGAGCCAGCTAAGTGTTATCTTACACCAGGGGTTCTCAAAGTGGTCAATATCGACACCCAGGGGTCGATGGGACCATCTAGAGGATCGATGAATACCCAAGGGGTCGAATGGGGGTCGATGAATATCCAGGGGATCGAAAAGGAGTCGATGAATAACCATGTTCCTGTCCTGTAATAAGAAAATTACAAAATGTACCCCCTACCAGCCCTCCCCATGCCTTCCCACGCTTTCTATCCACTCCCACGCCTCTCCCCGCTCCAGACAGGGCTGATACAGGAATCGTTTGTGTTTTGAGATAGTGATGTTTTCCCCCGTGGTCAGATCATTAATGTAAACTACTACTACTACTACTACTACTACTAATAGAAATATTCGCATTGGTGTTGTTTTTCCTTGTCGTGAATTGTGTGATGATGTTCAAGGTTTGATGTTTCTGTAATCAGCTTAAAAGTGTATGGTTTTATCATTTCGCTAGTTACCTTTTTAACTAAAGTGGTAGTGTGCAAACCAGCCTGTAAGCGACTCGAAGCACCGATTCAGTCTGACTGCTTTCAGGGACAGGCCATTATGTCGTCAAACACCAATTTTAGGTCTGAATAGTCAGCGATGCTTTGAGATTTCTTGGATTCGTCAGTTTACCTTGATATAACCAATAGAAGAAATAAACAGAAATAAAAAGAAATATGAAGTACGCACGAACCAGAACAATGTTAGCTTTAACGATCTTAAAACACGTGACACCTCGAGATCACAGGCTGACCTTTTCGCACTCATGCCCAAAGAATTGTTGGTTTGGCGGCTATGGGATCGAGTTCCCCTTCTACTGGAATATTGTTCATGCCCATGGGAAATGTAATTTCTTATTTCCCACAAAGATTGCCAACTCCCCCTGCGGTAACGACTGTTTGGAATTTAAAGTAGTTCAAAAGTTATCAGTCGATTAGTATTAACAAAACTGTGTGAACGACACGTTTCAATTTATTTTCACAAAGACAGGCGGACGGTGGTGCCTTGTAGGTATATATTACTCACTGAGCCCTTTGCAGTGCTCTTCAAATTTTAACGTGAAGAGCAGAAACACTCCTGCCGCAGACTTAATGCAGATTTTAGGTTTCTATTATCCTGTGTTGCATACCCAAACAATCCTTCTTTTTGGAGTCTGAAAAGTTATTTACAGTTTTGGAGGCTCCTTGTGAAATGGGCTCGCATGCTACATAAATTAGAGGTACTAAACAAAGACTTTGGTGAGAGCGCCACGATCTTTCGTTGTCACCTTCTAGCAGGTCACATACATGTCGATACATGTCATTCTTTTACGTGCCTGTATAGGTAGCACAGTAGATCAACAAGGCAAAACTTGCACACATGATCCCACATCCAAGAATTATGGCTATTAATTCTCAGACCTTCACTACCAAAGAGTTTGGCTTGGATCTACAACCCAGACTAAATATTCTAAATGGTATGTCGCACAGGTTTTAGCAGAAGAAAACATTTGGATGCCATAGCAGTGGATAAACCCCTCAATACACACTTTCCTTCCCAAGTTGGCAGTCCGTCCGCCTTTCTTTGTCATAGATATTGTTCCGCAAGAAATGGTAAAAAGTCTATGTTTGAGTCACATGGCAAATTTAATTTATACCCTTAGCTTCCATTTGTTTCTGCCGTACGATATATCTTTATCCCTAACAATTCCTTAATGGCTGCTGAAGCAATTGATCGTAAATATAATTTATAGTCTGTCCTACAATCAAAATAATTAAACTCAAAATAGAACTTAAATTAAAAAGCATAAAACTTCAATTCGTTACAGATGACGTGTAATTTATCTACGAGCCCATTTTTCAGCGGTTACTTTTCTAAGACATTGTGAACATTTGTATAGCCATCAGTCTATACCATCATCATCATCATCGTCATCGTCATCGTCATCGTCATCGTCATCGTCATCATCATCATCATCACCATCATCATTATCATCATCATTATCAATCATCATTAGTATCATCATCATCATCATCATCATCATCATCATCATCATCATCATCACCATCATTAGTATCATCATCATCATCATCATCATCATAAGCATAATCATCATCATTATCATCATCAGGGTGTTTGTTTGTCTGTTTCTTTGTTTAATCTGCACCATTATTTCATAAATCTAGCAACAATTTACATATTAGATTGTTACCATGGGTATTATCATCGATAAAACTAAGACGGCAGTAGATTCACAAGTGGGAATTTAAACGATTACTACATGATTCCGTTAAAGAACATGTTCTCTTTAAAACCATTCCTGTAGCACACGTCCGTAAGAACCGCAAAAGTAAATAAAAGCAAGTTTTGGTCACATTGAGACGAAACATTCAATCCATAAGTTGAACCGTTTACAAGTCTAACCTTTCGTCAAAATGCGATGACATTGCATAATGAAACGTACAGATGAAGATTTGAGTGCTGAAAGTTTTCTCTCTTGAAACTAGTCGTGCCCGCAAAGGGATTGGGAGCACGTTAAGTCCTAATTGCCCCCCCCCACGCCCCCCCCCGCCGCCCGCCCCCCCAGCCCGC
>JAAAKM020073195.1:92079286-92116342 GCA_010016025.2 Alatinidae sp. Z8VKAUB7J3
AAGCGGTCGCGCCCCGCAAAGGGAGTGGGGGGCGGGTATTTCCTATTGGCCCCCCCCCCCCCCCCGCCCCGTAGAAACGCGATAGGTCTTGTTATATGTTGTGCTGTTTCCTGCGTTATTTATCATTGTAGGCTACTAACCTGAACTTATCAAACCTACAATTTCCAACAATGCGGTTTATTCTAAGCCGGGCAGTTACATCGAAAGTATCTGTCTTCAAAGCATCGGCCTGCACTCTGCCATTTTAAATTTTTCCCTTTACCTTGTGCCTTTCGATCCACGCCCCAGTTTTAGGAGCACTTGCGCTTCGAATATTCAAAAGCTTACAAAAACGTGATAGTAAGCATAACCATCCTGTGCTTTCGCACACCCTTCCTGTTTACCTTCCCCAGATTTCTCCAGGTACCCATTTAAAGCTGGGTCGTCTCTGGCTAAGCTTACAGAGTCACGCCACTGACTCCCGTCCCAAACTGAACAATTGGGTACACTGGGATTCCAACCCGCGTCCTTTCAGACAAAGGATCCCAAATCCAGCGCACCAACCGACTCGGCTAGGACGGCTATAAAAGGTATGCCGTCTTATACCTATACAAGGTATAAAAGGTAAGTAAATATAAAAGGTATAAGATGTGGCACAATAATCTGGAAAATTAAAAATATAATCCGAAAGGGCTGAAGTGATATCTTCAGGCTTAGAATTTTGCCCTAAAGCCGATGAAATAGAGTCTTTGTGCTATATTAATCTCATTTCCAAATTATGGATAGTACGTCCCACATATGAGCTTCCGCAAGTTCATGCGATCTGATAGACCCAGGTTCCCAGAATTTAGAAAACTGGTTTTCTAAATTCTGGGAAGGATCTAACTACATTGGGGCAATAAAATGGCGTCTGTCTAATCCTATGTACTGGCGGTAGTTCAAATGTGGGACATACTAACCAGGATTTGAAAATGAGATTAATACTAATGAGCAAAATTGTAAACCTGAAGATTTCACTTCAGCTCTCTCGAAACATATTTTTTGGTTTTGGTTTGAATTCTATTTACGATAATTTATCAAAATTAGATAAAGTAAAGTTCAATTCAACCAATGAGATTAACTTCTGTTCAAGTGTAAGTTTATTCAATGCTAATGAACCGGTTCCAATAACATCAAAGAGACTCGCTTCCGTTTTTGCTTTGGAAAGAATAAGATTATTAAACAATATGTTGTTTATTCCATTTTGAATATAAATTATTGCTTTTGATTGTTTTAGTTAAGCATTACTACTGATGACGGTCACCGCATATGTGACCGAAATATCTAGTATTTTTTTGAAACTTATCATTGTCTATTAAAAGAATGTTATACATATTTGAACTTTTATTTATCCTAGAGGAAGTTGGGTAGCCTACATTGTATTATAGGCAGCGCAATAGTGCTGCCTAAGAGCGATGTGGGCACAATGTAATGTTTATTTATTATTTTTTTTTGGTCTTAAGCCCGGGGCACTTCGTGTCGAAGGAGCTATCGTAAAAACTAGTCGAAAGTGACTGGAGGTCAACTAACCCCCCTCCCACGCCCACCATTTCCCCAAACAAATTCAATCAAAATTTTGAGCTAGCCATTTTGCTCAAAATAGTTAAAACGTCAGGTGACCCCCGCTTTCGCAGCGTGCGCTCCACCAAGTGAGCCAGGCGACCTCCGATGCTAACATAATCTATTTCTCTAGTATAGCGTTGCATAATTCTACGAGTAGAAATACAGAATAATATTGATTTCATACTGTGAAGAATTGCTTGTTAATATGGTTTAGAGTAAATTATTGTTTAAGTATTTAGTAAACTTACCCGTTTTGTCCATGCAGAGACCATGTATCTAAAAAGATGAAGCCTCTCTATTAGCATTGTAAATGATTACAGAATTTAAATAAATACAATAAAACCTGGCATGTATCAAATTCTAAGAAAGGCGTAAACTTTCATGTGTCCATGTTTCAACCAAGTACGTCAAACTGGTCTACTATGACTATATATGATCAAAATAAACCAATAATATTATTTGTCTAACGAATCAGAAAAGACTAAGTGTGATTTTGACTTAAATTCTGATTTTACCTTGTGAGCTTAAAATGTCAAGTGAGGATGCACTTTTTCATCGGTAAGGAGACAGGACTTTACAGTCAGCTATTTCTTTTCTCATATCTCAGGAAACAAAAAATTAGTATCAACGAGATGAAGATACTTTTGAGGTTCCTTTTGTCATCATTGGAATTTTGATTGAGTGAGATTTGATGAGGAAGAGATCTCAGTATAGAATTACCCGTTACTCTTGGTAATTGAAGGATTGACTGTGTACGTTTGTTTTAAGTAACTTCCTCATGGCAAGGTTTAGCTGCTTGTGCCTGAAATATGCTGAGTGACCCTATATATGATAATCGGTGATACCACAGTATGGTAATGACCTCTATAGATTCTAGCTAAGGTTGCAACGATGGTCCCCGCCTGTTTCCACCAGACTGCAACACCCTGGAATATTATAGAGCAGGCCTACGTACAAGTAACACATAATATGGCAATGCACACAATTCAGAGCACACACGAGAATTACCACTACTTTTCATAGTAGATGGGAATCGAGAGACAGGGATCAAAAGAGGAGACAATTGAGGGAAAGAAATAGAAAAGCTAGCAAAGTAGGCAAACTACCTTTGATAAGAAACAAAAATTAAGACATTCAAAGATACAAAACAAAACGACTTTGTTAATGGTTATGAACAGGACAGCAACAGACAAATGTTGGTTTAATGACATCAATTGGCACAATTGTAGTTAATCCATTCGGAGCAACAGAAGAAAATGCATTCAATAGAATGAATAAAGATTTTGTCATTGTTTTCAAACACCTGTCTACATCATTCTATACTGTCTTTAGAACTGGAACGATTTCAAAAATCAGCTGCGAACAGGGTCCGTAGGTTTACCTAGGTACATTTGCCATTTCAGGAGTACACAACTCCTAGGAATCTGGATCAACAAACATTCCATAGGAACTCACTCATAATATAACTAACTAGGAAAAAAAAGTTTTTTAGCCCATTTGATAGCCCCTTTTTCCGACTCCCAACAAAAAATATGATTTTTTTTCCTCAAAGATTATAGTCTTTTACTTTAAGCTTATCAGAAACCCAGGATTAAACATGCCCCGCTTTTGTAATCTAAAATCTATGTGCAAACAGCGAAAGATTTCCATAAGGATTGCAAAGATTTATATCACCCCTGACATATTTGTTAAAGCGACATATTTGCTATTTTTGAGCAAAATAGCTGCCTCAAAATTTCATCAGGGATTTTTCAGGGGGATGGATAGGAAAAAGAGCACGGGAGAAGCTATAGTTGCCCTCCAACCACTTTCAACTCTTAAAAAGGGCACTAGAGCTTTCAATTTGTAATTTTGATGACTAAGTTCGCTCCCAGGGTATAGCAGATATGGTATTTTAATAACTTTGGTGAGTGAACTCAAGGGTGCATCCTGAATATTGTTCGTGGGAGCGGGGGCTACTAAAAAAAATACAAGAACGCATCAAAAATTTGTTAATCTATTTTTGTTATGTTTTTACGAATTGGGCAGAAATTCCGAGGGGAGGGTCAAACCTGATAGTTCCCCCCTACATACGCTCTTAAATTATCTTTATTCACACTTGCCAATAGTAAGGACAAATCTTGTATTATAATATATATTATTTCTTATTACGATATAGTACTGTATTCTTTTAATGTTAATAACTGCATGGTAACAAATCCGATCGTAATTTTACGCTAAATTATGGTGCAGCAAATGATCTTTACGCTAAAAAGCGTACTTTTACGAACTGACGCTTATTTAATGTTTTTAAGTCAGAGGGTTAAACAGCTATGATGGTTGCTTTCGGTAATGATTTTGATAACTCAGAAAATCCTACTGAATATTCTAAACTAAGAAACTTTTTCTTTTGTTTTCAATCTATTTAATGCAAAAAAAATCATAATCAGTCTCCAACAGTTGCAGCAGTTCATGGAAATGAAGGAAGGGGAGGGGATTTTATTTTTCAAACCTAGGGGATGGGCAACTTTGTGGTTTTTCAACTTTTCAACGAAAGTATGAAAAAAAAATTACTGGAAATACTTAAAGAGAGTATTTTTATTTATGGATGAGGAATATTTGGGGGCCAGAATCCCCTACTCCCTACAGTTTTGTTAAAAAAGAAAAAAAAACGTAGTTAATTACTAAAGTCATGTTTTTTCTCTGTGTATATATCTTTTAAAATCCTATTTTTGTCAGAGATGCATGCTGTAAGTAAAGAATTATTATTGTCTGATCAGTACGGCAGTCCTCTTTCTACAAAGTGATATCTAAAAACTTTATGCAAATGCTGCTATTTCTGTATGTGTATGTCATAAAACAGATTTACATCCATTTAGAAAGGAAAGAAACCAGAAGTCGAAGTTGACAATTCTTTTCTGTGCTTTTAACACCATAGATGACCAAAGACTTGGGGACACTAGAGACGTGAAAAATAAATTCAGTTCCAAAACATAAAGGGTGGACCAGAATCCCAAGATCATTACGTTTTGTTTCACAATTTCTTATATTTTTAATATTTAAATTGTTACCTATTTGACATTTTCAACAGCCGAAAATGAATCTTTTGTATGTTTCTGGTGACCTCCCTGAAAGCCAACGTCTGACAGTAACAACGGCAAAAAATTTACAAGTGGTGTCAAGTTCATTTAGACGTGACGGGCAGCATGAAACCCAGTGTTTATCCCAGGATTTGATCTTGCAAGAGACCTAGTAGCTATCTCGGAGGAACTGACGCGTCCCCTTTAAAAAACAAAACAAAAACATTATATATGTCTACCAATTAAATAGCAAAACTTGTGCAATTTCATGCTGTTTCATATCAGGAGGCTAGTGGGGCTACACCTTGATCTTCATCCCTGGGAATGGTCAGAATGCAGCCCCTTAATATTTCTTTGTAAAGAATTTCTGTGGAATATGGATGACATCCCTTCCTGAATGATACCGAACAAAGCGAAATTACTAAACCGATTTCCAACCGTCGGACAGATTGCCAAAGATCACCTTTTCAACCAACCGTCTAGGGCTAAACCAAAAGCAATTAGTCCGGTGTTGGGGTGGAAAGATGTCGTAAAGAAAAATTTAAGGTAAATGCGAACTTCTCGGGAGGGTGTAAAGAGGGAGGCTTTGAATAGATTGGAGTTGAGAAGGAGCAAGCGTAGCTGTGTTGGCCTCTGGTGGCTTGGTGCTGCGGTCAGTTGTTAGTAGTACAAGCAGTAGTAAAAGACAAAGAGCGAGTTTTTGCTCTTTTTTAATTATTCATGCCATGAACCATCTCATCATTTGACAGATCAAAGTCTCTGATAGACAAAAAAAAATAATTCACAGAAATTCCTTATTGATCAAATTTATATTTTTTAAATCCAGTACTAAAATTAAATCGTTATCAATAAATAAATCCGGATTTTGGCTTGGTACTTATTTTGCAAAAAAATTTATAACAGAATGATAGTTGTACAATAGAGCTTTTTATGGATATACAAGTCGAATATTATTCAAATGGATGAAAAATACGTATAATCTTTGGATATCTGTAGGGCTGAATCCCTTCTCACCATCATCACGTTACAACCTTGAATATAGACAAATATTAATCGACCATCCCTCTCTAGATCCCTGAAAGGTTTCAACTTAATTCTCTGAGCTGTTCCTGATATAACCCAGATACCCCCTTTTGACAACCTTGAATGCACATAATTTCTTTTGATTCAACTCAATATCCCCTTCAACATGCTCTGAAATTGTTAACTTATTACCCTTACCGGTTCCTAAAATATCGTAGGAATGTCCTTCTGACCATCTGAGTTCACGTAGTGTCGTTTGAATTAGTTCAACATTCTCCTAAACATTGCCTGAAAGTTACAACTCCACAACTTTAACCACTCTTAAGATTTTACAAATTCGCCCTCTTGACAATCTGGATGCATATATTATGGCTGTTAGTAACCACCTACACTATTTAACTGATCCCTGCACTTAAAGACATGGGTAATAATCAAAGTACTTACATAGAGGCCTCCACTTAGAAATCTACGCTCAAAAGCGCTGGATACCGGTTCTTTTCTTGTTGCTTCCCTCTTAATTACGGCCATGGTTCTTGAATGAAGACCCAGGAACAAAGCCAATGTATATTCCAAGTCTATGAACAATTCACTGGAGAGTCCAACCTGATCACTCTAATTTAAAGTAAAAATGACACGTTATTATTACTAAGAATAGAACTATAATGGGAATATATAAATGCAACTCCTGAATTTTAATGAAATGACAGGATAATCAACTATCAGTTTAATTTGAAAGAAGGAGTTTTGAGTCAATCTTTGTATACGAGCATTCCTAGGCAACACAGCCTAGATCTTTATGGAAATAAAAAAAAATATATATTTAAATCCCCCAATTACTAGATTTTTCCAGAAAGTGGAGGATTCGTCAGGCCGATTTTAAAGATACCTTTACCGTTATGATCCTTGTTGTCAAATTCATGAAAGAACTTGTTTCATTTAAAAAAAAATACTTTGAGAAATTACAGTTTGAACTTGCTATGTAAAAGAAATGAAAATGAAACAAGTAAATGCTCAGTATGTTGAACAAGGATTAAACAAACAATAAATACAAGGACCCCATTTCTGTAGACAATGTCAATTAATATAACAGCTCTAATAGTCAAATACACTTTTTTCTTTTTAAGAGACATTTCCTCTCAACTACAGTTGAAGGAGGTATTTGTTACTTGCTTTCATGTTTACAAACTTCTTGTTTTTATGTTCTAAAATAGGTATTTCCGCAAAATGCTTGGAGATTTTATTTGCAAAATTCAGAAAAGTGGTAAGTCCTGCTTTGACAATAAAAGACCATTACAGAAGAACTTACTACCGTTTCGTATGCATCGTTCAACCCTAACAAAATGGAATCAACAATTTTCTTAAAGCTCGGAAATTTTGTTGAAACATATAAGTTGTACTAATTATTTAAATATGACGTTGTTAAAGGAAAGCAAAGCCTGATGTTAAAACCTAACATGAGTAGAAATCAACACAAATGTAGACAGGATTTGCCACCCCTGCAACTCCCTAAAAGGAAGCGTCATTTTGTGCATTTTTGCATTGAGCCAGGACTTCGGTTGTTTATATGTTACCACGTTGGAGTTTTTTACGTTTGACTCAGCCTAGATCCTGAACACCAAGTCACGGCTCATCTCATTTTGCACCGCATCAGGATTTAACTTGCCTTCGCACCATATCTAGACATTGCCCGTTTTTTCACGTTTCTCAGAACTTCACTCGTTATGACACTCAGCCACAAATTAAATTACTCTTGTGCCAAGTCATT
The DNA here is from genome assembly GCA_010016025.2 of Alatinidae sp. Z8VKAUB7J3. NCBI lineage: Eukaryota > Metazoa > Cnidaria > Cubozoa > Carybdeida > Alatinidae > Alatinidae sp. Z8VKAUB7J3. The sequence goes on from JAAAKM020073195.1 coordinate 92,086,715, forward strand.
CCACAGCTTGGACTTAAACTCGTTTTCGTAATGAGATTAAGAGTCCTTGCCAGCTTTGACAAGGTGCAAAAATGCCCCACTTTTCTAATAAAACAAACACGTGGAGAGGTAGTGGAGGACTATACAATTTGTGTTTCTCGCACTTTTGGCTACACGGGTTAAGTCAACTCTCGCATTGGCAAATTTTCACACCTTTTGATTAATTTTGGCAAATGCATATCCCAAATAATTTGACAAATACCGTGGAGTATTTTAAGGGTGTATAGTTGCACAGCAGGGGGGTTCTTTTTTTCCACGATTTTTAGCACATACAAAGGACAATTTAACATCAAATATAACACCCATTGAGCCCCCTCCCAAGTATATAACATCAGCCCTTCGTTACAACGCAGCAAGGAGAGAGAGAGATAGAGAAAAAAAAAACAATAAAAATGCACGAGAGACACGTCGCTTTTAAGCAGTAGATTTTGTTTATGAGGTCAATTTTATAAATACTTCACAATTATTTGATATAAATTGACATAGTATATTTGCGAAAAAAAACTAATTGAAAATTTCAAATCCAACATTTGGTCTTATATGAGTTTTTTTCGCATCGGTGCCGAAGCTTAATGTGATCTTGAAAACAAGTTTTGGGGAGCTAATGTAATTCGACTTGAAACTCCACCGGGAGAAAATGCTACTTTTGATCAAGTAAAAGAAGCCTTTGATAACAACAAGGATATCAAGGCATTTTATGTCGTGCACAATGAGACATCGACTGGAACCATGGTCAACTATCTTGACAAGGTATCTGATCTCACATCAAGAAATGATGCATTCTATGTGGTAGATTCAGTGTCTTTGCTTGGTGGTGCTCCACTTCCTGTTGATAAATGGAACATTGATGTATGTATGACCGGTGCACAAAAAGCAATTGCTGCACCTCCTGGAATTTCTCCTATATCTGTAAGTGCAAAAGCAAAAAAGTACATGATGGAAAATCCTCCATCCACGATGTACTTTAACTTGGCCAGATACTTCAAGTATTATGAAGAATCGAAACATACGCCATTTACACCTGCATTACCATTATTGTATGCATACCGTGAGGCATTGTCAATACTTCTTGAAGAGGGATTAGAAAATGTCTTCAAACGTCACAAAGTTTGCTCTGATGCATTGTATGATGGATTGAGTGCAATTGGTCTAACACCATTTGCAAAAGAAGAAGACCGTTCCATCTCAATAGTAGCATTAAATTATTTGGATGGACTAGAGGATAAGACATTTAGAAATACTCTAGCAGATAAATTCAAAGTACTTGTTGCAGGTGGTTTTGGAAACCTCAAAGGCAAAGTATTCAGAGTTGGATGCATGGGTGAAGTTAGTCCATATCATGTAATGCGAACTATTTCTGCAATCTCTTCAACTCTTGCAATGATGGGATATGACACAGACCCACAAGCAGGACTAAAGACTGCTGAAGAAAAACTCAAAGCTCTCTAAATCCTGTTAACTTAATATAAGGAAATTCGAGACCGATCACATTGACTTTCGACAAGAGTTCATTGATTCTGGTAGATTACACAGCTAAGGTAAAAGACAGCAATGAGGTTTTTGATACTACTCTAGAGGAAGATGCAAAAAAGCACTCAATCTTTGATCAAAATGTAAAGTACCAACCAAAACTTGTTTCTATTGGTGAAGTTTCTTATCCTGTTCTCAAGGGATTAGATGAGGCACTAGCAAAGACATCTGTTGGTGACAAACTTACAATTGAAGTTACACCTGACAAAGGATTTGGTGAAAGGGATTCTGGAAAAGTTCGAATGATTCCTATTAGGAAATTGGGTGAAGATGCAGAAAAAGTTTCAATTGGAGATACAATCGAGGTTGATAATAAAAGAGGAATTATTCGTTTTATTGGTTCAGGAAGAGTTTCAACATACGTAGCTATTACCCTCGAAAACTAAAACTTTTGAAATAGGAAAAGAGCCTTTAATCACATTCTTTACTCGCGGTGCGCGAGTGCGTGGGCGACCGTATCGCGGGCGCCGTCCAATGGAACCTCTTCGACATCGACGCCAAGTTCGGCGACGTGGAGAACCTGGACGACGTGCTGGATTACCTGCGCAAGAACGACAACCAAAGCGCCTGAAGCAAGGGGCGCCAAACGGGGAGCGAAGAACCACCATGGCCAAGATCGGCGTCGATGTGGGCGGCACCTTTACCGACCTGATTCTGGAGAAGGGACCCAAGGACGTGCACGTGCACAAAGTACCGAGCACGCCGCAAGACCAGTCGGAGGGGGTGCTCAAGGGCATCCTGGAGATCTGCGAGGCCTCCGGCACGCCGCTCTCCGACATCTCCCTGATCGTCCACGGGACCACGGTCGCGACCAACATCACCATCGAGTACAGTGGCGCCAAGGCCGGCATGCTCACGACCCGCGGCTTTCGCGACATCCTGCACATCGCCCGCCACAAGCGGCCCCATAACTTCTCCCTGCAGTTCGACGTGCCTTGGCAGTCCAAGCCTCTGGTACGCCGGCGCAATCGTATCGCCATCTCCGAGCGGATCCTGCCGCCCGACGGCACGGTCGAGATCCCGCTCAACGAGGAGGAGGTGCGGGCCGCGTGCGAGCTGTTCCTCGCCCGTGGCATCGAATCGGTGATCATCTGCTTTCTCTTCTCGTTTCTGAACGACAGCCACGAGCGGCGCGCGCGGGAGATCGTCGAGGAGATGATGCCCGGGGTCTACATCTCGACCTCCTCGGGGGTGGTCGACGTGATCCGCGAATACGAGCGCTTCTCGACCACGGCCATGAACGGCTTCGTCGGCCCCAAGACCGCCAGCTATCTGCGCAACCTGGCCCAGAAGCTGTCCGAACAGGGCGTCGGCGCCGAGCTTCGGGTGATGCAGTCGAACGGCGGTATCGCCACGGTCGAGACCTGCTCGGCGCGGCCGGTCACCATGCTGCTGTCCGGCCCGGCGGGCGGCGTGATCGGCGGCAAGTGGGCCGGTGCCATGTCGCAGGTGTCGAACCTGATCACGGTCGACATCGGCGGCACCTCGGCCGATATCTCGACCATCCCGGAAGGCCGGATCAAGATCAAGAATCCGCGCGACACCTACGTCAACGAGTACCCTGTGCTGGTTCCCATGATCGACATGTCGACCATCGGCGCCGGCGGCGGATCGATCGCCTATATCGATGCGGCCGGCATCTGGGGGGGGGGCTGAAGGGAGAGGAGAAATTAGAAAAATGAGGTATTTTGAATTTACTAGTGGATGATCGGATCTTAGTGAATTTTGATATTTAGAAGGATCTCGTGTCTCAGAGCTCTTATTTTAAATCCCGACCGGTATTAAGCCTCTGATTTTCCTTTTAAATCAATCTATTGGTTGTTAGAATTTTGCTAGAGCTCATGCCATGTAAGCTCTTGGCTCTCCCGACCTCTTCATAAGTTCCATACGAGCGCTTAGCTCTTTTTATGTGTTTATTTAATTAGATAGATCTACATGCTCGTTTTGATTTAGTTCAGCGTTCGTCTGAATCTTCTATCGTCTTGAAATTCGTCTTCTGAATCGTCTTGAAATTCTATGTCGTTGATTGAAATTGTGTCTGTAGTTGCTATTCTATCTGACTAAGGCTTGTAAGTCGTTTTTATTTTTAGTTAAACCAACATTTTTAGAGCAACAAAATAAAACACAATATAAGAATAAAGCGAGCACATCTTTGTAGAGCTAAAAACGAAGGATGGCCAAAATGAACTTCTTTTCTAGGTTTAATTTAGAGCTAAGCAGTAATTCGTAACGAATTACTGCGTGAATTACGAATTCGTACTCGATTGTGGAGTCGAGATAATCTTTTATCCTCCTTTGCGAAAATTCTTTTATAGTCTTTCACCGTCCAAGCGAGACTAACGACTTTTTTTTTTTGCAGATCAACTGAACTCGTGCTATAAAAAAATCCACAGATTCTTAACGGAAAACTAGGAGTGCCGTGCAATGTACTCTTAAATGTTGCAAAAAATAGACCATTAAAAGAGGGTTTTTTATAGATAGACTATATTATTAAAAAAAATTACCTATAAATCTTTTTTTACTTAATAATTTTTTTTTGCTCTATTTTGAAAGTGTGCTAATTAATATTTATGGTCTAATATTTTACGTTTTGTTTCTGGCAGTTTGTCTGGACGTAACACAGTTCTTACCCTCTTTTTAACTACGGGGATTCCGTTCCCTATATGATGAGTTGTTCTAGCTATTTCCTTGTTCTCTAGCTCCCTTTTGACATTTTGTATCTTTTCTAAGCATTTTACCCTGACCGGAATTCCTTAGCCTTTTCCTGTTAGCCTTTTTCCTGTTTGTTGTTAGCCTTTTACTTTTCTAGGGCTTCTCGGTTTCATCTACGAGTTGCTTAACTCAGTAGAGTTCTGCTTGCTGCCCAATTATTTGTTCTTGCTTAGCAAAAGACGATAAGATCATTTTGACCATTTTTTTTGTCCCCTCCATTTTCATTTGTTTATTTATTTACTTTTTATTTATTTGCACTATTGGGTTTCCTGGCCTGAATTCTTTTGCAGCCTTAATTCTGTAAAAGATTCATGTGAGTGACGTCACATTTACATACATTTTAAGACCGGAAATTACATCACTTTTCTCCAGGAGTTGGCATATATGACTCTTTCAAAATTACACAAGATGAGGAATTACTCTGAACAGAGTAGTGAACTGAGTAGAGTAGAAGACAAAACGCAATTACAATAGAATGAAGGGGCATGTTAGTGCAGCGTTTATGAGTCTGTGAAGGATAAACAAGAGGGAATAATTGAATTAGTGCCAGAACGACTTAATTCAATTGAAATTGCTTATTTTTCACTCTAGAATGAAGAAGTGTTATTTTAGCGTCTGCAAAGATAAAAAAGAAGGAGAAAATGAATCGATGCCTGAATTTCTCAACCAACCAGGAATGGAATAAATTTATTTAGGTTTCTCTGAAGATTAAACAGCAAACAGGAATCTAAATCATACAAGAAAAAAAATCACGTGAGTGTTGTCAAATTTATATGCATTCAAAGAGCAAAAAATAATAATTTTTCCCAATGTTGATCGTATCATTTTAGTATCTATGACGCATGCAAAAATTACAAAGATAACAAATGACTCTGAACAGCTAAAGAAAAAGGCATGGAAGAAGAAACAGCAAAAATCACGTTGAATGAAAATGTTTCGAAAATGCAAACGGAAATGTTTCAAAACGAAATATGGAGTAAAGTTACAATAAAGTGAAAAAAACATGTTAGTTTAGCATTTGTGAGTCTGCGAAGGATAAACAGGAAGGAGGAATTCATGTTCTGTATTTATGACACGTGCAATATTACACGAGAAGGCAAATGACTCTGAACAGCTAAAGCAAAAAGGAATTGAACATGAAACACTAAAAATCACACTGAATTGCTAACAAAAATTTTACTTAAAACCAAAGAATAACAACATAATAATGCAATTGCGCAAATAAGATAATTCAGAAATTATAATGGAATAAAGAATGTGTTATGTAAGCGTCTGTAAAGGATAAACATGCAGGAGGGTTTGAATTCTCACAAAAATTTCTTAACTCAACTGACATTGTCGTTTTGCTTGAAATTAAAGAATAAAACGATAATTCACCGGGTACTAGGCGAATCATCTTATTTGATATTCTAATAGTGCCGATTTTTTAAATTAATATTTTATTGCAAGTGAATAGGCACAGCTTTACTGAGCAATGATTTGAAGATTATAATTTTGTATAATATCCGGTATTTTGGTGAATTATTAATGTCTAATAAAAGGATTTATCCCTATTTGAACTGTTATTTATCGTCATAGAAAGACAGCGTTCGTAATTACCAACTGAAAAGCGCATCCCCTCCCTCCAAAAAAAATGTCACAAATTCACTCCACTGAACGAGCACATACGTGTTTATTCTCTTAATGCTAGGAATCGTAATTATTCTTACCTTGAGAACAGTTTCAATACGATTTTGAACTGAAGCCGGTAAATTCGGTACTAATATCCTTTTCATCCATTTGGGTCTATAACCAGATTCGTAAATAACCAAGCCTTTTTCTGAATCTTCTAGTTTAACTTCACCTCTGAATTCCAATAATATTTGTGAAAGATTAGAAAAACCAAAATCACTTGGTTTAATCCTGGTATCATAGATTTCTTTATGAATATCAGATAACTGAGTGAGGAGAACACCCTTTTCTCGATATTTTTCACAAATGGAGAGTATGCGTTTTTTTAACGCTTTCAGCTTTTGACGATGGGCTATTTTCAGCTTTTCTTCAACGTCTTCTTCGCAGGTTAAAATCACATTTTCGTCTTGAACTTTTATAAAAGGGCTAAAATTAATGAGTAGCCCTTTAAGGTTCGTCATTCCATAAAAACATGGATTAATTGTATGACAAAACAGTTCTTGATAACATTCACTAAACGAATGAAGTTGTATACCTTCAGGATGACGAGACATTAATAATTTGATATTGGTTTTTAACTCATCTAGTGTTTTCGGAACATTATCATCTAGAGACTCTTCAATTATATTATATTTTTGACTACTTGCACTAGGTGTAAGTTCTACCATTTGTCTTTTTGGCGGACCATCGACTTTTGGAACGTAAAATCGACTTTCTTCCTCATTCGATTTAATGGGTTTTTCTTCTTCCATTTTTCTCTTTGGTTCAAAATTGGTCTTCGAAATTCCTTGTGCATTTCTCCGCTTTTCAAGATTATGATAAACACTTTTGATTATCTTGGACTGTTTTGACACAGATTTCTGTTGTGCGACAAGTTTCTACAAAAAAAAATTGTTAGATTTACGCTGAATAAGAAACGTGGTACTGACAAACCTTTGCGCATCGCCAACAAAGGTAATGTAAGAACAACAATTTGGCTTCGTTTCTTCGCCATCGGTTAAACTCTGTCGTTGCCCCCTCTAGGTCTAAGAAGAAAAAAAACTCTTAAGGAAGACGATAAATGTTTTCTTTACTTATTTATTAAACAAAATATTCACAACATACAAAACAGCTATGAGGGTTTAGGAACCCATGAAGTTGGCGGGCGAAAACTGAAAGACCTGGATCTTATCGGTTCCAGGATCGATGGAAGCGTGGACCCTGAAGGAGCCCTCGGCTATTTGGAATGGGAGTTAGAGTTCAAAAATGTAGGTGAAATCAGCCGCGAGGCACGGGCCGTGATTCAATTACCTCAAGGCGGTGTCGTCTCCCGTGCCACGCTGTGGGTCGAGGGTGAACCCAAAGAAGCCACCATTGCCTCCAGGCGCCAAGCCCGGGATGCCTATACCTCGGTCGTTCGTCGGCAACGAGACCCGCTGTTGGTTACCACAAAAGGCCAGGACAAGGTTCTCGTTCAGTGTTTTCCGGTGCTCCGCAACGGCGGAACCATGAAAATTCGGATTGGGGTGACTTACCCGCTCGTGCTTCATGAACTTCAACATGGCTATTTCCAATTACCTCATTTCATCGAAACCAATTTTCAATTAGACCAGGAGGCAAAGCACCATGTCTGGATTGAAAGCGATCAACCCTTGGGTTTCACGGGTACGGCAAAAGACCTGGCAGGGCCGGTTTATCGGTTAAAGGAAGCACTGTCTCATCAGCAATTGATGGCCTCCACAATTGACCTCCAACGAGAGCCCGGCACAGTTTCCTGGGCCAACGATTCTGTCATGGGCGAACCGGTGCACCAGGAATTGGTTAAGACCATGCCGGTTCACTACGACCATATTGTTCTGGTGGTCGATGGCTCTGCCCATATGAAAAAGTTCCGCGACGCTGTGACCAACCTGTTGGGCAGTATGCCCGAATCCATGAAGGCAGATCTCGTGTTTGCTTCAGATGAAGTCCAATCTTTTTCAGACCTTACGAGCAAGGATTTGATCCGAAAAATAAAAAACTTATCCTTTCAAGGTGGCCAGGACAATGTCGCGGCCCTGAATGTGGCCTTGGAACAAACTTCGGGTCGCTCGAAGACCCCAATTATTTGGTTTCACGGGCCCCAGCCCTTAACTTTTGAATCCTTATCGCAAACGACCCAATTCCTTGAGCGCGCTACTCAAAAACCTTTGATTTACAATTTGCAACTTGTGCTTGGGCCCAACTCGATTGTCGAGGGACTTGAACAAACCGGCACTTTTCAAACGACCGGCGCGCCGCGAAGCCTGTCGGAATTTAAGGCGCTGATGGCTGGTAAATATGCACCATGGAAGCGTGTTTACACGAAGGGTCGAGGCACAGAAGCAGAACAGAGCTCAGACCACCTTGCCAGACTCTGGGCCTTTCAGCGAATTCTCATTGGGGTAATTCAGATCCACCCTCCCCTGTACGATGCACTCTGACTATTTACCTATTTTGACATCACATGGACAATTTTACTTGATAAATATAAATGAAGACAAGGCTTTGTGAAAAATTTTAGTTCGAATAGCGAAAATAGTGGGAATTAGCCAATATTGCATCACTTAAACATTATGCCATATAAAACACAGGTGTATATCCCTGATGTCCATGATCGTTAATTTGTTTTGCACACATACTGTCAAATTCTTACGCGAAATCAACCCGCAATTGCTGTCCGAAACGCTGCACGAGGCCGGCGAGGTCGAAGCCAATGTCGCGACGGGCTACCACGCTATCGAGTTCCTCCTGTGGGGCCAGGATCTCAACCATACCGGTCCGGGTGCCGGAGCTCGTCCTTACACTGATTTCTCTCTCGACAACTGCACCAATGGGAATTGCGAACGCCGCCGCGACTACCTCAAAGCGGCAGCGCGCCTGCTTGTGACCGATCTTGAAGAAATGGTCGGCAACTGGACCGACAGTGGCGCAGCCCGCGCCAATTTGACCGGCAATCCGCAAGCCGGAATCACGGCAATCCTCACGGGAATGGGTTCCCTGTCCTATGGCGAACTGGCTGGAGAGCGCATGAAGCTCGGGCTGCTCCTCAACGACCCGGAAGAAGAACACGACTGCTTTTCAGACAACACCCATAACTCGCATCTGTACGACGCGATCGGCATTCAGAACGTCTATCTGGGATCCTACACCCGGACCGATGGTTCGGTGGTCAGTGGTCCGTCGGTTTCCGAACTGGTTGCGGCCAGTGATGCCGCCTTGGACAAAGAACTCAAAGGCAAGCTTGAGACAACCGTCGAAGCAATGCAGGTGATGGCAAAACGAGCGGAAACGGTTGAAGCCTACGATCAGATGATCGGCGACGACAATCCCGAGGGCGAAGCCGTCGTACAGGCGGCAATCGATGGGCTGGTGGATCAGACGCGCTCCATCGAACGCGCCATTGCCCTTCTCAATCTTGGCCAGGTCGACCTTGAAGGATCCGACAGCCTGGACAATCCGGACGCCGTTTTCGAATAGGGTGGTGCTACTTTGCCGGTTTTCTCCACCCGGCGGATATCGGAGCCGATGGTATGGAGCGGTCACTCGCAGGGGCCTTCGTCTACTGTTTCGTCGCAGCGGCGGCGGTTGCTGACCCGGCATTGACGAGCAGCGAACGCCTGGACCTGTCGGCTCGCGACAAGAAGCGCGTCCACGAAGTCACCAGACCAACCGACAATTTTGAAAGTTAAAAAAATTCTTAGCTACAGTGCAAGACGTCCATGGCCGATCGGACTTCTGTGAGGGAAGGGCTAAAATTCCAAACATCTGCATCTGTTTGAATAACGTATTGGATCTCTTAAATGTGGTAAGGATAACCCCTTGGGGCTTCCGTTGTGGATATAGAGAGTGTTATTCTTAACCCGATAGATATTTGCGCTTGTATTACTCTAAACTATAGCCCCTTTGTCACAGTTGCCGCCCCACATTACGAGTCTTTGGCACCGGATGTCTATTTCTGAGCGGAATGGTTCTTTTGCTTTCATAACCACACCTCTTAAGGTTATGAACATAGACAACCAGGCAGGAGGGGGAGAGGTAAAGTTCAAATTAGACTCTCTGTAGATGCTGTGGTAAGGGAATCAGTCCTTGAGCTCATTTTTGAAAGTCCCTCTGACCACTAATCTAAATAATTGTGATGGTTATTATGACAGTCGAGTGAGGGCATTATGGGACCGGGATGTGTTACTATGAATTTATTTCTTTAGAAAGGAGGGTGGGATGGCAAATTTGAAAAACATAAACAGTAGGGGAAGTACAAGAATTGAGTATTGCGGTGTAAAATCTTGAGACTGGGTGGTGGGAAGGAGGCCCTAATCCTCTGCTCTCTGCATACTAGTCTGATGGAGCCAAATTGTTTAATATGTTATGCTTCTGGAAATTACCTTTATGTTGAAAGAACCTATGGGATAGCACCTGAGCTTTGCTCGACAGGTAACTTGCCCTAAAGTGTTCGTGATTTGATTTGAAATTTTTATCTTGAAATATGATTTTCATTTAGCAGAGTACAAGCAAAAAAGATGAACCGGAAGAAATTTTCTGGTTAGAACCTGAGACCTTTTGACACGTTTCCCTGGACACATTGCGACTTATTGGCCAAATAACCGCAAGTTAAAATTGCGTCACGCTTTTTTCGTACCTACCCAGAGATCACGCTTCTGTGCAAACTGAGCTTTTCTTTTTACATTTTGCGTTTAATTTTGCCTGTTCGGTTGCTAGCTCGTATTCCATGCTAGTATGCCTACTGCATTGAAGTATCTTAACTGGACAGTTTAAAAGGAATTGATTTATTGATTTTAAACTAGCATAATTCACTCTTTTTTTGTTGAATCCAGTTTTCCTATTTTTACCGTCTGCGTTCTAACGAAAGCAACGAGACAATGCAACTGGACACAACTGGTCATGATTTTGCTGTAAAATTCGCGCGAAAGCTATTTTGTGACAGAAAAAACAAGCATAAAGAAGTGGTCTGAACCTACATCTTTTTTTACTCAAAATTATTTTATCAAAATTTTGGAATAGCCATTTTGTACAACATAGTCAAAATATGTAATAACCATGTCTGTTAGCAAGATTTGACCTCCAAAATCTACTAGGAGGAGACATCGTCAGTTAGGACTTTAAGGGTCTATTGCTGTAACACTTACTTTAGTAGCCTTATAAGAAAAAATTGGCTGAGGGGAGAGGGGATTATTTTTCTGCAGGGAGCCTGGAATGGCAAAGTTTTAATGGAGGAAGAGAAATTTGTTGGTAGGACAGCCGGGTAAGTAGTACTATTTATCACTTTTCTTAATATATAATTTGTTACTTCGAAATGTATGACTAATTTTCAAATGGGAGTTCATATGGGGTCTATTTTTACTCGGATAATTTTATTCAAGAAGGATAAAGAGATTCCTGGAATTATATCAGAAACTATAAGAAATAAAATAAAACCTATATGAAATTAAAGAGAATTTTTTAGAGGGAATTGTAAAGGGGAAATTTTCTGTGAAGATGAAATGGTTCGGAGAAAACCTTAAGAGGATAAGAGTAATTTGAGCTAGGGTGAACTTTTTGTTTACCCTATGAACATTCAAACGGAATGAATTCTCAGAGAGAAGGGGGGAGAATTTTCACAAATAAACAAGAGTCAAAAGATCTAATAACCATGTATTTGAGGATTCCCTAACCCCCCACAGTCCACTCGGAGTAGGCATTGCCAGTTTGGACCTTAAAGATCTAGTGCTGTCAAACTTATTTGAATTACTTTATAAACACATTATTCAGAAGGGGGAGGTTTCTTGAGGGAGACTAGATTCGAGAATTTTAAATGGAGGAATTATCTAATGGGTAAAGGAATTTTGTTCGGCTGAAAAGCCGAACAAAAGTTCGGTATGTCAATTTTCTCAATATCTTATTGTTTTTGGAGCTACATGAGTGATTTTGAAGGGGGGAGTTTTTATGGGGAGTTGATTGCTAGGAGAAATCTATTGCACTATACGAATACGTAGCGATATTTTATATTTTTAAAATTTTATTGCGTATATTAGGGGGCTCTCCCCCCTCGAAAGTACCTTTCTTTCTACATAAAAGCTTGAATTTAGTCCCAATTTCTTAAGAACTACCCTGACCCCAGAAATCGGTTGAAACAATACATGGTAGCACTTTTGGACCCGTGGAAAAGTGCCACTTTTTTGCTTCTGTCAATTTTTCTATTTATCACTCAAAGAAGATATATTGGTTGTTGGGCATGGAAATTGCCGCATATATTTAACGCTCCTAAAAAACCCTTCGGTTAATCTTTAAAATAATTTCGAAAGCTAAAGACAAAACAGAACAAAGATAGAAAAAGAAAAGAAAATAATAGATTTCAGACTCACTGCTTCCATGTATTCCAAAAACCATTTTGGCGGCGAATCAGCGAATTCTGCCTTGATTATCCTACGGAAAGCTTCAAACTTTGTTTCCATTGCATCTAAAATACTCTTCAGAAGAGGCTGAGTTAGACAAGTCGTTGAGGCTGATTGTGTTCGTAGATTTTCATGACAAGTAGAATTACACCTAGAAAAGGATCAATTAGAGTTAAAATAAAGCTACAATTAGAGCTTGTCAGTTTAAAATAAACTGACGAGAATAATTTAATATAACCAAACTGACAAAGAACATTTAATTTGAGTAAGGAAACTTAATACCTGAATAGTAGATTCTAATGATGAACAGAAACAATAGCCAAGAGCTCATATGGCACTTGTGACGAGGTCGGAAGACCCAAAAGCCAAGAACTTCCTCCCACCAAGCGTCATTACAATCTCTCCGTTCTAAGCGTTTTCTAAGATTTCCTCTTCCTCCCTCCAATTCCCCCTAATGTCACCAGATCTGGTCTATGTCACCAGAGCTATGAGACACGAGGTCCTTCTAAATATTAAATTTCATTAAGATCCGATAACCCGTTCGTAAGTTAAAAATACCTCATTTTTTTCTAATTTTTCGAATTAAAAGTCCCCCCACTCCTCCCCCCAGATGGTCGAATCGGGGAAACGAATATTTCTATATTTCTGGTCTGCTCCCTGATACGCTTGCCACATTTCATCACCTTACCACATCTGGAAGTGCATAAACTAGCAAAACCGGGACCGACAGACCAACAGAATTTGCGATCGCTATATATCACTTGGTAAACACCTAGTGCCATAAAAAGCGGTAGATTAACCCCCCTCTCCGCAGAATACCAATATAGATCCATTCCTCAATTTTGGAAATAATTGAAAATGAAGCAATTGAAAAAATCTTTGTTCAAACAAATGGTAATTAGTATCAAAGAAAACAGTTCTTTCATTTTCAGTAGCCCCCCCCCCCTAAAAAAATACAGATGTAGAACATTTAATCGCTTGCAGAAATAGTTGAAAAGTAAGGCAACTGATACTCATATATGGTAAAGACTCGAGAAAAAAAAAAATTCTTGTTGAAACAAGTGACGATTGCTAACAGTGAAAATACCTTTTTAATTTTTAAGTTTCCGCAACGTCTTGTAACATAGCACCTTTCGAATTACCACAAATAAATTTCCCACAGCTATTTTTGAACATTAAATTGTATGATGGTACCAATTATGCGCCTCTAATGTGTCAAATCGAAGTTTAAACATTTTGAAATTTATTTCACTAAAAATGTACCCGTGGAAGGTATATTTTTTAATTTGGACAGTCTTATTGTTTGCTTGAGAGCAAACTGCTTGTTTGGTGTTTTTTATTTTAGTTTAATGCTCTTGTGATTTTATAAGTATTGTCCATGTAATATTCCAAGCTTTGAATTATTTTCTATTTGTATCTACTAATATGAGTTAAGAGTAATAACTTCAATTTTGTCTCTAAGGTTAGAAGTCTAATTAGAAGCTTATCACAGCATTCTTAGTCATTGAGTTTTTTTTTCGTGTATGTAGATTCTAATATCTTCCTTGTTATCTAAATATGCTGGACTGACTTGGTCCTTTGATTCTAGCATACCTGATTTCTCTACTTGGTCCTGATATCTAGCATTCCCTTGAACTATTATGTTAGTTGTTTTGTTCAATTTTACCAATTTTTCTTTTAATTACCAAATTGGTTCAATTAGTTCTTTGGTCAGTAATTTAGTGTTGTAAAAAAAATTGTGTAGATAACTAATGGTACAATCCAGAAACAATACAAGAAGTTGTAATGATAATAAATAATACAAGAATATATAAAGATACATAATATACACAAGAATGCATAAACAATACAAGACATAAAAAAGAATGCTCGGTTTTTGCGGAAGTTGTTCAAAAATGAAGTTTATAATTGTCTTAAGCTGTGTTGTTGGTTGATTGGAGACTGCTCAGCCCCTCTAAGCCTGATATTTCTTTATTCAAAGTGTTTGATTTGACTGTTAAGATTCAATATATTTTTTTAATTACTTTTCTTGTTTGCAACTTAATATGCTTGGGCATTTCTAATCTTTGTTGTTTTATATTAGAAAAATGGAAAAGAATAATTCTGTGAAAGTTTCTGATGACCTACAACTGAGTTCTTGGGAAAATTATTCTTTAATCAACTTTTTGAAAATTGGTCTTCACAAAAGTGTATTTTTATTCTTATATTTAAAATTCTATATCCTTCTTATCTTTTCTTGAAAAAAAATCCTCTTCTACTGATTATATATAATTTTATGCTCTTTTGTTGTCCTGATTTTTAATTTCACTTATAGAGCAGCATGAAGGCGAAAAAAATTCCCACTTGGTTGGCAAGGACGAAGAGAAGAAATTATTTGTTGGCGCCTTAAGCTGGGAAACAACCGAGAAGGATTTGAGAGAGCATTTCTCAAAATATGGTGGCTTAACGACACCCCGTATTTGTGCCGAAACGCGGGAAACCGCCAAATGAATGATTGTTGATGGACGCGACGCCAAAAAACCCGCCACCCGATCCAGCCGAGACGCTCCAGCGCCTCGGCCGGCGCAGCCTGGTGTTTGTCGGGCTGATGGGCGCAGGCAAGACCGCGATCGGCCGCAGGGTCTCGCAGATTCTCGGGCTCGATTGCGTCGACAGCGATCACGAGATCGAATCCGCCTCCCGCATGTCGATTCCGGATTTGTTCGAGGCCTACGGCGAAGCCGAGTTCCGGTCGCTGGAACGCCGCGTCATCAGTCGCATCCTCAAAAGCGGACCGCAAGTTGTCGCGACCGGTGGCGGCGCCTATATGAACGAGCGGACCCGGCGTTCGATCGCCCGCAACGGAGTTTCGATCTGGCTCAATGCCGATCTCGACACGTTGCTGGAACGGGTCAGCCGGCGCCAGAACCGTCCGCTGCTGCAAAACGCGGATCCGCGCAATGTGCTGGAAAAGCTGCTGGCCGAAAGATATCCGTACTACGCCTGTGCCGATGTGACGGTCAAATCCCGCGACGCTCCCAAGGATGTTATCGCCGGCGAAGTCATTGACGCTCTGGATCGGCATTTGGCAAAACGCAAATTTCGCCGCAACCGCGAATCGTAAAGATACAAAGGCCGCGCCGCCTGGTCGGTGTGGTTTGGATACTCATGACAGACATCGATACTGAAGCAGACGGCACGACCATCAGGGTCGGGCTCGCAGACCGCGCCTACGATATCGAGATCGGGCACGGGCTGCTGGCGGATGCCGGCAACCGGCTGCAGCGTCTGCTGCCGAATACGCGGGCAGCTGTGGTCACCGACGAGAACGTGGCCGACCTGCACCTGGAGACCTTACGGCGAGGCCTGAGCAACGCCGGTATCGAGGCTGCCGTCATTGCTGTGCCGGCAGGTGAGAAATCGAAGAATTTCACGGTGCTGGAAAACGTTGTCGATCAGTTGCTTGCCGCACGACTGGAGCGCGGCGATGCGGTACTCGCGCTCGGTGGCGGAGTGGTGGGGGATCTCGCCGGGTTCGCCGCCGGAATCGTCCGGCGTGGCATGAATCTCATTCAGATCCCGACCTCGTTGCTTGCGCAGGTCGATTCCTCGGTTGGCGGCAAGACCGGTATCAACTCGCCGCGCGGCAAGAACCTGGTCGGGGTGTTCCATCAGCCGCGTCTGGTGCTTTCGGACATGGGTGTACTCGACACGCTGCCGGAACGGGAATTCCGCGCCGGTTATGCCGGACTTCGTCGACAATGTTGTTGACGTCAGTGATGACATTTCTTTGGGCAGTACAAGCAATGAACAGGCAGTCACTGATAACAGAATCAGATAACGACAAGCAAAATATTCCTCTTTCTTATTTGACAAAAGTAGCTGCAGAAAAAAGCTAACAGGTCCGTCTTCATTGGCAAACACAAGCAAGATAATTGGAATAACTCTGATCCACCTCAAAGCAGCACGACAGCCTGTAAACTTGTTATCCACTATTCCGTTCTCAAAGGATACACGAATGGATAAAGACCTAAAATTCCCTGGAAAGACATGGGACCTTCTCGTCATAAATAGCGACGCAGACCACACTGTCTTTCAATCACCCTATTTTGTTTTTCTTGTTTTTGGGGACCTTTTTATCACAGCCGTAATCCTTGAGAAGCTCATTATTCTCACTAATGCCAAGATTGACGAGTACCGCATACATTATAACTTCTGCGTTGTAGATAAGAAAATATACTTCAAAACAGTCAACATCAAAGAGATGTGATTCTTCTTAGGCCTTATGCATCTCTCTTGAGCACTCAAGTTGGGTAGTGAAAATTGCAAAGTTCTCTTTGCAGGTGATGGAACTGGGTGGGACTTTATTCATATAATGACGAGCCTGAAGTAATTCCAGTATCTGGAAAATTTTCTTTGGTTTGATGATAGGCAAACGTGACACAAAAGAGGTGGGCCTCGGGCTCCCATCAAAGAGATTTTTGATCTCTTCATCGCAAACTGTAAAGCAAATTAATCATCAGGCGAGTACTAAGCGATTAATGAAATGCTAGTTGTATTTAGAGGACGATCCAGATTCAAGAAGTAAATTTGTTCGAAACCGAACAAGTTTGGATTCCAGCTCTAATGTCTAGCGGTCTTGAAGACATTTTATCAGTCTAATGTCTCTGTCTACACTGGAAAGAAAACACCTATAGTTGGAATTAATGTTTCAGTTCCAAGGTGAGTGTTGTCGATTTCTTGAATAGCTGGAACATCAACATGGCACTGGTTCACGTTCATAGAACTCATTGAAATGCTCAGACCTTTGAGAATGACGTACGTAAACACGGTGATAAAGAACAAAAGATATATCCTAACTTTTCCCTGGATATTCATACGAGGGAACGCGACTCGTTCATTTTTGAATTCAAAGACCACCTGAATCTGCTGTCGTATTTCCTCCCAAAAATGTAGTTATTCTTGCTTCTTCGATCCCGTTTTCAGCCTCAGTTGGACATGAGAGTAGTAAACCAGAGGTCGTCATGACGTACCCAAACTAAAAAAAGCATAGTGTTCCAATTTATAAAAGGAAATACTACGGGTCTTGTGATCCATCCAGTGCATAAGTATCTTTGAGCCTCTCTTGACGGTCTTTTACCTAATGGAAAAGGACCCATGATGTAAAAACTGCGCACAATATTCATAAGGGTAATCAAACAGTATGTGGTAAGAACGCAGGGACGCGGCTCAATAGTAACCTAAACTCTAAAAACGGTATTCTAATATCACTAGATACATCAAAAGAATCAGATTATTATGATAGTTCCAAATCAACAAGTTTAGTGTTACCCATCAAAGTTATGAGCCAGAGTAAATTTGCCCGATTTTTAAAAAAGGGACGAAAAAAAGTTGTTCAGTGTGTCCAGTGTGCCCAAAGTTTGACAAGAAGTTTATGCTTTCATTTTTTTTAGATTGATTTCTTCTTTAAGATATGAACGAAGATACGAAAACTTCCGTATCAAATAAAATATCCAAAGATGAGCCTTATACCGTAGTCGTACAGCTGCCCAATTATGCGGGAGAAGGTAAGACATGCCCAATCTAACACCTTAAATCAGGGATGTATGTAGGGAAAGGGGCAAAATACTCTCCACCTACGAAAAGCTAAATGCTCTGTAATTTTGAGCACTTCTTATTCAAATTATCAATTTTTTAAATTTGTTATTATCATTATCTCCTGCGAAAAAAGTTTCTGCGTAAGATGCTGCCCTTTACCCCTTTTTTGCCTCCAGAGGTGATCACGGTGTCTAAGAAGGATCTCTAGTTGTCTTTGAAGATTGCAGCTGCGAAAAGGTCTTCCTGCTCCGTTGTTAAGGAGGTATGAAAGTGTCGTAGGTCACTGTTATACATCCGACAGAGTGTATGTTTGGGGTTTTCTCTGTGGTGAGTGCCTTCAAGTAGCCAAGTAAATGTTCACTTTGGGATTCCAGAATCGCCCTCGTGCAGCCCATGTTCGAGGTAACTCCATCTTCGTCTCGCACATGTTTTCAAAAAATTAGACTTCCATTCTTTACCTTTAATTGAGATTAATTTAAAAAACTTTTTCTTCAAAAGAAGTTTTTAAATAAAAGTAAAGAGCTGGATTAAACTAAAGGTGATCAGAAATAAAGTCAAATAATCTCCAAATCGTAAAACTGCCATAATTTTTCATTCTTCAACCTTTAATCGTAAAAAATAAAGAATCATATTTTCATTGCAAATAAATTTTTTTCAAATTCTAAGTTCAAATTCAAACGTCAAGTTTTAAAATTGCCGGGCTAGAAGAATAAAAAATATGCCCAAAGAACCATGAAAAATGAGAATAAAAGGAAGAAATATTCTTCATGTTCAAGATAACTTCAACATGTTTTAATTTAAACATCACTCTTTACATTAATTTGAAAACTGTTTTTGCAGTGTTTTTGTGTAATTCATTTAAAATATAAGAAAACAGCCATAAATGGTATCCTGGAACAGCCTGATGCTTGGAAAATGAAGGCTGAAAAGAAGCATTTCTATTTAAGAATCAATTTAAGAATCAAGTCTACTATTTAAAACAGTAAAAATATTAATCAGCATTAAAATACGATTCTTTTGGTGTAACTATTGGTATCAAAATTCCGTTTTTTAGAGTTTTGGTTACTATTGATCCGGGTCGCTCCTTACTGCAGTTCGTTACCACGAACTGTTTGACAATAGGTTTAGTGATCAAAATTTTGGACGTTTCCCATATCATTTCCCATATCTCATATCATCCTTTCCTTTTACCGATCCTTTCCATACCGATCCATATAGTTCAGGATCATTTCCCATATTTACTTATTGACGTTTTTAATGTTCATTCGGGTATTTTATTAAATTTGACGCCCTGTAAATCATATTTTCCGTAGCTGCATATACAGTATAGTTTTTGCCTGTATTTGAATATGCATATCCTGCTTGGCAGTGTAGCCTAACTGATAAGCATCGAACTGGAAAAGTGGAGATTTTTAGATATAATGATAGAAATTAAAACATAGAAACTATTCTTTTAAAGTGGATACAGCTCTTTCCTGAGAGTAAATTTATTTTTGGCAAATGAATTTCGCTTTCTAAATTCGGTTGTATTTTCCCAAACTATTCTCATTCTGATCGATCAAAGCTATCCTATTAAAATCGTTCCCAACATTTAAACAGTTACGCAGTGAATAGGAGAGAAAATTCACAAATAATATTCATTGTTTAAAGTAAACCCAAAAGAGAACAAATTACTTCTAAAATATCACAGTATATTTATAAATCAATAGCGGTGTTTCCAGCAGCTTTAGTCTATTTTTGACTTAGTTACAGTCAATTCGGGAGACCATAGTAAATCAACCAAGTCTCAAAATTAGTCCTTACCTAATGAGCAGAAAATATATTTCTGGTCTAGTGGATATTTCTTTGAATATTTCAATGAATTCTTTGCTATCTATTCTGCCTTTTTTGTCATCAGCTTTTTGTAGATCTATCTCCTGAAACAAATAAAGAATTTGAAAAAAGGACTGGAGAACAGCATATTGTGGGAAAAATCGTTCTTACTTGGCAACATTTCAAAGAACCGAGGGCCGACAGCAAGGTGCCGCCCAGGCAATAGCCGATGACGTTGGCGTCGGCGACGCCGGTCGCCTGCTCCATGGCTGTCAGGGCCGCCAGCGGGCCTTCGAACATGTAGTCTTCGAAGGTCTTCTGCGCCAATTCGCGGTCCGGGTTGACCCAGGAGATGACGAACACCGTCTGACCCTGCTCCACCGCCCATTTGACGAAGGAGTTCTTGGGGCGCAGGTCGAGGATGTAATACTTGTTGATCCAAGGCGGAATGATCAGCAACGGGCGCTTGTGGACCTGCGGCGTGCTCGGTTCGTACTGGATCAGTTGTATCAGGTCGTTTTGAAACACCACCTTGCCCGGCGTGACCGCGATGTTCTCGCCCAGCTCGAAGGCCTCGGCGTCGGTCATCTTCACTGACAGACGCCCCTGACCGCGGTCCAGATCCTCGAGCAGGTTCTGCAGGCCCTTGACCAAGTTTTCGCCGCCGGATTCGAGTGTCGTGCGCAGCACCTGCGGGTTGGTCAGAACGAAGTTCGAGGGGGCCAGTGCGTCGACGAACTGGCGGGTGTAAAAATCCACCTTCTTCGCGGTCTTTTCGTCGAGTCCCTCGACCGATCGCACGGTCGATTGCATCCAGCGGGCGGTCAGCAGGTAGGATTGCTTGATGAAGTCGAAGAGCTGGTTGTCCTCCCAGGCCGGGTCGTTGAAGCGACGATCGTCCCCTTCCGGGCGGGCCACCACATCGGTCCCGCTGCCCATCATGCGCAGCGTGGTCGCCTGCCAGAGCGACATGTAGTCTTGCCAGAGCGAGATCTGGGCTTCGACCATCTTGCCCGGATCGCTCATCATTCGCGTGGTCATCTCGAGGAAGGCGCCGCCCACGTTGAGCGGATCCATGGCCGCCGCGCCGTTTGCATTGGCGCCCGTGGCGTTGCTTTGCCGCTCGATCCAATCGGACAGGAGCTTTTGGCTCTTGCCTGCGATATCGGATATGGTCTTCGAGATTTCGACCGGGTTCGGTAGAGCGACGTTTGGTGCCTGTTGCTCGGTCATCGAGCCTTCCTTATGATTGCCGCGCGGGTCGGTGGTCGGCCATTGGATGTTGATTCAGCTTGAGAAAGTTGCGCTGGCTTGTCATTGTGCCATCGCAAAAGGGGTGGGTGCCGCAACGAGTGCATAGCGAATGCGTGGCCATTTGCATAGTCCTTAGCTCGAAAGCCTGCGTGAAGACAGTGCTGGGGGGAAATGCTGAGAACGCATAGCAGGGGGGAGTTCGACCGGACGATGAGACAGGACGATTGACAAAGCTAGGGTCTTTAGTTTAACTGTGACACAGGAACTTCACTAAAAACTAGTTTAGCCGTATTACACAGGAAGATAAGTCAATTAATATGGGAGGATGCAAATCTGGCTATTAAATGCAATAGCTGCCCAACAATTAGCAAAGAAAATAAACAAATAAAAAAAAACACCCAGGGATATATTCAAAAAACAAATATTTCAAAATATACAAAAACCCATCTGTTTAATAAAAAGCTAAACTTACATTTGAAATTGAGATATGCATGATAATTATAAAACCAAATATTACAAGATAAATGGCCAAAGTTCCAGCAATGCATCGGTTCAAACTCAGCTTTTTGAAGTTGATCCCCATATTTGATCAGTGTCACCAGATTTGTCTCCACATTTTCAATCTAAACTCACCAAGACATCCAGAGCTGGAACATAATTAAAACAGATAAAATTTAAAATTGACAAGAAGAAAAACAAAGCAGATATCATTTTAGGAATTCTAGGGAAGTGTCATTTTTCCCTTTCGAGACGTGAGAAATGATGTTGACTTTGAATGCAAACTAGGAAAAATAAGCCAATTTTTGTCAGACGGTGTTCCAACCGACTATAAATGGAGTATTGAAATAAGCACTAAATTATATTACAAACACTTTAAGCCAAAAAAGAAGAAATTATCAGAAACAAATCAGCACAGGCGGATTTATGGGGCTAAAATATGCTAAAGAGCGTAAGTCTGAGCTTCGCAAAAGATCTGTCCTTTTTTTAAAGACTACAGGGTCCGGGACTAATGTCAAATAACCGAGGTGCTTAAAAATAATTTAATTAAAAAATCCCAATTTTAATAAATTTAAAGTAGGAATACTTTCCTTTAATATTACGCCATAGAGTCCTCAGTGCACCAGTATAGAGAACGAAAAAATAAGACACGTCTTTTAAACTTAGCAGGGCATTGCTGCTTAGATAAATAACACAAAAATAATTTGCGTGTTATCTGTATATTATCTATAATAGGGTTTGCAAAAAAACTATTGTTTATTGGTGTTTGTTTTTTTAAACACACTGCTACTGCTGCTGCTAACTAACAGCTTACTGAGGCACCAAGCCGTCTCAGACCAACAAAGCAGTGCGTTGCTGCGTTGGCCTCATTAAAACCAATTCATTAAAAACTTTATTCCTTAAGTAAGTGTTCTATCCAGGGGCATTACGTCTAGGGCGAGGGGACTCCCCCCCCCCAATGTTTCCAGCCAGTTGTTAAAAAAAATTGAGTTGGTGATAAAGTGAATCAAATTTGATAGTCGTTCTGCAAATTCTGTAAAATCTTTTCAAAAAGCATTTACAATGCTTGATGCGATTGGAACCAAATTAGGTTTACCTGAATCAGTAGTAGAGCACACCGCATATCTGTTTAGAAAAATCGCAGCAAAAAGAATACTTACAGGCAGGTCTACATCGGTAATGATTTGTGCAGCAACATACATTGCATGCAGATCATTAAACACACCAAGAACATTACAAGACATATCAGATGCAGGAAACATCAAAAAGAAAAACCTCCAAAGAACATACAGGTTTCTTGCAAAAGAGCTCGACATATATCCACAAGCATACAATCCAATAGAGTTTGTAACAAGAATTTCAAAATCGCTCTCGGTTTCTGAAAAAACAGAAAGACTTGCATTTAAAATCCTAAAATTAGCAAAAGAGCAAAATGTGTTAACTAGTAAGAATCCAATGGCAATGGCGGCGGCAGCTGTACATTTGGCCTCAATTTTAAATTCTGAAAAAGTTTCACAGTTAAAGATTTCAGAAGTATCTCAAATCAGTGCAGTCACCATCAGAGACAGAACTAAGGAGATAAGAAAAAAGATAGGAGGTGATATGATTGGGTAGAACGTGTAGAGGTATCTGTCAAATGCACAAAGCAGATCCAGCTCCTAACAAAATACGGTACGAAATTGGGCAGAAAAGATGTACTTTTTGTGGAATTTTTTTGTCGATAGGAGATTCAAGATGTATTTGTTGTAAAGCAGTCTTGAGAACAAAAGCAAGAGGGAAAAAAAGAGACTAGTTTCCCTTCACTGCACTAACCAGAGATATGACATCTCTATCTCTTAGCTGATAATTTAACGGGAGTCTTAAGTTATATCTCAAATCTTTCCCATATAGAAGACCTTTGGTTAAATCAGTATGAATTTCCTTGGCTAGATCGTTTATTGTGGAACCATCTTTCAGCAAAATAAGATCAGGTAAAATTTGTCCATTTTTATCTGCAAGGTTTTTCTCATCAGCTATAGGATAGATAGAATTCATCTTTAGAAGTTTGAACACCGCGACATTAATTGCAAACTGAACTCCAGTTCTCATATATTCTCCCATGATTCCCCTTTTGATAAAATCAAGTGCATCTTGTTGTTTTGTGTTTAACTTATCAGGTTTTAGAATTTCAAATTGTTCAGAACCTGGAGAATATTTGATAAGTCCCTTTTGTTCTGCACGTCTCAAGCTAAATTCACTATCACCGCTAACAGGAATTACAATTGAATCATTATAGCGTTCTCTCAATCTTGCAAAATTTTTTAGGAATGATAGAATACTATAAAAACATTAAATTCGAACTTTGTATACATTATTATTGATGTATACAGCTTCTTTAAGAAAAGATTAAAATAAAGAACACTAAACTTCAATGAAAAAAGAGGTATTGTATTTCTCATGAAACAAATGCTAATTCATTAGATTTATTCCAAAATATATTATAGATATCTTTAAGTAGGTCTTTTACAATTTGTACTGTTATAAAGTTATTAATGGCCTCTTAGAATGGGACCAGAAGACTGTATGAGATATACTTTATAGCATAAGAGGACATGTTATTTAAAACTAACTCACAGACAAAAACAGAAAGAAAAATATGGAGAGAGAGATGGAGTTAACGAATATGAGCGATTAACTTGATACTATCCCGATCAGTAAGCAAAAACTAGACGGACTCCAATGACTCATTAGCGTCTATTCACATTTTTTTTGGGGGGGGGAATTTATTTTTAATATCTAGGGGAGGCGATGAAATCGTCATCCTTTTGATTTGTTAAATGAAAATATCAAAAAAGGGATTTTTAACGAAAATACCCCTCAAAACTGTATTTTTTCAGAATCTAGGTGATGGTAGATTGGCAAATTTATATAGGCAGACAGCCCCCCTCACAATAGACAAAAATGCAATTGAAAGTTAATGTCCACCAGGCATCTTTTCAGCATTGTCCCTTGGTCTAGATCCCTCAATCTGTTGAACCTATATCTGCCTTATCATTGTAGTGAAGTATAAATTAGGTTTTTAACTAGTGAACAGCAGGTTTGATCATGTATAAAGCTAGTAAAAAGAACAAAAATCCGGTTGATGAAAGTAAAAAGTAAAGTCCCCTCTTTACTCTAAAGTTTTTTACTGTTTTAAAATAGTAGAGTTAAGAGAAAGAGTCAAACTGTAGCGTGAAGAGCGGGCCGTTGATGAGGACGTAATTTCTGTTCGTTTCAAGTTTTAATGTCGCTCCTTACTTTTCGTTAAAAAAATCTTGTTTTTTATTTAATTGCTGAAAAGACACACAGCCTTTCAGCATTTTACGTGGGTAAAAGAACTTTACTTGGAACTTGGAGTTTAAACTACGAAATAGTACATTTTAGACAGAAAAGTTTTTTCTAGGAGGAAGAGAGGTTACTCGGCCAGTATTTCGACGATAGATTGTATGTATGCCCCCTCTTCCGGGCAGCCAAATTTTAATATTATATTGTGTGTTTTCAAGCCATTTTAGCGCTTTCAAAGTCATAGCCTTGCTTTTGCAAAAACAGGTTTGAAGATACACTGTTTTAAATCTATGGATTATGTCGAGTTTAGATCTTCAAAAGAAAGTAAAGAACTTATATAATTTTTAAAATATATCTCTTGTACCTCAAGGAATATTGAAAATTGAACATAACGTGATAAGATTACTCATCGTAAAAATTAACAGCTTCGGATAAAAAAAAAGAAAAAAAAAATCAGAACTTTGCTTACCCAAAACCAAAAAAAGATATATAAGAGTTGGGAAAGAACACAAATGTCATCTTGGGATTGGCTATTTACTGAGTCGAGACTTAAAGAGGCCATTGGAGGGGTGTATGTAAAACTAATTCCTTGGACATTTATTTTAAAATAAAATAGTGTCGGATCTTGCCAACATGCTGTGCAAAATAAGAGCTAATCTCAATTTTATGTTTTGGTGATCAGAGCAATGGGAGTAGAGGGTAGGGGGAGGGGTGCCTACATTTACTGTCATCAGGAAATCTACAAGGTGAGTTTAACTGGACTCAATGAAATTTGGTTTGAAGCAAGGGTGTTATACTCGTACATTTTAAGATACGTACCTCTCTAACCCTCTAAAGGAGATGGGCATTACGAGGTTCTCGTAATTACTATATTTAGCTGAAAGGATTGTCGAATTTCAGCTAAACTTGGTCAGATATAGGACGAAGAATCTTGTTCTCGCCTTTTGGGAGTTCCTGCCTGATGTGGGAGAAAGGCTGAGAGGTATCCTAGTTCTCGTCCTCAGGGTGTCATGTCTGCCAAAATGGGCTTATAAGTTTTCACCAAACTTATTTACAATTACTGAATCATATCCGAGTTATGCCTTTTCAGAGTTGAAGATCAATTCCACCTTCATGTGGCAAAGGGCCCTAGGCTCTTCTCACAAACATATTAGCCAGAAGAAACATCAAATACAAACCAAACTGTGTGAAAAGCTAGAGCTAGACCGATAGTTTTGACTTTTTGCGGTTGGCACTTAATCCAATCTCCTTTTTAGGGGAAAGGGGAATTCATAAACGTTTTTATTAACCTAATTACTAGGCAGAATTAAGAACGTTTTCAGCAAAACCTGGTTAGGAGTTGGAACTATTCTTTATAATGTCTGTGAACAGTCAAATCCCTCAGTGAATGGTTACATTCTTTTTGTCCACATCCATAAGAAGGGATTTTTACATCTTGATTTTCTTTTGATTGGTATTAGAAGCAAGGAATTTTGTTGCGTTTTTAGTGGCTTTGTGTTACTTTACTACTCTTACCCATAGGTCAGAGGGAGTGCAACGCTTCGCGAAGACTCGGCATCGACGTTCTAGCCATATATATGTAAAGATCTGATGATTGCGTCTGCGAAACCGCACAACAAATAAATCCTTTTTGAGAACAGAATGAGAACGGAAATCGTTGCCAGGTTGAAAGTTAGTAGGAATAAAGAAATTTGGACTGACATTTGCTGGCACAATCATGGTAGAAAATGGAGAGACAATTTTACCTTTTAATATCTATATACCTTTAATAGCTCAAACTTTCAATTAAATTAATTATTATTTAAATTTTACAAGTTTATTACGGTGACAAAAACCCAAGATCGACAGAACGGCAGTCACTCCTCTTCCATCCAACCCTTTTCAAACTGCCAAGACTACATACAAATTACTTAAAGCATTTTATGGGAATATTGTTATCTTGCCTAATCTAAGATTTCCAGCGTTTTTCTTACTTGCTTCATTTAAAAATTATTTTAGTAAAAAGTAGATTTTGTTTTACCAAAAAGTTAAATGTTGTATTTCCATTTGTTTCGATTAAATACTTTAAATGAATAACATTTCAGAAATTTTTCAATTACCATTCTTAAAGGGACATAATCAGGTCTTAATGGGGTTGAAAGGGAAGCAGAGAAGGAAAACCACATAAACAATTAGGTGGGTTATTGGAGAATGGAAAAATTTTCCGAAAATTGAGGTCAAAACTGCAACAGCCATTTTATGCAGCTTTCTAAGGTTATTCTTAAAGTTCAAAAATACAACTAATGTCCAAAATGAAATATTTCATTACTACAGCTCATTTAATAAGAGTGATAACAACGTGTTAAATCAACTTAAGTTGCGAAACTGAACTAAATAAACCTGTTTTCAGGGCCCACACATATTAAATTTTCCTAACATTGTTGGAGTTTTAACAGGGGCGTCAGAGCAAAAATTTTGACTCCTTGTTGTTAACTCCCTTTCCTACTCTGGAAATAGTATTTTTGCAGAACGTTAATGCTCAAAGAAGAGAACAATAGACTCAAAATCGCACGAAAATTACACTTCCCATTGCGTGCAAAGGTTTCATTATGTGTATACACTTCTGCAAAAATTTCAATGAACAAGCCGTGGATACGGTGTGGTACACTAATTTGCATTTAAGCCCCATGTTTGATATTTGCATATGGTTTCATTTAGCACGCCAGAAATAGCCCATTACGACCAATAACGAAAGGACCCAAGATTGGTACATATCACCTTTAGTACTTCACGCCTAAATTTACAAGATTTGTTTTTTGTGAGTGAAAGAACGAAATGCTTTCCGTTAAAAAGCAGAAACCTGTTCAAATACATCATAAAAATGACGCAAGAGTGAAAATATGAGTTATCGGTCGTTTTTGACAAAATAATACTACGTTTTCTTAGCGCCGTTTTCTTGGTTGTTTTCAACAAAATAATACTACATTTTTTCAGGGCCAACATTGCTTATAATAAGGTTAGTTTATTTTAGGTTAGGTCAGGTCAAAAAGTGCTTCAATTGGAATTTGCGGTATAAACGATTATTGTATTCGTAAAGAACATAAAAAAAGGCATCGAGCGGTATGTTCACTTTATTGGTAAGCCAATAATATGAACTGCGAAAAACACCAAATTGAAGTTGGGAAATCTGAAAAGTCAAATCTTCAAAATAAATTGTTTTTACCAATGCTAAACGCATAGTAGATGCTAAAGTCCAATTAGGTAATGGACTGTTCCGGCCAACAAATGCATTAGAGTGAGTTCAATAGAACTAATGATTAAAATATTAGTAATTCAATATTCTAATTATATATCATATATTACTTTGTAACTCTATGGTAGGCAAAACAGATTCGGCAACACAGATTGAACTAACAACGCTATTGCCAGAAGAAACGAAATAATTTGGTGTTCTTGAATTCATGCTCTTGAGCTTGGCAAAAGTACTTTGAAATTTGAGAAAATGTATGTGTATGACACGAAGACTGGAAAAGAATTTGTGCTCCCAGATATACGCGGTTTGCGGTATGGGGTATGCGGTAAGAAACCGCGCAATACTCCCACCTATACTTCTGAGCACTTCAAGTCAACTAAAGGTGAAGTTCCCTCCATGACAATTCCCCAAAAGTCTGCAAATAAGGATGTACATTTTTTTTTTGAGCTAGGCTACAAAAAGCAAATGTATAGTTCCTCTTTAGATCCTATTTAATGATTTCTCTCCATGACAAAGTCTGGAATTAGGGCTATTGAGAAGTAAATAAGTTTAGAAAACAGTTGTTACAGGCCTACTTTGTAACAGCGTATGTAGACTAGCCTAATTGTAGTCAACACATTTAAACTCCACTATATGTATTCACTAGATTAATCTAGGCAGAAATTTCTTTACATTATCTGTCCCTACAGGAGTCCATGTAGTCAATTACTGAAACAATAAAACAGGAATCATGCATAAGAAACAGAAATTAGACCCAGCAACTGCCAACACAGAGTTGGCTAGCAGGCCTAATGAGAATGTAAAGTGTCCAAACTTCCAATAAAGTCTGTTTATAAAAATAAATAGAAGTTCAAATTATAATAAAAAGTAACAAAGAAATGTGTCTTAAAAGTCCATTAGATCAGATAAACGGTTGAAGGCGCCGAGCTTCAACTCTTCGTTCGGCGAATGCGCCAGCGCACCGAGGGTGTAGGAGGCCTCGCCCGTCAGCGTGCCCCAGCCAT
Source organism: Alatinidae sp. Z8VKAUB7J3 (assembly GCA_010016025.2). Classification (NCBI taxonomy): domain Eukaryota; kingdom Metazoa; phylum Cnidaria; class Cubozoa; order Carybdeida; family Alatinidae; species Alatinidae sp. Z8VKAUB7J3. The sequence continues at coordinate 92,115,736 of JAAAKM020073195.1, forward strand.
TCATGAACACCGAATATTCCTTGCGGGCCTGCGCCGGGAAATAGACCGTGCGTGAGATGGCGTTGACGTTGGTGTCGATGCCCACCTGGGTGAACATCTGACCCAGCGCTTCGCAGATTGCGCCGTCACCGGGCAGCCGGTCATTGGTGCAGTAGAGGTCGATCTCGAAACCGTCCGGATATCCGGCTTCGGCCAGCAGCGCCTTGGACTTGTCGGGATCGTAAACGGGCATCGGGATTTCTTCGGAAGAGCCGAAGAAGCCGGCCGGCATCATCTGGTTTGCCGGGTTGCCGAGACCTTCCAGAACGATCTCGACCATGGTTTCGCGGTCGATGGCCAGATCGATCGCTTCACGAACCTTCGGGTCGCGCAGCGGGTTCTTGTCCAGCGCGCCGCCGCCCTTGGCCCGGACCTTCGGCGTCTGCTCACGCTGATCGAGCTGCAGGTTCATCACGTAGACGGAATCGCCGATGAAGGTCGAAATGTCAGGGTCGTTTCCGAGCGCCAGATAGTCGGCTGAAGACACGTAGTTGATGACGTCGACATCGCCGGCCTTCAGTGCGGCCAGTCGGGAGGAATCATCGCCCATTTCGCGGCGCGTGACCTT
>JAAAKM020073195.1:92119262-92129277 GCA_010016025.2 Alatinidae sp. Z8VKAUB7J3
GCCCTGAAGCGATGGCCGAAAGCGCCGCGCGGCAGGTAGATATCGTGGTTGGAGGCATCGTCGGATCGGCTGGGCTGGCACCATCGCTCGCGGCAATTCGTAGTGGCACGGCCGTTGCTTTGGCGAACAAGGAATGTCTTGTGTGCGCAGGTTCGCTTTTCATGGAAGAAGCGCGAAAAGCGGGCGCTCCGATCCTGCCGATAGACTCCGAACACAATGCTATTTTTCAGGTCCTCGGTATTCACAGACACAGTAACAAATAGTTGCAATCACAGTCACAAGTTGCAGTAGACGTAAGTAGCTGTTGCAGTCAAACTCACATGCCGTTGCAATCGTGGTTCCAAGTGGTCACAGTCGCAATCACACGTACTTGAAGTCGGAGTCACTAATTTTCGGAGTCACAATTAGTCACGGTCACATGTATTTGCAACATAAGCCACATAAGCAATCAGTCACAAGCTGTTACAATCATAAATAGTCACAGAGGCAGTAGTGGGAGCTATAGCTGTTGTAGCAGACCTGAAAGATTCAGTTTAAGACCCTTAGCTGTTCCTGACACTTTCCTCATACGCCGTTTTGACAACCCACATGCATACAGGAAGGTTTGATTTTGTCCAACACACCCTAACATCCCTTGAAAGTTTGGCGTTAATACCCTTAGATATTGCAGATCCACCCTTCTAGCTTCCTTGTTTAATAGAGTGTCCTTTTCAACAATCTCTGAAAGTTTCAATTTAATTTTCCAATCTAGTTCCTAAAATATTGCTGGTTTACCTTTACGACAAACTGGGATGGACATAGTGTCTTTTATTTAGTTCGGCGTCCCCAATAACATGCTCTGAAGCTTCCGACATAGCACTCCTAACCTTTTCATAGGGTGCTGCTAACTTGCCCTTTTAATAAGTTGGATACATATTGTATGTATACACCGCTCAATTTTCCCTAAAAAACAATCTCAATATCCAATTTTGTTCCTAAGACATAGTATATCTGATAATTTGAAAATCTGGATGTGCTTAAACCTTTTCATTTAGTTTATTGATTATAGTTGCCGTAGTAATAGCAATAGTAATAGTTGAAGCTCAGAGAGCTTCAACTTAAAACCCCCAGCCATTGCTGAGATGTTGTTGAAACATTGTTTTGACAAATAGGATGCACATAGTCCCTTCTGATTTTGTTTCACAGTGATAAATACTGTCCCAGAAATTTTTTTACTTTATACCTTATTCTATTACTAAGATATATCACTTATACAATTTTCACACCCTAGATAAACCGGCTTTATTTAGTTCAATAGTAGCTATAATAATAGTAGTAAAATTAGTAGCAAAGGTGCTAGTAATGCTAGTAGCCCTGGCGGTATTAGCTTAATAACCACAGGGCATTGTCAAGATATTGCTAATATACCTCTGTGAGAACCCACATGTGCATTGTGTGTTTAAAATTAGTCCCCCCCCCCCTTAAAATTTCTATCCAGATTTATAAACTCCAGAAATTCTTTTTCGACTAATCTTGAACGAATGAGAGGGCGCCCGACTGCACGAGCATCTTCCCGATCGGAGTCCAGGCCGCGTTCGCCGCCCGGTCGTGGATTGCCCGTCGGTCGACTCCTTTAGCGTCGACGCAGATGTCCGGAAGGGTTCTGCGCCCGTGTTTGGTGGCTTCGTTCAAAAAAGCATAGTGCCCCGTCGGAGCATCGAGAATGGTCAGCTGGCTGTTTGTCATGCGTTCTTGGAGCCATATCGCGCCTGACTTTGGCGGTGCTTCCTGATCACTCGCGCCGACCATAATTTGTACGGGGATCGAATTCTCTAACAGACTGTCTGTCGAGAAGCCCCTGACAGTCGCGGGGGGCGCCATGGCGAAAACGGCCCTCACCCGTTCATCGCGGTATTCATCGGATTGGCGTGCCCATGAGTCCCGGAAAGTCTGAGATTTCTCCATCAATCGTGGAATGCGTTCGGCAATATCGGGAAATTCGCGAGGTCCTCGCTGAACCTCCTGCGTGCCCAACCAACTCAAGAATAAGTCGATCTTGGCGGTCGTTCCCAGCAATGCGAGGGCCGAATGTGCGCCAAGCGAGAAGCCAGCCGCGAAGACACACTTTAGATCTAAGCGAGCGGCAAACTCGCCGGCCGTAGATAGCTGATCCAACAAGACGGAAAGGTCTCTCGACCGTTCCCACCAACAGGCGAACCCCTCGGCCCGATAGGGCTCGATACCGGTATTACCATGATGGTTTACCGCCAACATAGCCGCTGGAGGCAAGACGACGACCCAGCCAGCCCAGTGTGTCAGCAGAACCGCCCGTTCCATGCGACAATAGGACAACCGGCCAACGGTCATGCCGGTGGTTGAGTTCGGCATTTTCCGCAACGGCGCCCATGGTGAAAATCGGTGCGCGCGGCGGCCCGACCAGCCGCTCAAACTCTATTGCCGCGTCGATGGCCGGATACCATGCAGACCAAGTTATTGGGCGCGGACCAGCCCCATCCCAATCCGGCCGACCGCGGTCGACATTCGATCCGGTCTTGTAACCCGCCTTGAACATCGCCAACTGGCCGGACCCTTTCGTATCCATTGAGAATGCGAGACCAGAATCTCAATTTTAGGTTCGGTCAAGCCTCATTCGCACTCACTAAAGAGGGCTTCCCCGTGACGCGAATGAATTGCACAGGCCCGTCGAAACCTTTTAGCGCCGCGCTCTCAGTTCGAACACTCAATCCCAGCAACAGTTGTTGGACTTCTGGGTCGCCCGCAGATGTCTGTGAAATGACGATATCGCCGCCCTCGCTGCACCCTTGCAGCCCTAGGTAGTATTTTTTCAATTCTTTTATATTCCTCTTTGTGGTCATAACACTTAGTATTTCTCCAGGGGCAAATCTTCAACATTTTTATTAAGGGGGGGGAGGCAAGAGGGTTCCATATCCGGATAGTCAAGGGGAATAGGATATACAATATTTTCTTAATGTTATTGGGGGGATCTGCCCCACCCCCAACGACATCCCTTTTACTGACAATTGTTCTTGATTTTCTTAGAGTTCTTGTTTCATGTTTAGAAGACAGATTTAGGTTAAGGGAAGAATCAAAACTTCTCACACGATCTTAGGTAGAATGCCTGTTATTGTATTCTGAACCAGCTCACTTTCTTGTTTACATTAGCAAGCCCTTGATTTATATTTTTAATCTAAATTCTGAGCAAGCAATTAATGCAAATTAGAGATCGTTAATGTCAGTATTTCTTAATTATGATGATAAATGTTATTCTTTTAGTTAGTGATTACGCAGGCTTAATGGTTACTTTGGGAAAATCTATCAGTAAATTAAAAGAAAACTAATGTTCATAAAGAGTGTGAATATGCATGCATGTAACGTGTTCTCTTACAGCTAAGATAATACTGTTCATGGTAATGGACGGTAGGAAAATACTGACCCTTGGCATAAGAAGCCAAAACCGTGAAAGAAATTTTGGTAATAACATACTTAAAAAGTACACCTTTTCAATATAATTCTAAGCATGTGTTCAAGTCCCCCCAGCAAACGTTAATAGAATGAAAAATCTGTATAATATCGTAATTCGTATTATAATTATGTGATATTGGAAGGTATATTCCTCCTCAGGAAAACACCCTCCGAAAAGAGTTTAGTTTGGATGATAGTTACATCAACAGATTAAACATGTCTGAGAGCCCTGATATAAATCATCGTAAAATGTTACGATTAAGAATTTAAAGTTTAATATCTTATGTTAAGTTGCGAAAGATATCCTTAGAACACAAGAAACATCTGAATCCAAACTGCTTTAGCAGGATAATACGAGGCAAAAGAAGGATAAGGGGGTGATTTATAACCAGTGAAAAAAAGAATGGAGATGCGAAAATTTTGGCTGACATCTCCGCTCAACTCCCCTCAATGTAAGAAGAATAAAATAAAAATTTTAAAAGCAAAAATAAATGAAAGTGAAGAATTACCTTCTTACTTTACCGATGGAAAGGTGAGAGAATAAAAAAAAGTTTTCTTTTAAGAGTTAACATATGTCCAGGATTTAAAATATCCGAGTTTTCATCAGGTTGCAAAACCTGATGAAGTAGAAAAGTAATATACAATGTTTATTCGACATAGGCTAAGCAGCAAAAGAAATATACTATTTCCGGCACATAGGGGCCTAAAGTTTATGTTGTTCCATTTCGTACCCCGTAATTTACCCTGTTTCTTAAGTTAAATCCATCTGAAATATGTTCCCATGGCCTGAAACTGTCTATTTTGATGCAAATTAGGAGATGGACAATGTAATATTTTTCATATTTAAAGTCTTTAAGCAATCAGCAATTGGCTACCTTATTGGCTTGAATGATCTGTAGCGTAATCGGCTGCCTTCAGTATGGCTGCCTCAAGTGATTTTGGCCGCCTTTATTTTCGTCTGATAGAGGCATAGCTCAATTCTATAGCCAGTCTGGTTACAGCAATGTTCGGTATTTAAATTTAACGGCAGCTCAGTTGGCTCTTTGCGCATGCTCTGAATATCATTTTTAGAGATAATCTAGTTTTTCTGCTACAAAATAAGAGACATGATGTGCCACAGGATATGCTGGCACAGTATCAATACAAACTGCTGAAGTCTATGATCGAATTACACTGATTGGAACGCAAAACCATCCCGACCAACCTGTGATTTTGCCAACGAAATTTGAAAGAAGAATGTTCCACGGAACATGCGCAAATGCACTTCATCTGAATCAGCAACAGTTCTCTCGTAACATACTGTCTTCCTCTGACAAATATTTTAATAACCCAAACTGAGCAACAATTAAAATCATTAAAATCAGCTCAATCATTAATTAAAATTTGGTTTTTAATTTTATTATAGCCCCGACTATTTTCAGTGTTCTTAGGCTTTTGCCAAAGAAGGACATATTTTCAAAATTCTGATGGGGAGGGAGTTTTTTTGGACCTTTCTCGGGCCACTTACCAAATTGTGTTTAGTTATACCAATGCCGTCTTATTGCTAGTTATACAAGTGCTTGTGTTTTGTATCAGTTCTGAGCAGGAAATGATTCCTCTAACAATGATGTTAGATATTTTTCCAAATGATTCAAATTAATTCTATCAAACTATTTCATGTTGCTATAAGAACGAACGTCTTTAGCTTCCTTTCGCGTTTTAGTAGACTATTCGTATATAATAAAATTGTATAAAATTATTACATTGAAAATAAAAATAACTAGTAGCAATAGTCCGATAATGCAATATCACTTTTAATCAGATGAAAGATTATGATGCTTTTCATAATAAGATCTGTTCAGTTTTCAATTGCAAAATTTAGTTTAGGATATCGAAAAGTTTCACTGTTTACCATATCCAGAGGCAAATTCAGCGATGATGGGCGCGACCAGGTCGAATGCGTCCTGAACGAGGCGCAGCACATCGTCATTGGCGATTTCCGCTTCGTCGCGGCCGACACGCGAGTAGTTCAGCAGATCGTCCAGCAGGCGCTCCAGACGCGCCACCCGGCTCTTGATCAACTCCATGTGCATCAGCGATTCGGCATCGACCCTGCCTTGCAGGTCCTGCTCCAGGAACCCGGTCAGGTCGGCGATGCCGCGCAGCGGTGCCTTCAGATCGTGGGAGGCGACATAAGCGAACTGGGCGAGTTCGGCATTGGTGCGCTGCAGCTCGATCGCGTTCGTGCGGAACTGGCGGACCGCGCGGGCCATCTCGCCGAGCTCGTCGCTACCGCTGACAGTGACCTCGGTCTGCAGGTCGCCCTTCGCGATGGCAAGTGTGGCGTCGCTCAGAAGGCGCAGCCTCAATGCCACGCCGCGCATCACCATGCGCCAAGCCAGCGTGCCCGCAACAAGGAACGCGACGAACGCGATAGCAATCAGGGCAAACTGCGCCACGCGGACGATATCGCTGACGCTGCTTGCATCGTCCTCGACCATGCCTTCCACGGTCTGAAACAAGCTGGTGACCTGGTTGCCCAGTTGACGGCCCAGATCAGTGTTTTCCTGATCAAGGTCGTCGATACCGCGCGTGATGTCGGCAAATCTATTGCGCACCGCCACCAGGCCATCCTCGTTGAGCACCTGTGCGTTGAGCAGTCCGAGCTCGGCGCCAATCGCCGCCTTCAGGCTTTCGTCCTGCAGATCCAGAACGGCGCGCGCCACGTGGCGTACGTCCAACAGGAAGCGGTCGCGCAAGATGTCGATCTGGGAGGGATCTGTGGTCGCGCGCAATGTCTCGGAGATATCGCGCATGTCCTCCACCCGAGAGCGCAGAACCAGAATGGTCTGTATGTTGAAGATGTCGCGACCGCCCAGGTCGTCCAACAACCTAACAACATCCTCCACCGGCATGTCCGGCGATGTCGCCATCGCGCGAAGGTCGTCCATGTCCCGGAACAGCTTGTCCATGGCGTCGACATTGGCGGGGGCCAGCCTACTGAGTATGAGGCTGGCGCTCTCTGCGGCTTCATCGGCCCGGTCGTTCGTCGAACGGCCAAGGAGGTAGCGCTGTTCCACGAGTTGGAACAACTCGCGGATGTTGTCGCTCATCGCGCGCAACGTCGCGTCGATCCGCTCGACGGACTCGGCGTCCATGTCGCGCAAACGGCTCAGCTTTGAGCGGGCATAGACCATGGCGCCGCTCAGTTCGCTGTAAAGCCGGGCAACTAGTGACCCATGAGCCGGACCAGTCATACTGCTAAAATAATGACAAAAGTTACGATAGGGCGCATCTGAGCAATATGCTCAGCAGTTATCCCAGAATTTCAAGCGGTTTTTGCACCAAATAGGTCAATGGTCGATCAGATTTTCGAAGCCCGTCAGATCGTGAAAAAAAATCTTGGAACAGACCACAGTATATATCAGCTTTTCATAGATTTCAAACATGTTTTTGACCATGTTTGGAGAGAAGGCCTATGGTACATTCTTCTTCACTTTGGGATTCCACCTAATTTAGGCTCTCTCATGAGGGAAATGTACACGAAGTTCAGAAGCCGTGGTATGACTGGAGAAGGCCTTACCGAAAGCTGAAAAGTTAATTATGAATCCCTGGTTGATCATTATCATAAAACCATCGCAACTGCCTGGGAAATAGGTCACCTCCCCACACCATGGTGTGAAGCTGCAACAGTCCCTCTCCATAAGAAAGGCTCAAAAGTAATATGTGACAACTAAAGACTCATAAGTCTGACCAGCCATTCTACTAAAATAATGATGAAAGTCATGCTATGGAGCATCCGAGCCATATGCTAAGCAGTCATTCCAGAACACCAAGTGGGTTTAAACCAAATAAGTCAACGCTCGATCAGATTTTCACAGTCCGTCAGGCCGTGGAAAAATATCTTGAACGACACCACAGTATCTACCAGCTCTTCATAGATTTCAAACAGGCCTCATTTGGAGAGAAGACCTATGGGCCTATCTTCTTCACTTTAGAATTCCACATAATTTAGTCTTCTTCATAAAGGACAAGTTCAGAAGTAGTGTCATGACTGGAGAAGGCCTTACCAAAAGCTTTACAACATCAACCGGCATTCTAAAAGGTTTCTTGCTATTACGTGAGCTCTTCAATCTATTTTTAACTGCAGTGCTTAGAGTAACTGATATCCCATCTGGTGCCCTCATATGAGTGGTAATGATAGACAAACTTATTTATGGTGACGATATAGCTGTAGTTTTTGAGCCTCTTCGTGATCTTCAATCCTGGAATGAAACTGCCTAGATGACAACCAGCGTTTTTGAGATGACCACCAATTCCTCGAAAACTATGACCGTGCACTGCTTACGTCAACTGGATTCTCAGGTAAACTCCGGAATCCAAATTGAATATTATAGCATATAGTAGGTCAGTTAGTTAACCTACCTTGGTAGCCTACTCATCTCCGACAATAATCACTCCAAAGACATTAAGAGATCTCAGGCACTTGCTAATTCCAACTTTAAAAGTCTTCAAGGCAAAATACAGGAATTAATATCGGAATGGACATAGCTACGAATAAATTAGGAGAAGACTCATCGATTATAAATTATTCAGTGCTAGAAATCACATTTTCAATGCAAGATTACTTGATCAAGGGACAATTTGGATGATCCTGGGTTACAACTCGCCTTTTGATGCCGGTCAAAATTTTGAGGGCCATAACGCCAGACTTCACTGTGCTTGTTGATTTTGTTTCACTTTTTTTTTATTATTTAAAACGTTCTATTACTGCTTCTAGTGGATGTAGAACAGTTTGGTACCCAAGTATCGTTTTTTGAAATTATCTAATTGTGTCATCAGTAATACAAATTCTAACCAGCTTAACTTTTTAAGGGCTGTGCAGAAACTAAACGGAGTTGAATTTGAGGGTAACAATCTGAAAGTTGAAATGATGGAAAGGAGAGGTAGTGGTCGTGGACGTGGTGGTAGAAATGGGCAGCAAGGGCTTTCATACTTGCAAGGAGGCCCTGGAACTTCAAAACAACCCGATTTTCCCCTTAGAATCCTAGTTCTGAGTGACATGGTGGGGGCCATAATTGGACGCCAAGGAGGTACCATCCGTCAAATCACACAGCAAACAAGAGCTCGGTAAGTTCTTTAGGATTACATTCATATATAATATTTTTCTATCTTATTTAAACTGCCAGCAAAAAAAATTAATGATTACCAATAATCTAACTGTTATGGCTGAGACTTTTTTTTTTTTTGGAAAAGAGATAAATTATGCCAATTATTGGGAGCCTAAAGGTTCACTCAGAAAAACACTGCTTCAATAGGCTTCTTTGTCAATCGCATCAATGAACAACTTTAGCTGCCATTTCGTTCACACATGATCTTTCACCGTCCAATTTACAGCCATGATTAGCTTTCTAAAACGTCAATGATCTTCCGTGGCTGTTGCTTCGGAGAATTGCTCACTTTGCTGATGAAAGTTCGATTTGTTTTTCAACTCTGCTAATTAGTTAACCAACTTACTTTAATTGCTGGAATTTGGCCGCTAAATTGACATGACTAGGTAATACTGGCCACGTGTAAGCCTATTACGGGACTGGTAGCATTTTGCGTAAGTTGTATATATTTGTGAACCTAATTTTTAAAGAAGGCAGCTTTTTTTGTCTGTCAGAAAAATTAGACGTCTGAACTTTTTCTTGTCGCAGTTAACAAAAAAAGCATAATTTTTTCCTGTGACAAACATAAAATGGATAATGGCCTCGTGACCATCGTCCAAAAAACCAGCTGCAAGCCGCTTCTTTTCTCGGCACCTATCTCAAGGCGCAGGCGGCCAATGACAACGGCGGGCCGTTCTATGTGTGCCTTCCGTCGCCGACCATCGACTGGACCGTCCGCGACGGGGTGCGCGAAATCCCGATCGAGGATCGCGGGCCGGGCGAGGTCACCGATATCCCCGGCCTGCGCGAGGACGGGCGGGCGGCGACCAGCCGCATCGTTTCCCCCGGTTCGCCGGCGGCGAATCCGGCCTTCGACGTCACGCCGGCGCGGCTTGTGAGCGGGTTGATAACCGAGCGCGGGATTGCGGATGCGTCGGAGGCGGGGCTCGCCGCGCTGTTTCCGCGCGCGGCGGAATAGCGTTTCTTGCAATGCGGCGGCGGCGGGCTATAGTCCGCGGCGATTTGACGGGCGCGAGACGCCGCCCGAAACCGGAGATCCAGTATGTTCGTCACCCCAGCCTATGCGCAGGCGGCGGGCGCCGCCGGCGGCGCGCCCAACGCATTCATCCAGTTCGTGCCCTTCATCTTGATCCTCGCGATCATGTATTTCCTGATTATCCGGCCCCAGCAGCGGCGGATGAAGGAGCATCGCGCGATGCTTGAGGCGCTGCGGCGCGGCGACCAGATCGTGACGGCGGGTGGAATTGTCGGCAAGGTCACCAATGTATCCTCCGACACCGATGAAATCGATGTCGAGATCGCGCAGGGCGTGAATGTGCGCGTGGTCCGCTCGACCATCGCCACCGTGACTTCGAAGACCGAACCGGCCAAGGCCTGATCTTCCCGATCCGGCCCCGCGCCAG
>JAAAKM020073195.1:92136515-92277031 GCA_010016025.2 Alatinidae sp. Z8VKAUB7J3
ACACTGGATAAACTCTTCAATAAAGCAGACGCGAAAGAATGTGACAATTATAGAGGAATCATCTGCTCTCAATCCCTGCGAAGCTCTTCACTACGATAATATTAGGAAGTCTCAAAGCTATCCTTGATGCTCACTTACGTGAAGAACGCCATGGATTCCGGCTAAAAAGGACCTTGTGCCAACCAACGCAGCATGCGTGAGGAATCTAACGAATAGAGACAGCGCTTGTATATACTATTTGTGGGCTTCGAAAAGACGTTTGATTCAGTAGGTCATCAAACCCTGTGGAGTATATTTCAGTTTTACGGTATTCTCGAGATGCTAATCCGTCTAATATTTGCCTTATTCAAATAGATTGCAGATTGCAGGAAAACTTCTTTAGGACTTCGACTTCACCAACGATGTTGGGCTCATCGAAGCCGACAAGCAGAAGCTTTAGCAATTCCTGAGCAAACTCAGAGAAAGCTGAACGATTCGGACTACAAATCACCGCTCCAAAGAAAAAAGCTATGTCAATCAGTTATTCACCCATGGGAACCCAAGTAGAAGAGAGGACATTGAACAGGTGACAGACTTCAAGTAATTAGAGTGTAGTCACTTCCAGTGGCAGTATGAACATTCAACTAGTCTGAAAACCCCAATATACTCACTGAAGTTGAAACTCAGGTTGTTCCAGAGCAATGTACTGTCTATCCTGAGTACCTTTATGGGATACCTTAAGCTAACTGCAGAACAAGAGGAACACCTTACCGCCTTTGAAAATAACTGTCTTCGCCGAATCCTTAGAATCAGCTGGAGAGACTGTGTTAGCATCGACGAGATCCATACCCGCACAGGCCAGCCAGATATCACAACCATTGTACGACAACGTAGATGGCAGTACCTTAGACACATCCTCCATATGCCAGATCACAGACTTCCAAAAATGCTCCTCCACTGGCAACTGGAAGGCACCCGTCACCGAGGAAGACCAAAGAACACACTCCATAGCGCCGATGACGCCCGACGCCGGCCCCGACATAACCGTCTTCGCCGCCTCTCGCGCCACACGCTTCGACGACACCATGCCGCCATTGCCGTTCATCACCAGCACGTCGCCGCGATAGCCCTTGTCGGCAAGCTCGGATCCGAGCCGCTCCACATAGCGCTCCAGAATCGGCCGCACCGAGGCGTTGACAGCCGCCGTCACGCCGCGCTCGAATTCGCGGTTTTCCGCCAGCAAGGCGTGGCCCATGGTGATGTAGTCGTTCGGCCAGAGGTCCCGGACGATCTCTGCAGCGCGCCGCTCGTGCTCGGGGTTGGCATAAGCGTGCAGGAAATGGATGACGACGGATTCACATTCGGCATCCAGCAGCGCCTGCACTGCCTCGCGCACATCATCTTCGTCGAGCGGCGTGACGACGCGGCCGGCGGCGTCCATCCGTTCGGCCACTTCCAGCCGCAGATCGCGCGGGATGATCGGATCGAATACGCCCTTCATGCCATAGGCTTGCGGCCGCGTGCGTCGGCCGAGTTCAAGCACGTCGCGAAAGCCGGCCGTGGTGATCAGCCCGGTGCGGCAGAGCTTGCGTTCCAGCACCGCGTTGGTGGTCGTCGTGGTGCCATGAATGATGAGGTCGAGGTCGGCCAGATCAGCGCCGCTTTCAGCCAGCGCGTTGAGCACCCCGAAGGCCTGGTTGTCCGGCGTGCTCGGGACCTTGGCAAGCCGGACATTGCCGCCGGAGCCTCCCGATTCCAGCAGGATAAGATCGGTGAACGTGCCGCCGACATCGACGCCGACCACCAGACCGCGACCCGTTTCGCTCATTCATGCACCTGTCGTCAAAATTTGTTTGTACACAAACAAAATCACACGGTCGTGTCAAACGGCCCGTCACTTCACGACGATGGTGGCCTCGGCCGTCACCGGCTCGTCGTCGACCACATAGGCGCGGTGGTCGTTGGTGTTGAGGGTGACGCGCACCGTGTGCTCGCCGGGCGGCAGCGGTCCGATGTCGGCTTGCGGGCCGTAGAGCCGTCCAAGCTTCAGCCCGCTGACATAGAGATGCCCGTGGCCGACGCCCGGAATGTGCTCCTTGTCAGCGCCTTCCTTGGAAAACGTGAATTCCTCGGCATCGACAATGACGCGCCAGCCGGCGCCGTCCGGTCGGGCTTCGGTGCGCAGTGAGATCGCCGGCGCCGGTTCGCCCTCTTCGACCCGGCAGATGTCGCCGAGGCCGAACAGCCCGCTTTGGGTTGCGTCGCCTTGCGAGACTGGAGCGGCGAGCCGCGCCCCGGGCGCGTCAGCTATTGACGGATTTGGGGCCGTCCCTTCTGTCGGCCTTCGCGGAGACGGCACAACCGGACGATGCCTTCAGGCGGTTCGACCGCTTTCTGGAAGCGGTTCCCGCGGGCGTGCAACTTTTCTCGCTCATCCTCGCCAATCCTCCGTTGCTCAAGATGATCGCCGAAATCATGGGCATGGCCCCGTCGCTGGCGGCGCATCTCGGCGCCAATCCATCACTGTTCGAGGGTGTTTTGACCCATGATGTCGCGACCAGTCTTCCCAACGCCGATGCTCTCGCGGCCGAACTGGATGAAGAACTCAAGATCGAGCACTCCTATGAGGAAGTTTTGGATACCACCCGACGCTGGATCAATGACCGGCGGTTTCAGGTCGGCGTCCAGGTGCTGCGTGGCCAGATCGATCCCAATCGCTCCGGCGCGACCATGTCCGATATCGTCGACGCGGCAATCCGCTGTTTGCTGCCTAGGGCCGAAGCGGAGTTTTCGCGGCGCCATGGCAGAATGCCGGGATCCGAGGCGCCGGCGCTTGCCGTTCTGGCGATGGGAAAGCTTGGTGGCCGGGAACTAACCGCCGGCTCGGACCTAGATTTGGTGTTCATTCACGACAGTCCGCTCGACACGGAATCGGATGGTGAGAAGCCGTTGGGTGGAAACCATTTCTTTATTCGTTTGGGGCAGCGCCTGATCGCCGCCTTAACCACCAAGACCGCCGCCGGAGGGCTGTTCGAAGTCGATATGCGACTGCGCCCGAATGGCAACAAGGGACCGGTGGCATCCAGTTTGGAAGGATTTCGCAGATACCACGCCGAGTCGTCATGGACATGGGAGCATATGGCTTTAACGCGAGCGCGGGTCGTGGCCGGGGCGCCCGCGATCCGAAAGCGGGTGGAGACGGCGGTTCGCGAGGTCTTGTGCCGGCCAAGGGATGTCAAGGCCCTGCGCGCGGCCGTTGGCGACATGCGTCGACGAATGGCGCAAAGCCATGTGGCTGACTCGCCCTGGCAACTCAAGCACTGGCGAGGCGGTTTAGTGGATGCCGAGTTCCTAGTGCAGTATCTACAGCTCCGGTTCGCTCATGAACATCCAGAAGTGATTGAGGGCAACACCGCGATATCCTGCGAGAAGCTCTCCGAGATCGGCGCGTTGGATTCAGAAGACGCCAGAATGTTGGCGGAGGCGGTGGGTCTGTTTCGCGACCGTCAGGCATTGATTCGCCTTACGGTGGACGACGCTTTCGACCCGGTGACCGCGCCAAGGTCCTTGCGTGACAGGCTGGAAAGAAACAAAGCCCGGGCCCTGCTGGATTTGATGAACGGCAATTTGTTAATAGATGAGGCAAGTAAAGAGGAAGAGGAGTATATGCGCGCCTGGCGTCGACAAAACGCTCGCTTAACGCTGACGCGCGGATTAATTGCTCAGGAAAAAAGAGCGGCTCAGTCCGATCAGAAAAAAATAGCCGAGTTGCAAGACCAACTTGTAGCGGAGGAGATCTCATTGCGGCAATATGAGCAAAAATTGACCCAAAGTTCGCCCAACTTTTTTTACACCATACGACAAGAATCAAAGATACTGGACATAGAAACTATCCAAGGCTACTTACCGGCGGACACGCTTCTTATTCAATACTTTCTACTGGATCAGCAATTGCTGGCCTGGGCTATTAATCAAAACGGACTATTGGACATTAGCTGGCAAAAAATCGACGCTAAAGCTTTTAGCCGGGAAATGCCGGACTTTCACCGGGCCTGCAAAACGAAAGCCCCTTGGAAAGAAAAGGCGGAAAGCATTGGAAGCATCTTACTGGGGCCCTTTACAAAAGCATTGGAAACGCATACAAACCTCGCTTTTGTTCCCTATGGCGCTATGCACAAGACGCCTTTCCCCGCCTTAATTTGGGAAGATCGTCCTTTAGTTGAAACGCATCATATCTCTTATTTGCCCAACGCCAGCGCGCTCCCGTTTCTAAATTTTGGCCGCCAGATTCAGAACATGGACCATCTACTAGCCGTTGGCAATCCCGTTAATATGTCTTTCCGCGATCCGATCGCAAAAGAAACAATCGCTTTTTCCGCCTTGGAAGGCGCGGCGATAGAAGCGGCTTATGTAGCGGCTTTATTTCCCAAAGGAAAAGGACTTATCGGCGCGAAAGCTCAGGCTAAAACGGTAAAAGAACTATTGCCCGACTATCCGATCATACATTTTGCTACCCACGGCTTTTTGCAAGAAGAAACGCCTTTGAGATCGTCCATCTTATTAGCCGATGGAGAATCTTTGAGCGTGTATGAGCTTATGGGAATCGACTTGGACGCCGATCTGGTTGTCTTGAGCGCTTGCGAAACAGGTTTGGGAGACGTTACCGGCGGCGACGACGTTATTGGCCTTACCCGGGGTTTGCTGGGAGCGGGCGCGCGTTCTGCTTTAGTGAGTCTTTGGTCTATTAACGACCTTTCGACCAGCTTGTTTATGACTTCCTTTTATGAGGAACTGAGAAAAACCAACTCTCCGCTTAAGGCCATAAAATTCGCCCGACAATATGTGAAATGGCTTTCCTACGAAGAAGGGACTAGGGACCTTTCCGAAGAATTAACTCCAACTACAGCTTTTGAATGGTGAAATTAAAAAGTGAATTTAAACACTTCTTTTTAAGAAAAGTATAGAGCTAAGGCCTAAAATAAGCGGAAATAAAGTGGCGTAATAAGATAAACTTAAAACAAACAAAAGTTATCATGGACGAGCCAATAAAAACTAAAACCAAAAGAGATTAAAATGAATGATTGAGTCAACTTAAATGACAACAAACAAGAGTTGTGCCGCGCCACCCGCTTTAAACCCCCCAACCCCTAAAACCAGGAGTGCTTTATTGAAAATTACATTTTACTGAAAATCAAAACTGATTTTATTAATTAAGTCATTTACCATTTATCCGTATCCACTGTCATTTACCACCAGCTAGAAAAAAAAGTACATTTTCCCATTTTTTAAGAATGAAATGTTGAGATTTTGTAAAAGCAATTAATTTCAATTTCGCTCTTTATTTTCATCAATTTTTTTTAAATTACCAAGCTATAACTGAGAACTTCCTCACATTGTGAATAAATTCAACTAAACGAATTTTTAAGTGAGCCATTAGTAATTATTCGGATGTAAAATCAATTTGAAAAGAGGGTTCTTTCAGCCTGGAGTAGCATTCTATTCTAATAAATTGTATATTCCCCACCTCCAGTTATATTCTCTTCTTCTTTTTTTGAGATATGTGCATTGTTAATTTGTTTCTGTTTTCCCTATCTTCAGTTATTTTTTCTTCTTCTTTCTGTGTATTTTTGTGCATTTGTGCAACTGCGCATTTTCAGTTTGCTTCTTTTTCTCTCCGAAAATCCAGTTATTTTATCTTCTTCTTTCTTTTTTGAGAAGTCTGCGTTTTTAGTTTTTTTTTTATTTTTTCCCTTATCTCAAGTTTTTTTTCTTCTTTCGTTTTTTTTATAAATATACATTTTTGTTTTTTTCCCAGAACTTCTGTTCTCTGAGGCCAGCTCACGAAAATGTAGGGGAGAGGGAAAGGATTTTTTCCAATTTCTCGATGAAGATAAAAAACAATTATTTTTTAATTTGAGAGAAGGGGGGACGATTTTTTTCAATAGAAGTACTCCGTATCATTTCTCAAAATTTAGGGGAGAAGCAGGAATACCTAGGGGGACAGAAACCCCTGCCTCTATTTTTTGCTACCAATTGTCCTTATCCCTGATTGCAAAAGCCATGCCTCGACAGGATGATTAGGGATTACTCGCAAAGTGAGCCTTAAATATATACGCGAAACAAAATTAAATAGAAGTCCTAGTAATATTATTACTCCTCAAAATTCCCTGAAAGCTTAAGCTTAATATCTTCATCTGTTCCCTTGAAATCGCAAATACAGCCTTTTTGACAAACATGATGCACATTTTATCTTTATATTTAGTTTAATATACCCATCAACATTCCCCAGGGTTTCAGCTTAAAACCCTTAGCCTTCTCGAGCACACCTAAAATCAAACATTCCCCCTTTTCCTGATGATAAATCCTGCATTTAAAAAAAGATATATTGCACACTTTACAATCGTTGCACTGGGGCTGTGGGAGTATTACATCCCCTGGGGCTTAGTTACTAGACTTGTTAACTTAGATTATTATCTAATAACTGACAATATCATTTTTCTAAAAATTTTATTAGTGACGAAAAAAGGGAGCATATAAAAAGGCAGGAGGGCTCAATATTCATAAACACTCTCCAAACTTTTACCTTACTGCCCTTAGCTTTTCGGATGCACCCAGAATAAAATATATTCCTTTTTTGCTAATCATAAATTTTGCATGTAATCAATGGACAAATTGTATAGTTTAGTGTGTAATCCTTATCCCACGACTATGATACCCCTATAAGTATAGCTATTAAAACTTTCGACTATTTGAACAAAAGAGACGTTCAAAAATTTCGATTAGTTTTGAGCAGATGAGGGCCCTATCTGCTCCTATTATGGGGGTAGATCGCCCATCATTAGTTTTCCTCATCGTGGGGGCAACTAAAAAAAGCAAGGAAGGGGCCTGCTGCCCTCTAATCTCTTCAACATCACTTCAACATACCTTAAAAGTTTAAACTTAACCCCCTCAGTTGCTTTTTAAATATTATTGGCATTCCCTTTTCACAACCAGAAGGTGCAAAGTGTTTTTTTATTGCTTTGGTATCTTACTCAATATTTCCTTAAAGTTTCACCTTAAGACCCTAAGCCCTTTTTCCAAACCCGGGAACGATCATGCCCTCTTGTCAAATAAAATTCTTATATGTTATCAATAAGCAGTTTGCATTACTTACATTACGTTAACCACAGAGGCATAATTATTTTACCTTCGGACTAGTTTGAAATAAATTGCAATCTTCAAATTTATATCTTATGCATTGAAAGGAAAAGAGTGTGGAAGGAGGGGGGACAGGTTGCCTTCTGATTTTTTTTTTTATCCGAAAGAAGAGCACTAAACAATTGATTTTCAAACGAGTGAGCCTCCTCCAAAGTTTACATAACCGTCCCTTCCAGAAATATCTAGCAACAAGTAACTTGCATAACATACAGCCCTTATCCCTTGGCTGGGGGGTCAGCCCTAAGCAAGGAGCATCGATTGGTCTAATCTGTTTCCAGGTATCTCATTAGGTTCTCAAGATATTTAGAAGTTTCTGTTTTATTTTTTTCTGTTTTATGTTATATTATTTTCCTTCACACTGAGAAGCCGTTGGAAATGGAGCTCTTGATATCATTTTAGTTTCTTGTTGCAACTACAACACTAAAAAAAAACCTGCACAAAATGACCTGCAGGCTTCGTCTGTAGCATGTATTGTGACCTCCCGTACCCCTCAGTCTTTTAAAAAATGTACTGTTGTCTTAACAATTGCGTCTTTCAAGCACAAGCAGAAATTCGCAATACTCATCCTGGATTTACTCTTAGAAGCAATGCAAAGAATAATATATTAAGACGCACTCTCCCCCATTGAGCCTGTAGACAGTTATCGCTATCTTTCATAAGGAAGCTAAGTCTGAGTTTTATGGGTCACTACGCACTTTACTTATTTATAGCTAGGTTCTTCCATACTGTGAGACACATTTGGCAGCAACAGATGTCCTGCAAACCGTGCAATTCTGGGATAGCAATCAACACTCGTCCAATGATCTGTCGGCAAAAAAGGTATGTTTCTAGGGAGCAACCTATTGTGGTCCTCCGCCTACTATTCAGGCCAGGTGGCTAACATTTTTCTTCAGGCCAGATGACTTCTAGTATTAGATGCCAAGAGGCAGCCTTCCATGGTGCTTCCAGTACTTCCAAAGTTTTGCAAATCTCCTCAGCTACCAAGAATTGTTTTTGTCCTTTTTGTATATCGTCGGGTGGGGTGTCTGCTGTGGAGCAGTGTGTATTTAACATTATGTCTATTTTTTTCTCTTTCTTCTTTCTTTGATCGATTATCCATGCATTTTGTTATTTATAACTTTAGTTGTTTTATCTGTGCAAAACAAGCTTGTCTCTCACCCAGATATTTGTATATTTAGTGTGTTATGTACCACAGCTTGAACTGGGCCAGATCGCGGCCCGTTGCGTCCTCGAACACCTTCAGCCAGTCCTCGATCGTCACCGCCTGGCCGTCATGGCGCTCGAAGTAGAGGTCGAGCGCCTTCCTGTAGCCCTCGTCCCCCACCAGCCGACGGAGCATGCCGACCAGTTCGGCACCCTTCTAGTAGACGGTGACGGTGTAGAAATTGTTGATGTCGACGAAGCTCTCGGGCCGTACCGGGTGGGCGAGGGGGCCGTTGTCCTCGCGGAACTGGGCCGAGCGCAGCAGCATCGCATCGCCGATCCGCTTGACCGCGTGGGAGCGCATGTCGCCGGTGAACTGCTGGTCAAAGATTTGGGTCACTTCTTACACGGATTCGGAAATGTTATTTTACCGTCGTTACGTTGACGACACGTTCTGCCTTTTTAAGAACGAACAGGACGCGCTATTATCCCTTGATTACATAAATAAACAACACAACAACATCAAATTCACCATGGAAAAACAGGTTGATAATAAATTGCCTTTTCTGGACGTTCTTGTTAGTAATAGTAATTCAGGGTCGAGTTTAACATCTGTTTATCGTAAGAAGACATATACGGGCCTCCTCACCAACTTTTTTAGTTTCACTGCATTTACTTACAAGATCGGTCTTATTAGAAATCTTGTTGATCGTACATATAAGATAAATAACACTGAAAGGGGTTTCCAAAGTGATATAAAAGAATTAACTAAGATCTTTAATAAGAATCTTTACCCTTCCTATATCATTGAAAAGGTTATTCGATCATATCTCGATAAGAAACGCACAACAGGTTCTAATTCTTCTCCCAATAGTGTCTCATCTTACAGGGAAACGGTTAGCCCCAGCTATTTGAAGCTTCCTTACATTGGGCGTTTCTCTCTTGCCACCAAGCATAAAATTAAGAATATTGTTAAACGTTATTGTTCTGATTTAGATATTAAACTTATTTTCACATCCTTTAAATTACGTAATTTGTTTAAGGTTAAGGATTCTGTGCCCAAATGCCTCAGATCTCGTGTAGTTTACAAATTTTCTTGTGCCGGATGCAGTAACGCATCTTATGTCGGGGAAACAAGCCGCCATCTTTCTACACGGATCCGTGAGCATTTGGTCACAGATAAGAATTCACACATTCTTAAACATTTTAAGGACTCTCCTGGTTGTCGTGAATTTTGCTCTGAGGACTCTTTTACAGTTCTGGATACCGCCCACACGTCTTTTCAATTAAAAATCAAGGAAGCCTTACACATATCTTGGGAGAAGCCCTCTCTCAATAGGCAGCTTTACCATTATAATTTGACTTTAGTATAATAGATTCGGCGTTTTTTGTTTTTCTTTGTTTTTTCTTTGTTTTTTACACTTTAATTGTAATTAGGTTTTTTAGATCTTTTCCCTTTTGCCTCTTTAAATTATTATTGTTACCTAGCTTTGTAATAAATTCAACGTTTTTATTTTAATTTCTCATTAACTGAAGATGGATTGAGTAATCCGAAACATGTCTTGTTCGAAAATAAAAGTTGTCGTTTTTCTTCTGCAATTTCTCGCAAATGCGCTGTTAAACAAAAAATGATGGAATGGTATCAAAATGCGTAAATGCAAAAGAAAAGCATGCAGAGCCAATCAAGACCGGAAAGTTCTCCTTGGTAAAGTTCAGTCTTAACGATGTGAGTATCATCCATTTTACAGGTGTTGTATACCCAGTGGGACCTAGGTACCTACGAGACCTTTCATTTTTCTTTTATTATAAGTTTCTTTAAATGTCAATTAGTTCTTGGACTTTGTTTTAATATTTTTTTGTGTTGTCGTGTACTTTATTTTTTTGGACCCACTGTGAAATGTTGTAAATGGTACGAAGTATATTCAAGGAATAAAATGCCAGAAAGACGAAACTCGTGTACTACAAGCAAAATTGCAAAATAGCTTCGCTTGAATCTGCCTCCAGACTATTTACGCTTATGGAACAGAATGCTTAGCTTTAGTTAAGAATTGCAAAGAGACAGGAAAGGGAACATAAAATTTTCAAAATTGTTTGAAAACTGTCATCAGAACAACACAATTCAAAGAGCAGCTGTAAACTGTAGTGGATTACTGAAGTGATAGGAAATTACTTGGGGGCAGAGTACGGAGTTGAGGCAGATCCAGGTACAGTCCTTTATTGTGGAAACTTGCAATCGAACAGCGTGGGGTAGAGGGTGTCTGGACGGGCTGTGGTGCCCCCAGCACTTTTATGCAAATCTATGGGTCCCCGGGTATTCACACCAGTCAGTGTATTCCCACCCTTCAAATAATCAAAGGATATGTACGTGTGTGTACGTGTGTTTCTTTGTGCTTATGTTTGTGTGTATGAAGGTGTGTTCTTGGGAAAATATATCTCTAAGAAAGTGCGTACGGGAGTGTTCCTCTGTTCAATGACGTTGTCATCCTAAAGTATTGAGTACATTCTTGAGTGACTGGGTGAACAAGAACAGTTATACACAAAATATTATTATACTAGGGGCAACATCCCCATAATAAGCGATGTAATACTTTTGCTGATATTGGCTTGTCTTCGTTATATTTGCATGGATTAATAACCATTCCTTCATTTTGAATAGAATTTATTTAGGGGCGACCTCATTCATCCGCCCTCTAGTGTCTGCCCCTGGATTCATCTGTAGTTTTGTTATTATATTCACTGCTACATATAATTTGTATGGTTTACTCTGCAGGACACTGTTACCACGCAACCGCTGGAACAAGGTTATATACCAGAGGCAACTTTAGGTGACGTCGTAGTCTATGGAGTAAAATCAGTACCGGCTGCCGTATTTTTTAATGGTGAAAGATGGCATATATTTACTTACAACAAGGATTTTAAGGTAAGGAGGTCCAGATTTGATTTCTGTAACTATCAGCAATACTTCCCTGCATGACTTACATTACTGGGTTGAGATAACTGTTCCTTTGTTAGAGGTGCGGTATCCGCAATGCTTTCAGGATGCGACCATAGAGGCGCCAGATGTCTCGGGAAGTGGGATGCCACTTACATCTCAACACTGGGGCTCAGAAGAACAGCTTCGATATGCGGCTATAGTTGATTACCTAGCAGATATCTATGATATACCTGATCTTGACTGGACAAAGGCTATCAAAGAAAACCCTTCTGGTGGGATGATAGGTCCAGGATATTCTCCGATACTACACAGGGGGGTGAAACGATATAGGATCGTGCGTTTGCATGCTTGTTACCACGATGCTTATGGATACGTAGCCTATAAATATAAAAAAGGGCCAGGTTATAACCATGTTCTTGGGTGTCACATATGTAGGACATTACCTATCTTAGGTCAGATAAGTGGTATTTTGTACTAGTTCTGGAAGGTAATCAGAGGAAGCCTGATTGTATAAGATGATCTTAAGAACATGGTTGATATAGTTTTACGTCGTTTGTATTATGTGCCAAGTGAGATATCAAGTTTTAGCGGAGTAGAAAAATTGTATAGAGCAGCAAAGAAAGAGATCCCCCATATTACACGAGGACAGGTGAAGAGATGGTTGCAATATCAATTGACATATACATTGCATCATCCTGTTCGAAAAAAGTACTCACGTCGCAAGATAAAAGTACACGGTATCGATCATCAATGGCAGATGGATCTGATAGATATGAGCTCACTTAGTCGCTACAATGCTGGAACAAAATATCTTCTGACATGCATAGACTTATTCTCACGGTATGCTTGGGTAGAACCTTTGAAAAGTAAACAAGGGGCAGCTTTGAAAGGAGCTCTTATCAGGATCTTTAGTGAGGAAAGACAACCAGCTCGCCTGCAGACTGACCAAGGGAGGGAATTTCTTAATCAAACTGTACAACAATATCTGAGGGAAAAACGTATCTCCCTGTTCTACACTTTTAGTGAACTGAAAGCTAGCGTGGTGGAACGATTTAATAGAACATTAAAATCCAAGATGTGGAAGTACTTTACAGCTAAAAACACACTTCGATATGTCGATGTATTACCAGAACTAGTGAGAGCTTATAATCAAACTGTTCATCGATCTATAGGTATCCCACCATCAAAAGTTGATAAAACAAATGAGACGGATATACGTCAACATCAGAACCCCTGCAACGTACAGCGCAGATCGAAGTTGAAGAGTGGGGATAAAGTTAGGATCAGTAAATTGAGGAGAAAGTTTTATTAATCCAATAAAAAAGAGAGAATTTTAGGCTTGCTAAGGCTTGTCTTAGCAGCGTCTACGAATGAAGAAGAAAGCGATCGGTCCTATAATGTACAAAGAAGAAACTTTATCAAAGTCCGCTAGATTAGGTTATACCCGTGGCCTGCTGGCCGTTAGAGCACTTTGATGTTAACATCCTCCCTCGCGAAGGCAGTAGTCTGGGCATTAGTCACATTGTAAGCTCATGATAGAATAAGTATGAACTGCGTTTGACCAGAGGGTCGGAAAGATTTTTAGAATATTTAGGAGTATATGCCTGAATTAGTTTTAGAATCTTTTTATGGTTTATTAATGGTAGAATGTATATAGCAGGTATGGGCAAAACGTTTCCTGGCGCGGGCTGGATCAGAAGCTGGCAGAGAGGTCACCGGCCAAAGCTTATTTAACTTTACTCTCTTTCCTGTACATCGGGAAATTTAGAGAGCAGACATTTGGCCGGTTCTTTGGTAGGCAAACCTAGGCATGTTGTTATCAGAGCTGCCACCTGAAAATAAAATAACAAAAACACATTAATTTTGTCATTGTCTTGTAAATTGTGCCGTTTTCAAATATATGGTATAAAAGTCCAGAATAAGGTGATCTGTCCTCTAACCCCTTCATTATATTGGTTGACATAAAACGCCAAAATTCGCAAATGATCTCCGAGAAAAAGTTTATTTATGCTTGAATAGATGTTAAAGACTGACTGTTACAATGGAATCCTATCTTAACCCTTTAACTCGTTTTGTGTTTTCGTCAGGTTTTCAAATGTACACACATGTCAGTTGTGTCAGATACAATCATGAATCGAATTAACTCTCAATTTCCTCCTTTAAACACTCTCCTCTTTTTATGCACCCCACTTAAGCAAACGCTCCCTCTATTTTGACTACTCCCTCGCCAAGGCAGTAGTCTGGGCATTAGTCACATTGTAAGCTCATGATAGAATAAGTATGAACTGCGTTTGACCAGAGGGTCGGAAAGATTTTTAGAATATTTAGGAGTATATGCCTGAATTAGTTTTAGAATCTTTTTATGGTTTATTAATGGTAGAATGTATATAGCTGGCTCGGTCACCGGCCAAAGTTTATTTAACTTTACTCTATAGTGAAAACTTCGCTTTTCCTCAGATAAATTGCAGCACACATCTTGCTTTCTGTTAGCGTAACTTCGTACTGAAAATATAAGTTACTTTAACAGGGGAGATGGTCCCAAATGACGACCTTCAGTACAAATTAAACTGAGTTAAATGATTCTTAATTAAAAAATACGCGAGGAGTATGTAGAATGATATTGCCTTATGAAAGGATACCCATTTGTAGAATTACTTGGTGACTGCTTACCCATTAGCTACTGGAACGTACGTATGCAAGTCACACCAATCATCCTTGTAACATAAGGTTTCGGGTAATAACGGGGGTTAAGAAAGTTGTGGGGCAACAGGAGTCCAGTGGCAAGTAAAGTGAAGTAGTATTACCTTAAAAGTGTTACTCGCTAATTGGCTCTCAAGATAAACTCAAAAAATATCCTTCACCTTTTTTTACCTTTAAAAGATTTTCTCGAAAATAAGGTCGGCATTCGGCAGTTCCGTCCTTAGTGCCAGCTCAATAATCATGTACAGCAAAATCAGTAGAAAGCGAGAAGATTAGAAGCAAGACATATATTTTGATCCAGCTCTCTATGTTTACTCTTTTGCAATTACTGTGGGTGATTAACTTTATTAGTTACTACTACAACCACTCGACACTATAATTGGCGACAAGGATGGGATGTCGGCCACTCGACACTATAGTGAGTATTATGTAAACGACTGTGGGAATATCAATGGAAAAATCATCAAGCACTGGTTGTACTTTTGGTAGAGCGGACGGTGTTGTCACCGTTTCAGTGCCAGATCGTGCTTGCTACCATGATACAAATTCCAGTCTTTTGAGATCGACGCAGGTTTAGGAGAACTATAAAATATTCTGTAGTATCTCATTCTTGTACTAATTTGTAGTATATAGATGGACAGTAAAAGTTTGCCATGGGCCTTTTAAATAATGTAATGGTGAAACTGTCATGATCTTCAAAATTGGCAGGTGAAAATTAATGAAGGGGTGGATATTTGTTTACACATAAATTTACTACAGAAGACCATGCAGTGTCATTTTATGATGTGATAGCTAATTCGAATTCCGAGTTCAAAAGTTTTGTTTCTTTTCAGTAAACATGATTTTGACATTTTCAACAATGAGTGACAATTTTATTTTTACATTTTTGTAGTTAATTTTTGTTCTCATAAAGAGTTCTGTTTGGCACTAAACAAATGTGGTTTTCTGAGAATTAATGAAGGGGTGGATATTTGTTTACACATGAATTTACTACAGAAGACCATGCAGTGTCATTTTATGACGTGATAGCTAATTCGAATTCCGAGTTGAAAAGTTTTGTTTCTTTTCAGTAAACATGATTTTGAAATTTTCAACAATGAGTGACAATTTTATTTTTACATTTTTGTAGTTAATTTTTGTTCTCATAAAGAGTTCTGTTTGGCACTAAACAAATGTATTTTCAGGTCTTGCGAGGTAACTATACGTCTTTCTGGCTGTGGCATTACCATTGCAGTACAGGGAAAGAAACTGATCATTTTTTGATTATATTCTCTGTCCCTGCAATTAACGATGCGGATTGCAAACGAAGCTAAAATGATGGCGACTTAGCTCGGTCGGTAAAGAGCAAGCTGAAGGTTGATAGTGGAGAGTACACGCTATGCCGTTAATCTGAAAACACCTACTGTAAACCATGCAGAAAATGGGTAGCTGGTGTTATCTCTAAGATTTAAGTTGACCAGGGAAAATTGGTCACCTTACCTCACAATACCGTTCCTCAGGGCATGTAATTCTCTACCGTATCTACCATTAAGATGCCCCACGCTCTGTAACCGAGTGCGGAACTCCCTTTTAATAGTAACAAATATCAACAACACAATGTTACACTTTGGGCAAATCTTTCGCACGAGAAAGCATTCCGTCAGTATCTCTCGATCCTTTACCCTCGTGTTTTGTACTATCAACGAAAGATTAGGTCGAATAATCTGATATTGTTACAACCATTTTCGTATTGACAAGAAATAATATTTTAGTCACGCTTATTATAATACTCTTGGTATCAACTCATTAACAGTGAATAGTCGATTAGACTCAACTAATAAACGCTGTGCTTCTTTGAAAATGCCTTCTGGGGAAGGGAAAAATTCCAGGTTTCCTGTTTGTTATTACCGGGCCCACGGTTAGAGCAGTGTTGAATGATAAATATTGTAAACTTTCCTCTTAATAAAGAGAAAAACAGTACTATGAGTAGAGAATTTAATACATTAAGAAAAATTATTATAAACCAAAAGCACCAAGGAACAAGGACCAAGACAAAATAAATCCCCTCGTAAACGACCAAGCATTTCAATGTTAGTAAATGGTTAAAATAGATGACATCTTTTCTGTGATCATATATTAATGCATGCGCGTATAAGTCATGTTATTAATACAATAATCTTGCCATCACATTTTGTTTGTTAGGTTTGGAAATAGAAATAAACTGTAAGAAATTTAGATGATCAAGGTATGGGAAGGGGCAGAGCGTTGTGTAGAAGTGCTTATAGCTTGATTTGTATTTTCTGAAAGCAGACAATGAAGTTGTATTACCTGTTCTAGCTACTCCTCTTTACTGTACTTGAGAATTTATTTAGTTTGTATTTCAAGAGTCTGTACCAAACCTTGCGTTACATCAATGATATTTGCTATCGATGAATTCCATGTGGAAATCATAATAATACCTTCACTTGATATCTAGAAACACTAGTGATGGTCAAATGCTCTATTGTAAATTGGTTGTGAAAGTGTGAAGCATAACAATTATTGTTATAGTTTCATTGTTATAGTTTCATGGTAACTGCTGTACCCAAATGCACTCCCCGCCCCCCCCCCCCCCCCCCCGGCCCCCCCCCCTCCCCCCCCCCCCCCCCCTCTGAGTTGCTCATGCAAACTGCAACACCACCATACAGCAGCCATGTAAAATACGCTCCTTCTAAATATAGTTACTTTATGGCATTTTAGTAGAACTTTTAAAAGTTTCAGGTGTTTTTTAGCAGGCAATTTCAAGAGACATTGCAGGTTGGCTGGTGTAGTAAGCTAGGTCAACAGAACCTCCCAGCTTCGGAATTTCTGTTTCTACACAGATGTTGACACACAGGTCAGTCACCAAGCAACACTAGGACTGTAGGAAAGTTCCTTTCTGCTGTCAGAATGAGCAGTTTTATACTTTAGTTTACTCAGTGAAAATTTACTGTAATCATCACTGAACCAAGCCTTGCTAGTGGCTGCTTATTCAGTTTTTCTAGTGTACAGTCTTGGTGACACATTCTACACACAGAAATCTCTAGTTTTATGTTTCTTGTACTGTCAGAAACAGAAAACTTGTGATGGTGCAATTGGTGCAAACCTACTAGACAGCGCTGCTTACCAGGGGGCTTCTCTGAGACATTGCAAACCTACTAGGCATGCTCCAAGACACTTGTAGAAGACTTACGACTTCAGGCTTAAACAGGATTTGATTTTATGTACAAAGAGCTGTCTTAGCAGTAGATAATTCACCCACAGATACAATTATAATGAAAAATTGCATACAACAGGGATGTATGTTCTCTAGCAGATATGTTCAGTGTATATAGCTAAGTCATCATGAGGTTTAATAGAAACAGACTTGGCTTAAGAGTGGGAGGAAGTAAGATCAACAACCTTAGATATATATGGATGAGATTATATATTTCTGGGTGATGTCACAATGTTTACTCTTAGAATAAGTCCTAACACTTCCTGTAGATAGGCTGCCTTGCGATCAAGCAACCAAAGAGGTTCCACTTATTTGTCTCAACGTAAAGGATTATACAGTCGAGGATATTCTGAAGCAAACAGATGTCCAAAGTTTAACAAATTCGTTACAACACTGATGATTACCAGCTGGTGAAGCAGTTTTGCTGCTGCTCTTTCTCTCAAGCCCAGCCACGATGCCAGATACCTAGGCCACTAAACATCTGGTCCAAGGGGTGCCCAGCCCAAGGTATGCAGGTTCAGAATTTCTACCAAAAACAACGAATAGTTGCAAAAAGCGCTAAAGTTAAGAGGTATGAACAGAGGATTACCCAATTTAGACTTAATAGAACTTTTAATGTAGACCAAAAGAAAGTCTATACTTAGTTAAATGGAGGGGGGAATAGGACAAATAAAGTGCCTAACGATGAAGAGAGCAGAAAGTTTTGGGCTGATATTTGGAGTGTTGAAAAGGAATATAATAAAGATGCAGAGTCGTTAAAAGAACTGAAAGAAGAACTGAAAAATGAAAGTCACTCTCAAAACAGAATGTCAATAAATATTGATAAGATCAGGAAACAGTGCAGAAAGATACCTAAATGGAAAGCACCAGGAAAAGATAAAGTCAAAGGATATTGGATTAAAAAACTTACAAAAATGCACAGTAGAATTGCTGAGCAATTAAATAAGATATTGATTGGAGAAGATGACTTACCGGAGTGGATGGCTTATAGGCACACAGTTCTGTGTCAAAAGGATGTAGCTAAAGGTAACGCAGTTGATAATAATCAACCAATAACGTGCCTTCCACTGATGTGGAAATTAATGCCAGGTGTGGAAATTAGTGAGGAAATGTACAACTACTTAGAAAATGAGAGATTGTTACCTGAGGAACAGAAAGGCTGTAGACGCAAGAGTTGAGGGACAAAAGATCAGTTACTGACAGATAAGACTGTGCTAAAGGATTGTAAAAGACACACAAATCTAGCTATGGCATGGATAGATTATAGAAAAGCATATGATTTTATGTCCCTTATAGCTGGACAAAGGAGTGTATGGAGATGTTTGGCATCGCGGATAACGTAAGAGATTTCCTTAGTAGAGTATGAAACAGTGGAAGCTTTCTTTGTGCTCGAATGGAGTTCAACTTATTGATGTTAGGGTAAATAGAGGTTCTTCCAAGGTGACAGTTTATCACCTCTGTACTAGCAATGATCCCTATGGCATTGATACTAAGAAAGGTAAAGTCGAAATACGAATTGGGCAAGTAAGAATTCAGCTTAAATCATCTATTGTTCATGGATGATTTGAAGCTGTATGGAAAAGATGAAGATCAAATTGATTCCTTATTAAGGACAGTCCACATATTTAGTTCTGATATGGGAATGGAATTTGGACTGAAGAAATGTGGAGTATTGACTTAGAAGCGGGTTAAAATTGCAAGGTGTGAAGGGATAGTTCTGCCGAATGGAGAAGTGAGGAAGGAGGTTGAGGAAGATGGGTACACTTATCTGGGTATAGTGGAGTTAGATAAAATCAAAGAACAAGAGATGAAAGACATATTAACAAACGTGGTGCATCATGGTACGTGTTAACAAGAAGCACATTGCAAATGTCTTGACAGCAGGTATAATTTTGGTAGAGTTTCGTGTTTCGACCAACTCAATAAATAGCTTGACCTATACTAAATTGTGAGGGAAAATTGGCATGACCGTACATGGGAGGGAATTAACAGGAGCACCTCTTCCAGCTCATATTTCTTAACCTGAAATGTAGGTGCTTGTTATTAAATATTTGAATTCGGAGAGCTTTTCAGGATAGCAAGACTAAGGAAACCAAACGCGGACCGCCATTTTAATCAAAACTAAGGTGAGGCAGGTTTTGTTGACGTACAAAAAGAACATGTTTAGTCACCAAAAACGCCTATGAAATGTGGACTAATAATTGTGCAATAATTCTACGAGATAAATGCTGATTTTTGTTTCGTTAAAGAAATAATGGAGCAATAACTTCAGTAACGCCCACTGTAGCACACTCTTTAAAGATTAAGCAATGGTATTTTATCTACCTAAAGAACTCCTTTCAGTACCATCTACAGCTCTTTAATATATTAGACTTGTGTTGTATGATAGAGGGAACAGTGTGCAAGCTCCTGTTTAGCCAGTAGGGCAGGTATTTTGGGATATAATTTAATATTGTACTATCAACAATTTACGCAATAAATTTTGCAGGAATGTAATGTAGCATATATAAAAGAACGTGATTTATTATTCAAGTCCTGTCATAAACATGCACTTGTTGTGTTGTGCAATGGATCAATAGATTCTTACATCGATATGAAGCAATTTCCGTTAGACAAGCTGACCATTTAATCTGTGATATCCCCAAACAAGGAATTCTGAGTGGCATAACAGATGACTTAATTTGGTGTCAATTGGGATCAGTTTCCTTTCATCTTTAGGAAAAGGTTTTCACGACATCTTTGACGTCTTAGCAACTGAATCTTGCAAGGAAACAGTATGCGAATTATATTGCAATAAGCCGTTTATTCTATTCTGGAATTGGGCAATGTCATCGCTCGTTGGGCTTTAATAAAGGAGGCGCCTAAGTTCCATAGGTTCGGTTTCAATAAACCCGGCTTTTTATTGTTATCTGTCCTTATGTTGGATTGCTGCAAGGATCGTTCGTGGAAAACAAATCTCAGCCTCTAGGATCCTACATAAATTTAAAAGCCATCGTTTTAGCATTACTTATTCCTCTCACACAGAACGTAAACCGATTGCCGACCCTATATCAGTATAAAATGCAATATCATCACTGTTTACCATAATGGACAATATAGGAACGTACACCTGTTTTCTTTTTAACTTTTTGTTTACAAACAGCAGGCGAAAGATGGTATTCTAAAATTACAATGAAGTTCTAACTGCTAGTAATTAAAAGGCAAGACTCGTTGCTAGTGCAGTTTTCTCCATATTCTTGCTTTTTTAAAATTATCTCCTGGTTTCAAATCTTTAGATGTCTATTCCCTTTCTCGCACTGAACTGTTTTTATAGGATTTTGCAAGCAGCAATGGGCAGACGCCACCATGTTGCAGTGGCGAAGACACTAATATGGAAGTTCGTGAAGTAATTAACCAATCAACGCTGGACTTCGATCAGGGGAAAACTCGCTTATTGTTAATTTTATGGCTCTGGTTGCATATGTTGTTTGGGGATTTTTGAACC
This sequence comes from Alatinidae sp. Z8VKAUB7J3, assembly GCA_010016025.2. NCBI lineage: Eukaryota > Metazoa > Cnidaria > Cubozoa > Carybdeida > Alatinidae > Alatinidae sp. Z8VKAUB7J3. The sequence goes on from JAAAKM020073195.1 coordinate 92,157,168, forward strand.
TCACGTTTGCTGGTGGCTTGGTCAGGTGGCGAGTTGAATGCGTTTGCCTAAGTATAACTTCGTATTTAACAAGGTTTGTTAAGTAGTACTTGGTCTTTAGGTCCCAAACGTCAGTGTCTTTCACAGTACAATTGCTTCTTCGTCTTACCTATGATGTTAAAGTCTTTGTCTATGGCTTGCGGATTCACTAGATCGGTGGCATACAGAGATCAACTCAAGACGTTGCTTGGACAGGGAAATCGCCTTGCAGGAGTGTTGTCGAAAAATGTCTCAAATTCTTCGAAATATAAGCAGAAGCCTGGCCTAAATGCTAAGCCAGTGGAAATTAAAAATATCACCGTTATTGGAGGTGGTTTAATGGGCTCTGGCATAGCTCAAGTGGCAGCGCAGAATAATTTTAGTGTGACAGTGGTTGACGAGTCCGATGAATTCTTACAACGTTGTATGGTGTCGATTCGCAAGTCGATGGACAGAATCACAAAGAAGAAATTCCCTAATGAACCAAAAGGGGCATCTAAGTTTATCGACGATACTTTATCAAAGGTTAAGACCTCAAGGGACCCTGAAAAGGGTGTTGTTGATGCAGATCTTGTTATTGAAGCCATAACAGAGAATTTAGAGGCCAAACACAAATTGTTCAAGAAAATTGACGTGGCTGCACCGGAACACACTTTATTTGCATCAAACACTTCATCCTTAGCCATTGGAGACATTTCGAAAGTCACAGAAAGGGAAGATCGGTTTGGAGGCTTGCACTTTTTTAACCCAGTACCTATGATGGCCTTGGTGGAAGTTGTGAAGGGGCCAAATACGTCAGACCTTACCTTTCAAGCATTATATCAGTTTGGGAAGGATTTAGGCAAGAGTCCTGTAGTTTGCCAAGACACCCCAGGTAAGTTAACTCTCTCAGTTCCTTACAGCAAAATCTGTCTTTTAGTGTAACACCACACATCCAATGTATCGTCACTATCCCATTTCATTGTATTCTTTCAACAATATTCAGCCTTGGAAAGCCTTGTTTCACTACCATACAGCATCTCATTGCCTGCACATAGATCTCCCCTCTTATTTTCAGAGATATTGCTTTGGCAGTAGACAAATAGGAGTTAGATAGGAGTTTCTGAACTTATTCCACCCACTTCTTACCCTGGTGATAGAACTAGATGCATATCACTCAGGTAACAGAATTTGTCCATCACCGCAGGACTACAACCAGAAAGCATCATTTTCTTAGCCTCCTCAGCAACTGGTTTGCCATGAAAAATTTTCCTACATACAAAATCTGCCACATTAGCATGTTTGCATCTGAAGCTACTGCATTTTGCATGAAGCCAACATTTGCATCTAAGGCAAAACATTGAGTTCCTTCCAACGCCCTTCTGACAAACACCACAGGAAAAAGCTTCTGAATTGCGATGAGATTTTTATCATGCTGACTTGTCATCACCTTCCTTTTTCGATTATTAACCTGTTAGTCCTTTTGTTCTATCCCAGTTTTCCAGTCCTCAATCTTTCTTTCCTGATCTTTGGTACTTTCAGTAATCAGCAGCAGATGATCTGCATACAGCAAGGTCCCAAGGTAATCCAGTTTTGAATTCTCTGAAGAGTGCTTCCAAGACAATAGTAAACCGCAGAAGGCTTAAGACAGAGGCTTTGTGCACCCCCACTTTGACATTGAAGCCGACACCAGTGGTGCTATTGATGTTCACAGCATCATGGCATTTTCATACATAGACATCACAACCCTGATGACCCATTCCTCTATTCCAACCTGCCCCAGTGTCTATTTAATACCTGCCATAGCACTCAGTCGAAGGCCTTTCCAGACCCACAGAGTCGATGTAAAGAACTTTTCCTGGACTAGGCTTGTAATGAAAATTGCATCAGTAGTACCTCTACCAGGCATGAACCCAAACTGCCTTTCATTGATGTGAACTGCATACCTGATGCACTTCTCCATAAGTCTTTCAAAGACTTTCATTTGGTGCTCAAGTAATTTAAGACCCCTGTAATTCTCTTATTCCTATGCATCTCCTTTCCATTGTAAGCAGTTTATAATGATGCTCGTCTCCCAGTCACTTGGAACTTTCTCGACCTTCGCAATGTTATATAATAATTCTGTAGGGAGCTCAAGCCCTGTATCATCAGAGGCTTTTAGCATTTCTGCCACAAGAACTGAGACTCCAAGAGCCTTGATGGCTCAATGGTTAAGGCGTTGGTTTAGTAATCATGAGGTCCCGGGTTCGAATCCGGCCAGCTCCATTAAATTGCAAGCTATTGTGGTAACGCTTCACTCTTTGAGAATTATATATATATATTAAAACCTAAAACCACACTGAAATATACATTAAAAACGATATAAAATGACTTAAAATGCCTTGAGGCAAGCTACAAGCTTTCGGTTAAAAAAACCTTTATCAAGTAAAACCATAAATATATATAATTCTCAAAGAGTGGAACATTAAAACAATAGCTTGCAATTTTAGGGCACAGAGGGGATTTGAATCCACAAGGTCATGATTACTAAACCAACACGTCAATTCTTTATTTATATATATTGGAATGTTCTGATGATTGGCCCAAACTCGTGTCTTTTCTTATAGAAATGACAGGTATACAAATTCAGTAGTTTATTTTAGAATAAACTTTTGTCATGCAGGCATTGGTGAAAGTTCCAGTAGTTGATCTAATTTTTTCCCTTATGAACGTGACAGGTGAATTAGATCTAGTTTACAGTACAGTTATGTTATACGAGCCAATAATAGCTGCAGACATAGATGGCAGACTAGAATAGTTGGCCCAACTTTTGTTGTAAAAGTGACAGATGAATTAGATGTAGTTTACAGTACAGTTATGTCGTATTAGCCAATACCAAGCCAAGCTGCAGACCTAGATGGAAGACTAACAGTTGGCCCAAACCTTTTTTTATGAATATGACAGGTGGATTTTCCGTGATAATAGGATCTTTATCTTGTTGCAATAAGCAACACTCAGTATTTATCAAAGGCAAATAAAATTGGTACCAGTTTATTGATATGTTGTTGGTTTTTCACTTGACTCGGGAGAATTGTTTCATACAAGGACCATCTTTTATCCTTTAATTTGTGTGCTCACTTACTAAAAAGGGAATTGTGTAAGTGCTTGAGTTTTCTGTCAATAGGAGGATTGGTTTACTTGTAGTGAATAACTTCAGAGGGAGTTGACAGGTTGTGGGATATTGCAGTAGTCAAAGTTATCACTACATGGATGTATCACAATAACACATGATTGTTACTCCTAGGAGATCCTTGCATAACATGGGCCTGTTACTTTCCACCTACTTTCCACCCCTATTAGTGATAACAAGTTATCAGCTTAGAATAGTTTGTGTGAAAATACACTTGACAATATGCCATTTGAGTGAGAAGGCTACTATAGTTGAATGACTGTGTAAGAAGTTATTACCTTATTATGACATATGAAGCTGCATATGTCCATTAAAGTTAGAAAGTATCATCGAGAAGAGAGGATTTGGAATGTTAGTTTTGAAAAGAACACTAGAGAAATGGAAAAAGCATGCAAATCCTCTCTTCTCGATGATGTCCACAAAGTGATTTTTTGAGCAATCCCAATTATAAAACATGAAAGTGGTAGCCCTGTGACTAAATGCCTATATACAAAGTATGGGACTCAAACTTTATATCAACTGCGAAAAACATCTTCTTGAATTTGTAAAAGTCCTTAGGGAAACACTGTTAATTTTGCTCATTTCATAAATTTGCGAACTGGTTGAACTAACAAGGTTTTGTCAGGCATGATTCAAAGTTTAACTGGCGCATCTCGGCGATTGCTAAAGGTATCGCTGTTAAATTTGGATAGGTTATCTAAATCAGGCGGACGAATTCAGCGAGTGCTTCGTATTATCAAATTTCAAATATTCCATTGAATCGTGACATCATGCTACGTATTCTATTAGTGTGCTTTATGTTATGATGTTTTCGAGAGTTTTGGTGACGCAGCGCGCTCTGGGTATTGTGAAGGACTTTAGATTCCCACACAGGAAGCCGAGGTTTATCTATTTGTATTGAAAATGCAATATATACGTTTTCTATCACTGTTGAAATCTATCAGATGGACGAGTTGGCGGTCTGTGAATGAGAAGCCCCCGATACACATTAAGGCCCATATGGTAATATCCACAGTACGTAGTAACAGTACCAAACAGGATAACTTATAAATCACCGGAAATTTGAGCATCTGGAAGGAATGTTCCATAGTTTAAGGCATGGGTTAGGACTAAACCATGTCGTCAACTTTACTTAGATGGGTGCTGGTCATGAGTTTTTTTAATAAACACATGTGGGACCATAACCTCTTATTTTGGTTCCCGAGGCTTGAGGCGCCAAAGGGGGCTAACCTTGGTAATGGATGAACGATCCATAAATATTAAACAAAAACTAAGTAAAGCATAAGCACTTGTGACTACGCCACCTTCTTCATATTGGTGCTTGGACGCCCCAGCTGCCCTTTATTTATTAGGCCTTTATTTATTAGTCCGCCTGTTTGATGGTTTTCGGGGGTTTTAGGGTAGTTTAAATATTGGCCCACTGCTCATTAGGGGTCGTTGATTGAGAGATTTTCAGGTGCCTTTTTGTAAATCAACAGATTTGAGACTTCGACTGATTGAGAGGGTTTGTAAAGCGGCCCACAGACGCTCAATGAAAATTGACAATCATGAGGACACACTTTTATTGATGAAATTTCGGGTCCCCCACAGACTTTGACGCTGGGTAAAATGCAGAACATGAACAAAAGTCACCGAAATGAGGGCCTGTTTCAAATAGAGGCTCACAAACTGTGGATTCGAGGAAAGGTCCAACCTGTAAATAAAAAGTCTTTTGTTTAAAGATAAGACATTTTATTTATAGTTCAGTGTGTCCCACTTTCTTCAGAGATCATAGGAAGAGGTGATGGGATCATAGATCTGACAGTCAAGATTAAAAATCTATGATCCAGATGTTTTTAATCGAGTTAGAAAGTTGTAAAGATATCTTAAATTTAATACGGGGTGAAAAGCAATGACTGATCGGGAAGAAAATATCCCCAAATTGTTCTGGTAGCCATATCTCATAACCCACTTAGTTTCATTGTATACAATTCGCGCAGTTCGCTCGCTCTGACCTTTGCTACCATGGACTGTAGAGAAACAGAAGACATTTCTGTAAACACAAAAGAATTTCTTAGGGATTTACTTTAAAGCAATAAATAAGTGGCGAGGATATACGACATGTTTTGGATCAAAACCCCTCTAGAGCTGGATGTCGATGGCAAAAGACGGAGAACTGGGAGGTAGTGTGGTGGATAGAGCAAATGAATAGTCTTTTCCTCGAAAGTGAGCCCAGGGAGCTCACTGAAAGATTTCTTCATAGAGGGGAGGAATCAATATAGAGGGGAGGGCTCATAAAGTACTAAAGTGTGACGTCACGATTTAATAAACACCAGAAATTTGATAATTTTTTCAACTCTTTGCTTTCTTCTTTTTGAGATAGATAACCTGTCCAAATTTGAGAACCATACCTAGAGCAATCGTTGAGGTATGCTCTTTAAAACTTTAAATCATGCCTATCAAAATGTTGTTAAATCAGGGATCTTTGACGTAGGTTGAAGTTCTATGGTTAAATGAACCCAGTTCATAATATTATGAACTGAGCAAAATTAATAGAGTTTTCTTTAGGCCTTTTGCAAATTTAAACAGCCGCTTCTCAAAGTTCATAGGAGATTTTGACGCCATATTTGTATACAGGTATTTGGTGGCAGGTTCATCACTTTGCTTTAGTTTTTGTAGAGATTTCCTCGAAAAGAGGTTTTGTGACGTCTTCACTTTAGTACTATATTGGAGGGGCCTCATTATCGTACATTGCCCTCATGTTTTGTGGTATCCGAAGTCAGGTATTACATCAGGGATCTTTGACGTTGAAGTTCTATGATTACATAGATTTACATAGATTTACATAGATTTACATAGATTTACATAGATTTACATAGATTTACATAGATTTACATAACACCATCCCACTCCCATCCTTTCTAGGGGTGATCTCCTTGTTAAATCCTATGTTTGACACCATCCCACTCCCATCCATGCTAGGGGCGATCTCCTTGTTAAAGCCTATGTTCGACACCATCCCACTCCCATCCTTTCTAGGGGTGATCTCCTTGGTAAAGCCTATGTTCGCCACCATCCCACTCCCATCCATGCTAGGGGCGATCTCCTTGTTAAAGTCTTGCCAAATTTCTGTTCCAATTTGATATTCACTATCAGCCAATACCTTAATAATGTCCGTTATGTTTCTATGTCAGTGTTCTCTTCTCTTGCATTATCATACGTAGACCACAGGAATGATCATCGATAGTTTATTATAATCTTCATAAACTGATTAATTACTCGTCTACCTTATTGATCCTTACAAAGGGCGTGGCTAGCTAAGGCCCCAGGCAAAGTATTGTTCTTAATGAACCATGTGGTTAAGATAACAATATACGATTCATAAAATAATAAGGAACTTACTTGGCAGCAATGTGCAATGGAGTATTGTCATCCTCTCCTCTGATATCGATTGTTGATTGGAACTCGATTAGTATTTGCACAACTTCCGAACGGTTATACCTTGCAGCATAATGCAGTGGTGTACAGTCATTATGGTCTCGTTTGTTGATTGTTGACAAGTCATTTTCTATGTATTTTTCAAGGATATCTCTAATAACATTCGGTTCTTCGAAACTTGCAGCATGATGGAGGGGCCAGTCTTGTAAGTGAATGTAAGTATCTTTATTAATATGTGGTTGAGCTAGTAACAAACCTGTCGCATGTTGTACTTGGCTTGTCAGATACGAAATGCTTGTTTCATGTGAAATCAAAACGCTACTACGTCTTGCAACAGTATGAGGGATTTCCTTTGATGGCTGAAAGAGAGGTATTGCTTCATTTTCTTCCATCTTCTGGACAAAAGGCAAGCAACATACAATTCAACTTACACACGCACTCCCTTACGTACACAAGTAATATTGCACTTTTGTGACTTACAATCTTGGTTCCTATTTTGTTGGTGAGAAGAGTTCAAGCCCCAGAAAATTCAACTCTGTGGCCCTTCTTTAAAAGTTGCAAATACCTGTCATGAAAATTCACTTGCTGTCAACATCATGTAAAGCCCTTACTGACTGCTGCAAAACGGGAGCGATGAAATCTAAAAGTCAAGTAAAGCAAAATTAAAGTTGCACTGATCAATCAATTTCTTACTGACTTTTAAAGACGTTTTGGTGAAGATGTTTCAATCTGACACTCAAATATTTATTTTCATAGAAGGTTCCTACTGCACATAAATGGTCCTCTAAACTCCCTAGGTTTGAAATTTCCATCCCAAATTTTACCGAAATTCAACAAAATATTTGTCCCTTATGATAATCAGAGAGTTGGTTAGGTTTCCTTATAGGGAGAAGAGTTTTCAGCAGCAGTGGGAATGGCGTCTATTTGAGGAAGGCATTTAAAAAAAGGGGGTCTATTCGAGGAAGACATTTTTAGAAAAGGGGGCGTCTATTTGAGGAAGGCATTTTTAGGAAAGGTGGGCGTCAATTTGAGGAAGGCATTTAAAAAAAAGTGGGGGTCTGTTTGAGGAAGACATTTTTAGGAAAGGGGGCGTCTATTTGAGGAAGGCATTTCAAAAAAAGGTGGGCGTCAATTTGAGGAAGGCATTTAAAAAAAGGGGGGTCTGTTTGAGGAAGACATTTTTAGGAAAGGGGGCGTCTATTTGAGGAAGACATTTTTAGAAAAGGGGACGTCTATTTGAGGAAGGCATTTAAAAAAAAGTGGGGGTCTGTTTAAGGAAGACATTTTTAGGAAAGGGGGCGTCTATTTGAGGAAGGCATTTCAAAAAAAGGTGGGCGTCAATTTGAGGAAGGCATTTAAAAAAAGGGGGGTCTGTTTGAGGAAGACATTTTTAGGAAAGGGGGCGTCTATTTGAGGAAGACATTTTTAGAAAAGGGGACGTCTATTTGAGGAAGGCATTTTAATAAAGGGGCGTCCATTGTAAAAACTGATCAGTCAAATAGCAATTCGACACTCGAATAGATACACTGAAAATTTACAAAGCGATTGCATTACATTCAAACTACTAATCGGACAGTTTCTTTGTAATATTTCCTGAATGATCCTCTCATGTTAAACCGATATTGCACGCAATAGTTATTTGAGCTCATCTGACGTCATCAACGTATGACTCAATTGCGTGGGCTGTTACTTCACTTTACGCTTTCCAGTGCAAACTCTGCAAAGGTATTGTACCGTTCATAAACAACAAAACCACAGTAACTATGTGATACAAGAGCGATGCATACCTGATGGACCGTGCCGTCAATTTCAACAGGAACTATGAAGTCAGGGTTCTGCACAGGCTATGAAAAAAGGGAAACGTAGTAAAGCAATAAATTTGGTATGGAAATGAAACCTTCTTGTGGACATTGAACACATGTATAAAGGTCAAAATAAAACTGTAGTTGTGACAAGGTGTGAAAGGGGAGTCTACGAGAGGGAAGCAACAGGAGAATGTGCGAAGTTAAGATGGGATTGGAAAACATGAAATTTTGAAAGAACAAAGGTTATATAGCAACAAAGTTGAGGAAAACATGCAACTACGTCACGAAAATTGAAAACCTGCTCGAAGTTCGCCACTGACGCTTGCTTTCGCCAATCCATGCATTTCAAGTTTTGCGATTTCAATACACTTAGTACGGTGGCCCTTCATTATAAATAATAATTTTCAATGAGCCGCGCCAAAAGTTTTACAAAGAAAGAGAGTGTGTTAGAACTACTCTAATGCAGTAATAGTTAAGATAGATTTGGAAGTTATCGGACACTCAACAATCATATTCTTGCAGTTTAAAAGAGACAAAATGACTTTTAGAGACAAAAACGACTTTTAAAAAGAGGTTCTTTGTTGCTACAGTAGAGTCCATCTTGATATACGGCTGTGAAAGCTGGTCACTGAATACAGCAATGGAGAGAGCGCTCAACGGCACATATACCCGCATGCTAAGGAAAGCCCTGAACACGCACTGAAGCTCGCGCATCACAATCGAGCAGCTGTATGCAGACCTTCCTGCAGTCGCTGACAAAGTAGCTGTCAGGAGACTCCAGGTAGCAGGTCACTGCCACCGCCACCCCGAACTGAGTACCCAGAAAGTTGTACTATGGGGACCAGCACTTGGCCACAGACAAAGAGGTAGACCGCGAACCAACTATTTGGAGACTCTCAAACGTGACACTGAAGCTACGAGTACTAGTGAACTGGCTTCAATGATGGAGGAGCTGTGGAGTTGTGTTCGTTCCCGCCGTGTGAGGGCGACCTAAGTCAAGTCAAGAATATTATTACGTCCTTCAAATAGTACATACGTTTTACAGAATGTAAAATAAATGTTCTTCTGCAAATCAATACCTCAACAGTTTGCGCATTCATTGCCTGGAAGTGGCCTTTCGCTCGAGACGTTCGCATAAGAAATAAACCGTGGTTTAGCCTTGCGCACACGATTCTTTGGGAGTTTGCCATGTTAACTGTATCCGCTAAGGATGTTCGACTGTGCAAGATAACTCGACACAATGTGTGTCACTTCATGCCTCTCAACTCCTGTTGGTGACACACAATATTACCACTGTCAATGCACTGACAATAACAGCTATGGCTTAATCGGCTGCGATGTCTTTAGGGGTTTTAAACCGAAAGGGTCGTCTTGCAATATAGTGCTTTCTAAAATACTTTGTAGTACGAGTAAAGTTCTGCTTGGAATAGAGGGGCGGGACGAGACGTCCTTTCTCCCGTTTCTTGTTAGCTGTGTGTATGTGCTCCATACCACGAGCTTGTAGGTGGCGATGATAACCATCATCACGCTGCTGCTGCTGCTGTTTTGATGGCCACTATCATGATATTTGTAATAATACTGATAATGCTGACTATTGTACTGCCATAATGTTGACAAAAATATATAAGCACTAGTCAAAATGATGACAGTACATTTATGAAAATGTTTTTCTTTTATTTCCTTTAAGATGGATCTCCAAACATCCTCTCAAAGATTTCAACTAGCAACAAGTACACCTTGTAGTCAGCTTGCACCAGACGAGAGTTTAGATGAAGTAATCAATTATGAAGTCAAGGAACTAGGGACACACATGTATGTCCAGAAGATAATGATTGTGATACCTCAGATTTCTTGAGATTGTTTTAATTCTTTAGTGTCCATTCCCAGACCCATAGTTTATTGTGTTCAAAAGACTTTGGACCCTTTCCTCTAAAGTTTTGTAGGTAGTATCTGTGAAGGAATATAAATCATATTCATTGCCTCGGTCCAGGGTTAGAGATCACTTCATAAACATGTACTCAATAAATTGTCTTGCTACTCTTTTTTGGCTGATCCTTCAATACAAATTATGAACAGCAACAACAACTACAAATTGACGATCTGGCTAATGACGCATAGCATTACTCCAATAATTTGTAGTTGATATGTAGTACTGGTACTTAACATGTAGTAATTCTAACGAGCTGAATTCCTCGGGGCAGTGACATTCAGCTTCACATCTATGGGTCTTGAAACCCTTAACTGCCTGAACCCAAGCTTTGAGCCCCTTGTATAGCATCAGCCCATTACATTCTGGAAAACACTGGAATAATGATGGGATCTATTTACAATCAAATTAAGGAGAACGCCGACTTCTCCAGAAGAACACAGAAGGTATGGAAGTGTGAAGAACATTCCAGACATATCACGAAACGTCCAATACAAGTCTGATTAGAATAGGGAATTGTTGCCTGGGTGGCAAGTGAGTTCTAAGGACTAATGATGTAATGATAACTGAAACCTAATTTTGGCCGTAACAGTATCTTATGTTTGATTTTAAAAATTTGTTTAAATAGTCTATTTGGAAAATACTGAATTGTAGCTGGTATTCAAATGTAATTGGAGGTTGGGGAATTATTAGTCAAATAGGTGAAAAGTCTGATTTTCCCAAAAGAGTGTTTCACTGAGCCACAAAGACCTTTATTATAGCTTCTACGTGGTAGTGGAGGAAAAGTCACTTTAAAGTTTCCTAATAAGGTGTATACCTTTTTCTAAGTAGAAGTTCAGAGAAATAATCCAATTCTGTTACAATTTGGTTAGCCTGTTTGGTGGTTTTTCTGTTTATTTAGGGTAGTTTCAATGTCGGGCCCACTGCTCATCAGGGGTCTTTAATGAGAGACTGCTTTGGTGGTCTCATGACTATTTTTTGTATTAGGAGCGGCATATTAGGATCAACGTTTGATTCAGAGTCACTCAAAAGCCGCTCCAACGTCGAACCTAATTGTATTAGGTTTGACACATGAGAAGAGCGACGTTTGACTTTGGCCATAGATTGTGAGCACACTATTTGATTATATGCCATGATAGATTTGTAAACTCTGCACAATGACATCATTAGGTTGATCTTTGTTACAATTTAATATACTCAAAAGTAAAATTGTGAACTAAGGAGAGGATGAATTCAAATCACATCTAATACAAGATCTGTGCTCTGTAATTTGTTTGTTTCACTACTTGTGAGTAAGCACCTTCTCTTGTAAAACACACTGTTCATTTACAGGTGTCCAGCAAAGAACTCCAGAAAAATGTGAGCACATAATTTGTCGTTAATAGTTGTAACTAGCATATTTCCATAGCTCCTAGCTCAGTTGGTAGAGCACAAGCAGTGAAAACGTGGGTCATGGGTTTGATCCCCAGTGATGACATATTTTCTGTTTCTCTAGTGCTCTTTTCAAAATTAATATATTTCCACAACCTTTAAAGTTATATATACATGTTTGCATAACAATTGCTTAAATTGTTATGGAAATTCAAAGGCATTAACAACAGGACATGTTGTGAAATAAACAATTGCCATTGTTATCCATTGTACCACATCACATTTGGGTTTATGTTTTGGCTGCAAGTGACAAACAGTCATTGTATGGAAGTGCCAAATGTGTGGCTAGTCTAGATGTAGACTTTATATACTGGCACCCGAAAATGTGATATGAACCTTATAAAAGAAGTTGACCTTATTTTATTACTGATCACAAATAAATAGCACATTTGTCCCTTTTTCATACAGGTAATCTTGTTTTCAATATATTCAGAGGACCTATTGAACTGATAATGGGAATTTTTATTGGAGTAGTTCTTGGACTCATGTTGTGGTATCTACCTGAAAAGAGCAATGTGAGTAGTACAATTTTTTACGTTTATGATTTCCCTATAGATATTCATGCCTAGATGAAAGTGGTAAATTAAAAAGGGATGTTGGTAGAGGTTCAAGAGAGCCAGGTACCATCTAATTGATTATAACAGGATCACCAGAACCAGTGCCTGGAAAACCAACCTGGAGAGTAAGGGGCTGAGAGTCAACATGAACAAGACCAAGGTGTTAAAGCCTGGTTCGCATACGAGTAAAATCCGTCGCCAGACAAGCGTCTGGCATGTTAAAGGCAGGTTTTCTTGCATGCGAATGCTACTACCTGGCTGCGAAAGTTAAGATTTGATTGACATATTCCAAAGCAAAAGTCGTCGTAAAGTAATAAAATATTTTGCTCTTTTCCGATGAGTTTTCTCTAGTAGTTTCCGACTATCACTTGAATTGCTGGCGCCTCTTTCTTTCTGACGCGGAAATTCTATGATGGCGATGACAGGTGCAAATTTTGACAGCTATTTGATGCTAAGGGGAGACCAGGTTACTTAGCAAGCCCGGGGTTTGTATCCTGGGCGTGATAATTATTTTTGAAGTCTGTAGACTGAAGCGTCACAATCAACAAGATGGATGTGAACACCCGTCAATAAAATTGTGGCGTGAAATGCTACGTTTTGGTTATTTGCGCTTTCTATGACTGGGTCGGGCATGTAAATCAGCAGAAGTAAAGTAGAACGATCTCAGACCTAGCGACGGATTTTACTCCTATGTGAACCAGGCTTAACTATTTGCCCAAACAGCTCAACAATCTTCTCAAAAATGGATGAGATTAAATAAAACACATTAATTTTGTAAGACTAGGAGAATAATAAACATTCTGTGACAAACATTAAACAGAGAATGTGTACATATTCTATCTAATATTTTTATGCATCATATAATACGAAAATTAAATTTGGAAAACATTAAACAACTAAGAAAATAAGTTCATTACACACGTATTAATGTAACTATGATGAAATGTATAGAACGTCACAAGATGCTATTATTTCGAAATTCGAAAGTAACAGCTGATATACGGGAAACATTGGAAACTACCTTTTAAGCAAGGCGTGTGCACCAGAGCCGTAGCCATACTATCTCTGTAGGGCATGCTTATTATCTATGAGCATATTCTAGGGAATGCTTCATAAATTTAAGGCGTACGTGCCAGCCCGTTCGCCAATTAACGTAATTTTTGTGTAACCCCTTCTGGAAAATCGGTGAACCATTTTAAGTTTGGTGTGACATTTGTTGATGTATCTCTGCATTTTAGAATCGTTTCAGAATCATTTTGAGGGCCCACACGTGAAGGGCCAAGACATTTACGGATCTAGGTGTGCAGATTTGATATCTTGAAAAAAGATATATTGACCAGGGTGTTCAAAAAAGTCTGAGAAATGCTCTTACGCGTTTCAAAACTCTAGGACAGACGACCATGAACTAGGGGATGCTATTTTACCTTGAAGTCCACTTCTAGAGGATGCTAGTAACCAATAAAATTATCAAAAGATGTATTGTCCTGTCATCAAAAGCTTTGGAAACTGGTGCCCGTGTTTACTTGCCATTTTAAAAAACTAAAAGCTTATTATCCTTTCAACATTGAGACTCGATAGCCCAGAAAAGACACTAGAGAAATAGAAAATATGCCACCCCTACCTTCGTAAGATAGATTACTGTGCATTAATGGGCAGCGATCCATTTGACGTTTTACCTACTACAAAACCTATAAAGCCACAACAAACAATGCATGCTAAACATAGCAGCCATCATATAATTGCTGCTGCGGCCTTCCGTGACCCGCAATATAAAGTCGGTCATGCAGTTTGGTACATAATACATATGTAGAAATAAATGTCTTTCAACAACGACAAAAGGTCAGATTCTACAATTCGTGTGCTGTGTAATCCACAATCTACACCAACCTCTTTCCAAATCTCTGATTTGTGCCCCTCTAGGGGCTCCTCCGTAGATACATGTTGACTTTAGTTTTGATGTCCTTCCAAATTGCAGACTAACGGCCTGCACTTGTTGTGCAAGTTCACGAGTCGGACACAGTACAAGTACCTGCAATGAAAAATAGTATTTTGGTGCTTATTCTAAATTTTCCACTGATTTTACTGGTACCAAACTTCTTTATGACGAATGTACACTACGTACAAATCTGATCTGAAATGTCATCTCCGTTGCAACATTTGGTTGTTTGACTGTAGCGGTTCCATTCCAGAAGACAAAGACTCGCGAAAAACGAGGATTAAATAGACTGCGGGCGTTCATCGAAACAATATTTTCGCCAGCAGTTATCTGTCGAACGAACGCTGGTGTTCAGCAAAGGTCAAAAAACTGGGATCAAACGAATCGTCGGCACTTCCATATGTTGATATATATATATTGCAAAAAATGATCGTTCAGAGCATTAGATCGATAATTTCTACGTTTCGTATGAGCGGACCAATAAACGAAATCAATCTTTAAAGCAGTGCTACGCTTGGTAAAGATCTAAAACGAATATTTTAGTCACATGGCAATTAATTACCAATAGTGGGCCCCCGGTTTTGTTGTAGCCTTGATACCAAAATCATTGACGCAAAAAAAATAAATTATCTTCAACCGTGTGCAAGCGCCGAAGGAAAGAAGATCGTTGATATCGACCCAAATTTTCTGCCACAAAATAACTTTCGCGTTCAGATATTCGAAATAGCAGTCTCTCAATCAAAGACCCCTGATGAGCAGTGGGCCCGACATTGAAACTACCCTAAATAAACAGAAAAACCTACTACTACTACTACTACTACTACTACTACTACTACTACTACTACTACTACTACTACTACTACTACAACTACTACTGCAACTACTACTACTACTACTACTTCTACTACTACTACTGCTACTACTACTACTACGACTACTACTACTACTATTACTACTACTACTACTACTACTACTACTACTACTACTACTACTACCACCACCAACACCACCACCACCACCACCACTACGACTACCACCACCGCGCCAGCAACCATGATCACTGCCATGACTACGACTACGACTACGACCATGATCACGCCCACGCCCACGCCCACGCCCATGACCATGACCACGCCCACGCCCATGACCACAACCACAACCACGACCAAGGTGCACGACCACGACCAAGGTGCACGACCACGACCAAGGCCCTCTACGACAACGACTACGGCCAGGATTACGATTGCCACCACCACCACCACCACCACAACTACAACTACTATTACTTAGACTAACACTACGACCACCACCGCTAGTTTATGGTTTGTATTATGATAGTAAGCTATTGCTAAAAATGTAAAAGAGAACTTCTGCTGAATGGGTAGCACCAGTCGTATGTGAGCAAGGACCACCACTACACCAGAGGGTTCTTTCTTACAAAACTCGTAGCTTTTAGTCTTTTCAATAAAACAAGTTTAAAAGTTGTTAACTTGTTGAAATATTTGTTGTATGACGAATGCAATTGTACTAACTTCATTCTTATCCTTTTTCATGCAGGTAAAAATTTCCATTGGGGGAGAGAAAAGCAGCAAATTAGTTCTTAACTTTTCAGATGATGAAGATGCAATTCTGTCTATATCCCACGTGATGGCTTTATTTTGGCTGAATTTTCCAGCATTAGACGTTTCGTAAGTCTAAGCATCCTTGTAGTAACTTTAAATGTTGTACCAGGTTGCCTATTTTCATCTAGTTCCTAGATTTTAAGCTATGTTCCGACATTTGTGGCGGCCAACGGCAGAAACTCGGATGGGAGTTCAGCAATTCCTCATAGGTCATTCATTCGGACACCTGACTAATGTCCAAGTGGAGATGTACAACGCAGGTTTTAATTAGGAGTATAATTTACTTTGATACCAGTTTAGTAGGAAGCTGGCTATTTATCAAGTACAATTACCACTTGTACATTCACCATGACAACATTTGTTGCCTTCAGGGCCGGGTAATGGTCATTAATCACTCAAAGGTGTGTGACTTAAGTAGTTGGGTACTTTCCCAGATACCCCCCACTGCCTCATTCAGAGACAGGGGGCATTCGGAGGCCAAGCATCCTCTTCTGATAAACTACCCCTCCCCTCTGCAAAACATTTTTTCAACCTTAATTTTATCATCAGACAACGCTTTAATGGTGTCGATTATTGCAAACGAACATTTCGATGCCAATATTTATCACACACACATACATCATCTGCAATACCATTAAATTGACACTATGTCGACAATAGACTAATAATTACAAGTTAATTAATTTGTTCAATTTTCATCTTGAAACTGACTCCTGGCCCGTCGCATGCATGCCTCCCCCTGTACCGTCCGTAATAGTGCACAGTGGTGGCTGGCTATGAGTATAAGTAGGGACTGGAAAATGGACTGTCTATAGCATATGGAGTAGGGAAATGAACCATCTATAGCATATGGAGTAGGGCCTATCTATAAGCATAAGAGGAAACGAATGATTGGATTCCTCGTGATAGATTTTAATTTCCGATACATGGGACCAATACAACAACATCAATAATACGAAATCCAAAGAGCACCAGTACTAGTGCTTTATACAAGATAATGTTGCGTAAGAAAACGAATATGTAATGATTACTATGAACCCTGCGTGTGATATGAAAGCAATTAAAATTCAACTCACCTGTTTGTATGTTACACAAAACAAGAACACCAACCTATGGAAACTACAATCGTCAACATCGATCAACAAAAGTCTCCAAATGAACAACAATGGAGTCTTTGCTACATAGCAGTCTCTATCTGACAACGAGTCTTAATAATTGACA
This sequence comes from Alatinidae sp. Z8VKAUB7J3, assembly GCA_010016025.2. Lineage (NCBI taxonomy): Eukaryota > Metazoa > Cnidaria > Cubozoa > Carybdeida > Alatinidae > Alatinidae sp. Z8VKAUB7J3. The sequence continues at coordinate 92,174,250 of JAAAKM020073195.1, forward strand.
ACGGACCTCGAGGAAGCAGATAGGTTTACTGTGGAAGCTGCTCGCATGTCGTGACGATGGCTTTACCTTTCTCCTCTCGTCTTTCCACGGTTTCTGGTGAGTAATGTTTTTGTCACTACAATTTATTCCCTCTTTGCAAGAATACGAGACTGACCTATTTATTATATGCTAATGATTGTAAATAACGTGTGCGAGCTGGCTCTATTAGGACATTGGTATAGTACAGTAGGCCTGTACTGTAGCAGCTACGTAGCTCAGTACAGTATAGTACTTCACCGGTATAATATAATATAATAGGCGTCGTAGGTACTAGTAATTATAATACTAACATGCATTGCCATGAAGTAGGGACGTGCCGTTAGTAAAATTGCTCCTCGGCCCCTTGGCAAGGAATGGATATAGTATCTGTTCTCATTGATGACAGATACTTTCCATAATCCGCGAGAGGCAGTCCTACTGGTCAGTTGAGCCTGCTTCATGGCTTGCTTCTCTAGCCGGTAGCCTAAATTGAGGGGCGTTGCCCCTGCCTGGTGAGTCTTTACATATAGTGGGCATACACGGTGCGTACGTGATTTTGGCCATTATAGCCACGTCCCAATTCAATACATTGCTACGTTGAATAGGTGTAAAATGAAGGAACATTTGTTCCTTTCATTATCAAGGTGGAAATAGTGTACACACATTAACGCAAAGAGGACTCTGACCTTGACAAATGGAGCTGCCCTCACCCTTCTTTCGACACAGTCTGCTATACTTCTGTCTGCACGTAATTCGCACGCACCATTACTAGGCAATAACCATGGAGCCAATAGCTATTAATCGTAAGGAAGCCCTAACTAAGATCTGATGAATGGTGCTTCCACGTATATTCTCACCTAGCCCTTAAGTTACCTTTCTAACTAGTTAGTTAGAATTAACAAAATATCAGGAAGTTAAATTGGAGTGACTCTCCCTCAATGAACTTGAAAATGGCAACTACAGCTTATCGACCTTACCACAAAGAAAAAAAAAATCTACAATCTATGGAAACTCTGTAAAGTTGAGTTTGTTAAGTACACCATCTTGTGGAGGACGTTTAGAGCTCAATTTTACGTCCTATTCTCGAGTAACGAAGAAAGGAATTTACTCCTAATGGGTACGAGATCACCCTAAGTCTAGTTAATTCAAAGGGCAGAACCAACTCTTCACGCTTGCCGAGTCCAAAGTTAGCTTTAGACTGTTGATAAAAAGCAGCGCATTGTCCCTGGATTAAGTACTTAAAATCACCTTCCAAGAATATGAGCGGTGATTCAATCAGTGGTATACAATATATACATCTGTGACACATGTAACCAAAAATATTAGAGATATTTGAGACATTCCAAATTTGTTCTGATTTAAACTGATCAGCCTACGGTATGCGTCCTACGTCATATCACCTTTAGATGACCACCTTCCCGACATAAAAGGGTCAAAGAACAATAAAACCAAATGTGTAAGCATGACATCATAACATACGGTGCACAGGTATGAACATCTATTGACTTAAAGGTACATCGTCGATCATATGGATAGATTGAAACTGAAACTCAATTTGTTAATAAACAGGAGTAGTTGTTAGCAATGCCATTTTGGGAAATGTGTTGCAATAAATTTTCTGTCAAAAATTAAATTTCAAGTGCTGCGTCTGAACGCTACATGACCCTATTCATTTGGCACAAAATTTTGTAATATCTAATACTTCATCACATTCGAATCCCGTATTTTAATACGACCATTGCAGATTATTTTGACTGGCACGAATCGTTACAATAATCTCCCTACTTCGGACCGCCCGCCCCTCCGGGGGCCAACTCTCCGGGGGCTAACTCTCCGGGGGCCAACTCTCCGGATACCGACTGGGCTCGAGTAACGCTTAAATCACATAAGGCAATTATTTGAATTCGCACATGGCCCACTATGGGCTTCGACTACGCTGAACCGTGTGATTAGCAGTTTCAAGCTGTATTCAAATCAATATCCATTTCAGAAAACGTTCTAAAATTGAACTATGACGAAAGATTAGGTAAATTAACTACGGGTAATAAATCTACCTCATGTCTGCAATTTTTTACAAACAAAACTACCAAAAGGCAACAGTGTAGGGCCATGAAGTATTTTGAGCTTTTGCTAAGGTGATCAGCATCTAACAGAGTCGAAATAATAATAGTGTTTGAATTTGACGCCCACTTCATAGAGGGTAGCACACGTTTGTACTAACATCGAAGACAGTAAAAGAACTGTAGATTTTGTTAGAGTAAGTAATGAAAAGGTCAACTTCAGGAGACCGTACCCAAACCATTGCTGCTAAAAGGGAAGTTTTGAGAAGTCTTATTAAACATGTAAGCGGGTTCTATGGCGAAGAGATTTCATCGTATCGTATTGTTGTTTCTAAAAATCGTGGTTGGCATGTATAATAAGGAAAGAAAAATTTTAGTCGAATTTATTTGCGTTGAATGGGAGTTACCTTAGCTTAATCTACCGTTTCTCCCACAATTCTTTGATAAATTTGTTGGGGGAGGTCTGTACCCGGGACTATTGTTTATTACTTACACTCTATTAGGTTACTGACAGGCTGCCTTGCCTCTTTCCTATCCATTCTCAAAACGCAAGCAATGCAGGCTATAAAACACCCCATTTGAAATATATGACTTGTTCGCGATATCTGAAAGACAGTTGATGCAACTACATGTAAACAAACTTTTGTACGTCTGCCAAACGTAACTTGATTTTCTCTTAAGCTGTTTTAAAACTCTTTCAGAGGCCAGTTGGAAACATTTTGTCACCCTGTGAAGTAAATTACTGTTGTTGCTCCTTTCAGCTGTTTGTGTGTCCAGAGGGAAACTGGTCGAATTTTGATTCCAAGCAATTGGAAATGTATTCGTTGTTGTTCTCAGTTCAATTCAAGTTCATACCAGATTATGCATGACAGTGATAAAATAGATTAAGCTTTATGCGCTTTGATCGAATTCAACTACCGTATTTCCTCTTATTAGCGCCACTCTCTAATAAGCGCCGCACGTTGAAGTAAAATCATTTTATTAGCGCCGCCCTCTAATTAGTGCCTCCCCTCTAATAGGACTCATATCGTTTAAATAATAATTGTTAAAATTGTGAGTTTGATTACAGCGATGTCGTTGCCTGCGAGAGGCAATGTACTCTTTCTAAATCTTAATACCAACAAAGCTTTATCGGATTGCAACATAGAATAGTTTAAAAAACGAAATAAGAATACAGAGAGCGAACAAATAAAAATGTTAGAGAAACAAAGAATGTCATTACAGATAGAAGTTCCCATCCTTTCTTTGCTTCTGAAGGTCGTAGAAACAAAGTAAAGATAATAATAATCATCATCAGCAATGAATTTATTGGTATTCTTAACAATACAATAACAGTCTCCGCTGTTTTGCCCCTGGCAGGATACGTGGGGCAAAAAAATTCGATACACAAGACTGTTTAGTTAATACCAAAAAAGAAAAAAACCCTCCCCCCCGATGCCCACAAAAAACAGCCAAATAAATAAAACACAACACAGAAGCAAACAAACGAAACCAAAAAAAATTGGAAAGGTAAAAAAGATATGGTTCATTACATGAGAAGCTCCGGAGAAGGTTAGTTTCTTTTGCCAATGGCAGAAATACATAGTTGAGAATATCTTGCATTAATATTTTTGTAATTTTATGTTGCCATGTCACATAGGTCAGCGGACTGCAGAGATTTCGTCGAGTGGCGCGAATGGTTCGAATTCTTAGTGCAGTTTGTTTAACAATCCGACAGTATTCAAGAAATCGCCAAGACCATGGCTTCCTGTTAGAGTTAAGAAAGGTACAACAAGACCTTGAGGCAGAATCCAAGTGCAAAGAAAACGGTCCGGCAAATAGTCCCGACTTTGATAAAGAATCGTTTGCGAGAAATAGAACTGTAAGTCCTTTCGTATAATATAACTGCATGTTTCATTGCAAAGACATCTATTGTGAAAGAAACCATTTGGTCATCAATGTAAAATTGTATCACAAGCCCAAGAGATTCAACATTTAGATGTTGCTTTCCTAGCATTAGGCTGTTACATCGCATGCGCTCATATTTTCAGCTGACATAATGTAATGTGGACTCGTAGCATGCTACAATTTTTATGAGGGGAGAATGCATGCCTTTGGGATACTTTTTTAAATAGTAGGACTATTAGATGCTCACAGGCCAGAATGAGATAACGTAATGGTTTATTTTTGTATTTGTATATTTTGACGTTTTTCATTTTCCTATCTGATTAAAAAATCGGTTTCTACAATTTTACTTTCTAGGAAATTTTTTACTGAGGATAACAATATTCTAGCTGAATTTATCAAAGTATCTAAAGCTTCCTACTATTCAATATAATTGACAACCACCTTAACAGGCCCCTAGTAATGGGGATGAATCTTATCAACCCAAATTTACCATCATTTACCCAATTCTCCTTTGGAGATTCTGCATCTCCTGTCTTCCGTTAGCAATTGCAATGTCAGCTAAAGCACCCCCTCCCCTCAATTCAGAATAGCTTCCCCAAAGCTCCGTACAGCCCTACTTTTGCGTCTATGCCTTTTACAATAACACGAGTGGCAGTGTTTTGGTCTTCTCGTTTCCTATAAATTCATCGTAATAGCTTTATCATTTTACTTTATACGATTGCTATGATCAGTGTACGGCGAAAGCGTTTAGCACAATGAATCCGTTGTTCAACGCAATATTTAAATTTGGTACCACTAAACAACTTTTCAAGATCCCATAATTGCATAATAGATAAGTAATTGAACGTTTAATCTATTTTCTGCGTTACAACGCTATACAATACATACTGGCCACGAGAATGGCCAGTACAGAATCGACTTCGTTGATTACAACAGGACACAAGCCTGTAATGTTTAATAGTCTTGCTTATGTTTTCGTTTGGCTGAAGCATTTTTAAATTTTTCTGAGCTTGTCCAATTCTGCCGATTCGAAGAAAGCAGACATTCTACTGTTAATTTTATCCCTGGACGCAGTGCCGGTTTTAAGCGGGTGCGGACTGTGCGGCGTCACAGGGTACTGCACCTGAGATGGAAATTTGCTCCCCCCCTACCCCCAGCTCAGTGACGCCGAAAAAGTATTGACCAGTTTTTACAAGGACTAAAAATAGGGCCCCCAAATCACGTTATGGCACAGGGGCCCTTCTTGCCAAAAACCGGAATGGCTGGATGTTTTCGATGCTGTTCTACATATATTGTCCGAGATTAGTCTTAAGAACATAAAGCTATTTCGAATTTGCTTCGTCAAATATTTGATCGTTCTTCCGATAATTTTTCGCGCTATGTTACACTAAATTTAGGATTTAGTCAAGATCAGGCTGACAGAGGGCTCAAAGTTAAAGATTGTGTGAAAGAAAGAGGTATGAATCCTTTCCTATTGTTCTTGTATTGGTTCATTCTGAATCTAGAATTAGGATCTAGTCACAATGTGGGAGTGTATCATTTACAAGCATGTTGTCTACTTATGAAAACCAATTGATATTGGTAACTACCAGATGGATGCCGCGACATACCGCGACGGTAGGAAAAATGTAGAAGTCTACGGGGAACTATCAAGGATATCAGAGGTAGTCAAGAAGAGACAGGTCTCCTTTGCAGGCCATTAGTAGCTTGCACACCATATATTTCTAATTTAAAAAGAGAAAACCATTTTCTGAAGTTCAAAGATTGAGGAAGGTGAACGCGTCCTCAAAATTTACATTTGCGTTGTTTACGAGATGCAAAAACTAAATTGGCTATCACTGTCTTTATCTACTTGACAAGAGAAAATGAGATGATTTTGATTTTGAAAGATGATAACTAATAAAGGTAAATTAAGCAAAGCTGTAGGATATTCTCAGGGTATTAATATTACAAGCGAGCCGTAGTTTATTATCCAATATTGTATGTTTGGGTGAAGAATTAGTATTTTTGACAAGTCTCTGCTACCATGTTGCTTTGCTTTTAGTAAATTTCAAGGGTGGGAGACGTTCAAGTGACTGTCTTAGCAAATTAACTAGTCATTTCCTATTTTAACGTTTATTCTAAGTGACTATGCAGTGTAAAGGTCGGTTAAATTATCGTGTTACAACATTTGCAATAGGCTTCCCACATGGGGGTTTGCGCACTTTTAAAGATGATGTGTAAGTTGGACATTTTTGTTTATGGATGCTGAACAGGACTGTTTACGGAAGACTGCATACTTCTTGCTCTTATATATGCGTGTTTCCTTGCCCAAAAAAAATGGATTCCCTTTTGTAAAGCTGATAAGATTGTTTTCGATTCCTTGCGTCAAGGAATGTTCTATTCCCTCAGGATCAAATCTTCTTATCTCGCAGAGTCTTACCTTCTTTACAAAAACATGATTATCCAAGATTGGTTTCATGGGCTTGCAATTGTTTGGAGTTTGATCCTCACCACAATCTTAAGCTTTTTACGGTAAATATAGGACCAAAAAAGAAAGAATTACAAAAATTTTATTGATGTGTGGTTGTGTTTGTGCCTGCCTCTTGCTATACTCCTACTAATTCTACATCTTGTACATGCTTAATTGCTCTTCAGTCTGATTTTTAGCAAATAAATTGTTGCCCTCTATTGAGACTCCTTAAAGTTTATTGATAATTTGTGTCAGGTGTACCTCAGGCTGATGTTGAATGTCAGGGATGTCAGCGTTAAAATGTTCTTACCAAAAAGGCTTTAACAATAACGAGAGTCTCTTTCTAGTATTTGATGCACCTTAATTTATTAATAGCATTGCTGTTGTTCTTTTGAAGATCTAAAGGCACTCAATTGGTGACATATAGACTTGATATGCGTTCATGAGACTGGAAAGAGAAAAGTAAGCCATGACATAAACGTTAAAGGACTGAAAGGTTAGACAAAGAGAGTTTTAACAATATTAGGTCGTTTTCTGGATAGGGTATTGTTTTTGAAGTATTTTATTGTTTATTTTTCTTAAATGCCCCCCATCCTAGCCATATTCTGTGGTTCACAGCTGTTAATCCAATCTTGGTTGATGAAATTTTATATCCGAGGTACACAAATATATTTACTAGCTCAATCAAGCTGACATTAATTGTACTCCTTATAAATCTTTCAATGATATATTCCATGATTGATTTTGGTTACAAACATTACGCACGATCGTTTCAATAAAACTTCCCACATCTTCAATGACAAAAACAAATAGAACGTTCTAATTCTAGAAATACCAAATCTAAGAATATTCAATTTCTGTTTATGTTGTCGACATTTTAATTTTAACATAAACTCCATGGGAGTACAGATGTTTTCGCCGAGTTATTGGCTATTCGTATGCTTTACTCAAACGTGGTTAATAAAACACAGTTCAGTAAATGACTTCTGAACAAAAACCTTCATCTGAAACCATAAAATCATATCATTTATCCTTTTCCCTGCAAACTGAAGGTCGAGTACCAGATTTGTAGACATCGTTTGTCTCGTTGGTATCTCTTTATCGAGTACAAAATTTTATTGTTGGCTACATTGCAAATTTGTCTCTCAAAACCAATCTTCGCTCTGAAACATCACTATAAAACTTCCTGCAGCTTTCTACAACCTTTTCCTATAGCATTTTACAACATTGCTGATATAAATTAAGTACTTGTAAGTGTTTCACTTACCATTCTCATCGATTTGTATTTCCTTTCCTGTCGCCAAACACTGCACTTTGAAACAGCTGATTTTGAAACCTAATATTTTGATTGTAAACATCAATTGAAGTTGTGGGAAAACCTGGTTTCATTTTCGCGCATTTTTGGGAATACTGGTTACCAGTCTCCAAATAACGAGGCATATCAACACTAAGACAGGGCAGTTTAACCAAACATTATGTGAATTGTATTTATTCTTCTATGTTCAAGAGCAATGTAACGAGGGGGCTCGGGGCGGGGGCAATCTATAACCAAATGGGGGCTACAGGGACCTTGCCCACTAAATTACGACCAGAAATCCAGACTAAATTAACAAGATTTAAACATTTACCTATGCAGTTACCTAAACGCTAACCCCTCAAAATTAAAAAATACCCCACCCCCAATTCAGAAAAGCCCGTAAAATTTTACCACAGCTACTCTAGAGTGCAGAATAAACGGGGGGTCTGAATAAACGGGGAGGTCATCTTCACGGTCTAAAGTTAATAAATGGGGAGTCCGAATAAACGGGGAGTCTGAACTTTTTCCTTCTTTTATTTTGTGTCCATGATCTTCGCGCTTAATTTCAGTTCATCCATACTAATATCGTTTCTCTAGTTTTCCTCCCTCCTTCTCTCCGCAGCTAGGGGAAGACGACTGATTCTGAAGGACTATGGTGAGAAACTTTTTCCTTCTTTTATTTTGTGTCCATGATCTTCGCGCTTTATTTCTGTTTATCCATACTAATATCGTTTCTTTAGTTTTCCTCCCTTTTTCTCTCCGCAGCTAGGGGAAGACGACCGATTCTGATGGACAATGGGGAGAAATTTTTTACTTCTCTTGTTTTGTGTCCATGATCTGCTCGCTCTATTTCTGTTTATTGATACAAATATCGTCTCTCTATTTTTCCACCCTCCTTCTCTCCACAGCTAGGGGAAAACGACGGATTCTGATGCACCACGCTGAGAAAATTTTTCCTTCTTTTACTTTGTGTCCATGATCTGCTCGCTCTATTTCTGTTTATTGATACTAATATCGTTTCTCAATTTTTCCTTCCTGCTTCTCTCCGCAGCTAGGAGAAGACGACGGATCCTGATGGACCATGGTGAAAAACGTTTTCCTTCTTTTATTTTGTGTCCATGATCTTCGCGCTTAATTTCAGTTCATCCATACTAATATCGTTTCTCTAGTTTTCCTCCCTCCTTCTCTCCGCAGCTAGGGGAAGACGACAGATTCTGAAGGACCATGGTGAGAAACTTTTTCCTTCTTTTATTTTGTGTCCATGTTCTGCTCGCTCTATTTCTGTTTATTGATACAAATATCGTCTCTCTATTTTTCCTTCCTCCTTCTCTCCACAGCTAGGGAAAAACGATGGATCCTGATGCACCACGGTGAGAAAAATTTTCCTTCTTTTACTTTGTGTCCATGATCTGCTCGCTCTATTTCTGTTTATCCATACTAATATCGTCTCTCTATTTTTCCTCCCTCCTTCTCTCCATAGCTAGGGGAAGACGACGGATCCTGATGGACCATGGTGAGAAACTTTTTGCTTCTTCTCTTTTGTGTCCTTGATCTGCTCGCTATGTTTCTGTTTATCCATACTAATATCGTCTCTCTATTTCTCCTCCCTCCTTCTGTCCGCAGGTAGGGAAGGACGACGTATTCTGATTCACCATGGTGAGAAACTTTCTCCTTCTATTACTTTGTGTCCATGATCTGCTCGCTCTATTTCTGTTTATCCATACTAATATCGTCTCTCTATTTCTCCTCCCTCCTTCTGCCCGCAGCTAGGGAAGGACGACGTATTCTGATTCATCATGGTGAGAAATTTTAATATTTTTCCGTCAGTGATTGAAGATAACATCGAAAGCTTAGAAATATATGCCCAAATGTTCCACAAATTACTTGTCATTTCCTGCGCTTTTTTCCTTATTCAAATTCCAAGCATATTTACTTGAACAAATGTGAATCAGACAAAGTCTTCCAGTAAACAAAACACGCACAGGAGAAGAATGGAACCTAAGAGAGTTCTATCACATTGAATCGATCAACTGAAGCTTCGCACATATTTAAATTCCTTGCTCCACAGCGTTTGCAAAATGTGCTCTTTTAAATTAGTATTTAAACTTATAATGGCTTTCTGAATCTTTGTTTTTAGATCATTAGCATTTACCTTGTATTCTTCTTAAACATGCTAAGGTTGTTCATGTCCAATCAACAGATGTTTCGCTATTCTCAAATGTCTCTTGGGTCTCTTTTATTTGGTACAACTGAACAGACAGCAAACTTGGCGTTGACTACGAATTAACGTCACTTTCTTTACTGCTGATATAATGATTATCACCCAGATATCCCATTCAAAAGTATCATGATAGATATGGCACAAATATTTTTTCCGATATTCCTTTACTGCTTTTCTGCAATCCGGTCAAGACTTATTATCAGTTTTCATCAATGCAATTTCTGGCGACATTACTCGACAAACACAACCGTACATTACAATATTTTCTTTACATTTTATTGCTTTTGTTCTTGCTTCAGCTCATGTGAAATTATATTTATACAAGCTTTGTACGAATGATTTCCCAGGAAGTTGGAAAACATCATTACAAGGCACATTACATTAAACAAAGATGAACATTATATTTTGAGCAACAAAATGTTGCAGAACAGACCTCGTCTGTTGCAGAACTCTTCATCTTAATCTCTTTCGTTTTCTTAACCTCTTTGCAGCCCAGGGCCTTCATGTAGACAACCTACTATCCCACCCCCCCGGATTATATCTTGTCAATGTAAATGGATTGCTTTACAAAAGGATTTTGAATAATTTACTTCACTTCGGAATTAATTACTGAGACCTCTGTGACGGATTAATCATAGCCGGAAGAAAAATTATTAAAAGAAGAAGGACAAGTCATTTTGCAGTTTACATACATTTTAATATCTTAATGCAAAGGCTGAAACTACAATGCTTCCTCTGAAGTGGGGTGTATACTACGTAGTAAAGAACGCCGTGGTCATGTATATATCTACCCCCCCCCCCCCCCCCCCCCTTCTGTATTCTCATGTTTTATTATAAATACCCGTGAAAAGCGTCATGTTAGTTTTCTGCTTGCGAAGACGAACTAATCCTGCTCCTATTCCTACCAATCTCCACCCTGTATCATCTGCACCTTCTTGTTCCACAGCTTCACTTCAGGATGCGCAACATTTAGTAGTTTCTGACAAGGAGGAGGAGCAGTCTGCTGATTCAGAGGGCAACTCCAGCGAACGTGTTGTCAATTAGCCTTATCACAAAAAATTGACGCATTTACTTTGCATACACGCCCTACACAACACAAATTATGAAATCTTTAAGTCACACATTTCTACATTCCTACGACGATAACTCATAACCAAGCAAGAAAATACTCCAACATATTAAGTTAATGAGACTTGAACGAAGTCACGGCGAGTACGAATCATACATTGAGAATCAAGAATGCTGCAATGGTGATTCCCCGACAGCCACCATGATTATCTCGTATCCAGAAAGGGGAAAGCTTCAGCTCTTCTGATAACGCTGTTGCAATGTTATTAGGTGTTGGTTCGGCTACGCGACCACGAGGGCAAGACTCAGTTAGCCAGCCTCCAGAACAGACAGAAAACCCTTTGAAAACACTGTCAGATGTCTTACCGTCACTTCCTATGGCTTTTCAAAGGCGATTTAAAGTATCTATTTAAAGTATTTACCTTGCGTTTTTAAGCCTGCTGACCTAGCATACTTTCTTGTTGTCGTCCTCCTCTTATATTCTTATGTCCCTAGCACTTTTTGTGTTGTGAATAATACAAGAGATCGCCATTCCTGGTTCGAAATCCAATAAATGGTGACAACTTTTTGGTTCAGATCAATGAGAAGAACACTTGGGTAGTCCCCCCATAGATGACAATAGTAACTGTACGTATGGTCCGATAGAGCCTCGTGGTGCAAATAGGCATTTAATACAAGTGGGAGGGTCAATTTAGTACCACAGATAACTTTCCGTTATTTCTGATAAGGTTCCGACGGCCGTGTGCTTTTTGATGGACTCCCTTAATAAGTGGTAAAAGTCAATTCCTAAAATAAACGTTATTATAATTATGCATCCTATTGACATACTCCTGATAATGTACCCTATGGGCTGTACAACACTTGAAATAAATCTCCACACCCTCCTTTAAGCGCTGCAGTGTCACAATTTTTGCCTTTTCAGTTATCAAAATTGGGATAGATAGATCATTTTGGCAAAAGCTACAAGACTTTTCATGGGGTACAACATTATTTGCAATGTCATCGAGGGTTTCCTTTGGGTACTCTCTCCCGAGGGAAAGGGGAATCCTTTTTATTTTCATATAAATATTCAACTATTCCTCTCTTTTAAGCCCCTCAGAATCAACAAACTCGGGATAGAGCAGCTGATTTAAAACTTTCACAGTACACTAGTTGTACACTACTCCACATCCAAGTCTCAGCTTTAACTGCTTATAAAGGTCGCATTCTATGGGTATTAACCAAATTTGCTTTCTCCAAGAGTGCGAACGAAACCTCTTGTAGGTTGACTTATTCGCCTTTATTTGAACTGTGTCCAAACTGTTCTCTACTTTCAACAGAAGTATCTGTAAAGCACTGCTGTATATACATTACATCCTGAAGTATTGGTGACTTGATAATGCCTTGATTCCCGATCTTTTCACTCGCGAGAGACTGGTAATTCAAACTGGCATTAAACTAATGGCTTTATAGAGAAAAACTATTGCACTGCTATAGAATTAGCACAATATACATACAGATCAAACTTTTCATACCTTTTAGTAATGAAATTGATTCCATGACAGCATCAAGCGGTGGAGGCTCAATAGCTTTACCCAGGAATTCCTTAATGCCACCAAGTTTGAGTAACTTGATGCTTAATGCCAGTTCGTGAAGTGGTGTTCGTAAAATTTCCGGTGTAGCGTGCTCTGCAAGTCTACAATTGGGAATATGTACTCATGTAAATTGTAAAAGATACAGATAACGGCTCTCAAGTAATTCTTAAGAGCTAACAAAGGCTGCTTGCTATTTGTTAAAATGATCTGAACAGGTAGCAAATGTGGCTTGGCATCAGTTGTTAACGTTGTTTAAATCAAGATGAACATGCAGGAAATAGAACAAGATTCATTGTCAGAGCTCCTGAATCCTGCTTCATTCACGCATTTTTCAGAAATGATATGACACTTACACGTGTACAGATCTTTAGCCAATGGCCGACCAAGTGTGCTTTAGGCCATTAACATTGTCAAAAGTATACTGTAAGGATGAGAACCGTATGCTATCGAAAAAGATTTTGATCTTACGTAGTCACGGCTGGGAGTGATAACCTTTGTCCTAAAATATATTGAATGAAAGTGTTTCTTTATTACTCATTTGTTTACTCGTTCTTTTGCTTCACTCCAGTCCACTCTAATACCACTTAAAATCACTCCGTACCACCCTAACCCTCTCCACACCACACCACCCTACTCTACTCTTCTCCCCTCCATTCCACTCCACTCCACTCCACTCCACTCTACTCCACTCCACTCCACTCCACGCTACTCTTCTCTAACCTACTCCACTCTACTCTACTCTACTCTACTCTACTCTACTCTACTCTACTCTACTCTACTCTACTCTACTCTACTCTACAAGCAAGCGTTTATCCACTAAGGGACGCATTGATATTAGGGCTTTCAACTCCAGACAACGAAAGTACGTAACGTTATTGCAGTAATGAAGGTCCAGCGGTGGAGTGGGAATGGGACCTCTTCGAGCAGTGTTGAGGTTGACCACCGGCCACAAACACTTTCCATTCACAGCATTCTAGATGCCCTCCATAGGCAACTTTGCACAAAGTGATCAGTTAAGAAATTGGCAGTAAGGTTTCCCGAGTTTAGTGGTCGGTATCATTGTCGCCCGAGTTTGGAAATTGGCGTTAATGTTGCCAGAGGTTGAATTCCCCTGATACCGCTGTGATTCCTTCCCCAGTAAACTACAAGCCTCTTTAGCCACAAAATTATATCAATGTTTGGACCCCGTGGTCTGGGACGTTGAGCCTACCCCTTGGCTTGCTTCTCTGCCCGGTAGCTGAAATTCAAGGGAGTTTCCTTTGTGTGAGACGGTCGAGTAACACTTCGCATTACCCAAGTTGGAAGTTTACTCGGAGCCTCTCACTATGCCCCCGGACTCTACAATTATCGTCTTTACGCAACATCGTGTTTGTTTTTGTTTATGCCCATGACTGTGAGGCAAACAATAGCCTGTGAGGTACTGGTATAAACATTGCGTTGCACCATCGTGATCAAGATGTGCGTCGCATCTATTCTAATTTAGATCAGTTACTTCTTTATTGTGTAATTCGAAATTCCTCCATCTGTATTTATACAGCATGACTTGTACGAATTTCAGTCAGTTGTGTTCAACTGCAACTGCTGAATAGACACGGTGTTATGTCGGAGAATTCGGGTCGTTAGGATTTCATTCGTCGTGGTCTAGTCGCTGTTTGGATGTAACTGTTGTAGTTCTTTCTAAATCGATCAATTCCAAGAATAAGTGGTACAGACAGCTAACCGCGACTTGTATCATTGTTGCTTTTTATTGCGCCCGACCGCCGTCACCCTTACATTTGGATACCTCAGCTGCCCTTTATCTATTAGTTAGCCTGTTTGGTAGTTTTGCTGTTTGTTTAGGGCAATGTAGGTCCCTCTGCTCATCAGGGTGCTTTGATCGAGATACGGTAACAATGCCCAGGTGAGGCTGCTTTTATGTTGCCTGATAGAGTATTAGAGAATTCAATATGGTAAAAATACGGAATCTATTGACACATATGAGTAACTTGGAACAAGCCATGAAAATGCTAGAGGAAATGTGAATAATGATTCCCTGAAATACGCATGGGTGGGCAACTCTCAATAAAATGCTCAGCTATTACAAGTGTAAACACACTTTTATTTCTCTAGTCGCCACATTAGCTCCCAATCATCCACCGGTGGACATCGACATCCAGCTCAATGCAATTAGAGACCAGCCTCTCTGCGCCATGTGACTTGACCAAGGAAGGACTGCCATCCGGCCCGTATTACTGTCCAAAGCCAATGAGCTTGTGGGTAGGAGAGGGTTACAAAATAGTTTATTGATACTGTCAGAACGCGATGGTGAAAATTGGTGGATCATAGATATTAGCCGAATGGAATGCAAAATTGTTTAATGATGAGAGAGATCAAGGGGTACGTGAAGGAGGCGACAATGTCAGGTTGGACAATGCATGTTCGAGAGAGTAAAGGTGTAAGAAGGACTAGTCCCAGACCTCTCGGGTCCACGTTATGACGTCAGTAATTTCAGGCGTAGTGAGTCGTCAGTTTTCACCTCAGCAGCGTATAGTATATATGTATAGTCGTCGTAGGAAGGAACGATTGGCATCATTATTTGTTCCAATCTTTAATAGGTTACGGACCCCTATAATATCATTTGTTGATCCCAGGTTCCGCACCACTGTCCTAACGCAACCATCTATATTCACCGTTTGCGTGATCTCGCTTAAACTGCGTTTCGAATAGCCAATACATAGATGGTTATGGCATCAATAATTTAAATGCCTTTATTTGATGCTTGTTTCGATTTATTAGACTTATTCCTAAAACAATGAACAGTAGCTTGATTATAAATTTGATTGTGCTGATAGGTAAGCTGTTAAATTCTAATTACTTATCAAATTTTGCTTTTACGAATATCCCAAAAGAAGTGCTAAGTTCTTCTTCAATTCGTAACTCAATTAAAACGTATCACGACTATTCGATTATTCGATCATTCTATTGTTCGATTATTCGACCATTCGGTTACTCGATTAGCCGATTATTCGAAAAACAATGTCTGTTCAATACTGAATTGTTTTCAATGAAACTAACACCTAATTAGGATCAAATCGAGTAATAGATATTTGTAGGATAAAGTTCATCTTCTAACAAGACTTCGATGATAAGAAGAACAGGGAAATACATTCTGCCATAAAAATTTGACAAGAATTCTTGCTCGTGTTAAATAAAATTCAATTACTATCCGTACTTCTACGTCATCCTATTGTTCCGACTTCATGTCTCTGACAGTTTTTATAATGAAAGAAGCATGGTGCTCATCCACGCAGCCAGTAAAATTTTAATGGGTGGGGGGGGGGGCAAAGCCAAAACAAAACCTCTTCCCTTCCCTCCTCCTCCTAAGCCAGCAAAAGCAAAGATAAACTTTAGACAGAAATGGTAATCTTAAACAACTGTTGGTTCCCTTCCAAAATCTCATACCCTCCCAAAAATACAATGGTCATAGATGATGCAATCGATGCATTGTATATTTTCATGTTCTTCGTGGACCAAAAGAAGTCCAGATGTTGCCAATTGCTATTTACCTCCTACCCAATCTTTAGTAAAAGTTATATCTATAATTTTTTGTGTGCATTTGTAACACATTTTCAATGCTTAGAAGTTTTAATATATTCTGAAAAGACGTTTCTTGTGTCCACTTCGTACTCTACTAGGACAATAAAAACGTGATGTTAGGGCCATGACCTACGGTTAGTAATTTCCCCTCTCAATTTATATTTATGTAAAACTTTCAGAACATTTTGCTTTTGTTAACGTCTCTAGGGACCATTAGGGACCATTAGGGACTTTAGGGACCATTATGGAAACAAGGGCTTCTGAACCGTTTTAATGCTATCCCTGCCAACTTTATCAATAGGGGTTTATTGAGCAAAATTTCTTTGTTTTTTGCTACTTATATTTTGTATTCTTTAGAGTGACTTTAATATTTTTTTTAATTTTGTAAAATGATTTAAATCTTAAAAATGTAATTTTGACGTATTATTTTATTTTAGTTTTGTAACTATTTTATGGAAAAAGAAATACATACATTTATATCATCACTTTAATTAACAGATTGAGTAAATATTGGTTTTAAAATATCTGACATTTTCTGCTATTTTTATTTCGTTTCCCTTTTCCCCCAAGGAGGGCCACTGTTGATGTATTAATTTTATGTTAGGCTCGATAATTACGCTCTCTCTTCAGGATGTTTTTGTCAGCAGGGCATGAATTTTATTACCCTTCTTCTTGTCTCGGAAGTATACATTAATGAATGCCATATGATTGTGGTACTTACTTTGATATACGTGTTTGCGGGGGCGTGATGACAGTTACATTAAAATTATTGTCCGTCTTTTTTGACAACTTCTACAATAATAGAGCTATATTAATGATGCACAGAATGTGAACCCGGGGACAGCTGTTTCCGTTTCAATGAAAGTCTATAAATCAAGTACTTTCAACCATCCAAAGTGACAAAAGATGCGGGACGCTATCAGTTACTTAGGTTAGATTTCGTAAAGTAAAATATTTAAAAGCAATGTCAATAAGTAATAATAATAATAATAATGATAATAATAGTAATAATAATAAATATTTTACTAACCTGACTATCTTCCTCATTGTACTTCTTCTTCTTAGCAGTCGCACGATAGTTTATCCACTTTTAGCAAGTAAAAACAGCTATATATTAAAAAATTACTACATTATCACCATACTCCCTTACAGCATTGTGAGATTTCGTAATTTACATGTCTTTATGTCTTATTCCAAGTATTTTTGTGGAATTTCAAGTCATTCAATACGTCAAATTTATGTTGTAAAAGCATAGCTTCATTACTTTGACAAATGGCCAGGACAAATGAATCATATCTACAATGTTAATGGACATGTACACAAAATGATTTTCTAGTTCTGAACTTTCATCTCAAAAGAATTTTAAAGGCTTTGCATAAAAACTACCTCATAGTGTGAAAACAATACCTTCCCTGATGAGCTGATAAATTTAACATGTAATATCATGCAAACTAAAACAAGCCAGAAAGCTAGTATGAGCAGATACATACCTCGTCCATTAGATCATCAGCAACAACCAAACCTTAAGGTGACAAATGGAAGTTAAGTACAGTTGATTGATATCACTGATTACTACACAAGAAACTAGTCAACAGTTTTGCTTGCATCCAATTTCCCCTCCCATATGCAAGTGGTTCCCTACCTTTTTCCCCCCCCCCCCCCCTCCTGTAGCCCATGTTTATATGCCCTTGCACCCTTAAACTGACAGAATAATGATGAAAGAGACCAAAGCAAAGCTGCCCTATCAATTTTTTCAAAAGCAGATTTGAAACATACAGATAGGAAAAACATTATATACAACAAATAAAAAAGCCATAAAGCCTCCAAAACATAATATTTTGATCAATGCATGAAATCTCTTCAGCTGCACAGAACTGACGCAGTGGAGTGGATTACTTTTTGATGAAGTGGGGGCTACTGAATCTAGATAGATGATGGGCCTGGCCCTTCCCCTCATGCAAAAACAGTGTAAAATCAAGTATATAAATTCTTCTTCAGATGAGAGCAAAAAACTCCAATCCTAAGCCTGAAATGTGCAAACAACTTTTATTACATATCATTAAAAACATAAGGAGTATCCACATAGCCTGCCCGAGGTGGTCAGTGGATAAGATCATTCTGTTTATCAAGGCACCACAAATTTGTTACAGACAATCTACCATCTTGTCAGTGCGGCTTAAAACTGCTTGCATACCCTCAATTATCAAGTCCAAAATCTCAAATCTCACAAAACAAAGATACATTGATGTTGTATGCACTCATTATATTTACCTATTTCTAGTTTCCTAAGCCATTGAAGCGTTTCTTCCAAATTTGATGGAGACAGCCATACTCGACTCCTGAATTCAACAACCATTTTATATGAACCTAAGTTGCAATTACAAGACGGTGTGCGTCAAGGTTGTAAGCTATCTTAAAGATTCTTTACTTTTTACTCGGGCGATGTAATACGACAATTTTCAAATTACAATAGAGTGCCGTATTTCTATTGATTAAAGACCCGTCTACAATTAATTGAAGGCAACAAAAGGGGGGTCTTTAATCAGAGGGTCTTCCATTTTCAAAACAAAATTTTACAAATGTTGAGTTTTAAGAAAAACATCTACCAATCGAAATATCAAGGACGTCTGGAAATCGCATTTAAACGCAGAAATTAATGCACAAGTATCTAGCAAACGCCAGAGAGAAATAGGACTTGTAGTTTGTATGTAACGACCACAGGTGTTGGCGAGAGAAAGCGTTAAATCATAAACATTTTGCTTAAAGAACGTAAAGATTTGAAGCAAAGATACTCGCATTTTGGGATGTAAAAACGAGTGGAAAATATTTACCGGACCTAAAGCATGTGCTCTGCCAGAATTAGCCTTTTTGCAAACTTCGTGTGGTTTTCTCTTTTCTGTAACAAAATTTGCCCCTTTAACAGTGCTTATATGTCTTCGTTTGAAATATCTACCTTTCTCGTACAAAAATAGTATAGGTCTTTGATTTATTGTGGGCACGAAAAGGTGGTCTGTAATTAGAGCGGATCTATAATTAGAGGAACTACAGTATATTGAATAAACTGGCTCGACAGATGTGAAGGTCAGTTATTACAGCGACACTTTGTTATAATAGCTTCATGTTGCGAAATCGCAGTAGCGAAAATTTCCTCTTCCCTAGTTTTTAAGATTTCAATGAACCCTTCTAGTACCGTTTTTCTCTGTAGAAATACATTCATGTTCACAAGAAACAGAAATTACAGTTTTGTTACGTTAATTAAACCCATTCACAATTGATTACTTACTAATGTGTGGTTTGTTACTGGAGATATTTGCATACTTTGCAATGGCATGTTTCCAAACGTATTTTCCTATCACGTTTGTTCCAAGTGCGTCTACAAAAATTTGTCGACATTTTGACTACCAGACATCTTTTAAGATTAGCCAAGAGCAACCAGCTTAAATTTCAGCAGCCTTCATTTTCTCAAAAGCTCATCCCTATTCCAGATTTTCCTTACCCATTTGTAGTTGACTAGCTCTTGCTCTCTACTTGTGAGAAGCTATACTTGAAATTTTATAGTCTTTTTATACGAGTCGAGGGATACTGCGCCAACGTCTTTCATGGAAGGACCAATGGCTCCTTAGAATGGAAATCCTGTCACAGACAATGCGCTTGAGGTTTGCCTAAGCAATGAATAACTTACGGATATGAAGAAGGAATGGAATCTGAGAAAGCATGATGATTGGGAGCGAAAAAGGCTTATCGGGTTTGATAACACCTAAACCTGACAAGAAGTGTCGAACGCCAGGAATACTCTGAGCAAACGCGCCAGTGGTGCTACTTAAAGACGACAATACTGCGAAGCATTGCTGGTACCATAGACACGCCATGCTACTTGTAAGCCATGCAAGCCCGGATTGGAATTTCACTGTCCGTTAACATGCAAAGATTTCTGCACATGTGCGCACATGTCTAACGTTGGAAATATCTGAATAAGGTGGCGCGAAAACGGATATCGTACAACGGGCAACAATTGAATTTCTGAATCAGTTGGCGGAGTGGGCGTGGAATGTAACGAAACTGGAAAATATTTTTAATAATGGTTGGGGGTCGCGGTACCATAATTCTTTTCTCGAATTCGAATATTGGGAACTGAGGTTCTACCCTGTCTGGCAAGTGCTAAAGCTTGTCGTAATTTTGCTTCTCTTGCATAATCCCTTCATAACAAATATAGTGCGAAATTTTGAGTGTAAACAAAAGAGTACTCGTTATTAAGCCAGAAATGCTGTCTACTGTTCTAGCTTTAACAATGTTTGTGCTTTTAATTTAACATACGAGCAACTTGCAAGAAAAAGCTTGGTTAGAGTCGCAATTGACATCTTCATATCGTGACTACTTGCCCGCTTTGATCAACCTGCTTATTTCGAACGTACCGTACATCTGCTTTGGTCTGCACAACTCCTAAAACCTCCTTGGATTCTCTTCCATTTTAAGGCACCCCCTGCCTCCTCTGAGACGAGTTTACTCTTTGAATGGTCCTCAGCAACCATGTCACAAAAATGCGCCCACAAAAGGCACATCATTCCCCTCTTCTGTCTTATTTTGTCAAGAGCTATGCATATACTCCTTGATAGGAAGGGTGCAGCAATTAGGAGAGCAGCAAAAGTGGACCACTCGCTCGCTCACTGTTTATTAACAGGGAAAATAATTCCGAGCAACGATTAAGGTTATTATTTTATTACAAAACTAGAAAGCTTGCTAATTGACCCCTTTAAGGGCTATAGTGCCGGATCGACCAAGGAGTCACGTGCTGTATCAATATGAATGTACTGAGAAAGGATGTACAGCCTCCTGCATTGACTACACCACTAACAAGCTCATCTCGCGCAGTCGACGACATAAATAAAAAGGCAGCATGATGCATGATCACCACGTGGTTGCACATGATAGCAAATCGATATCCCACAATTAAAAGTACAGCTGTCATTAATACAAGAAACTGCTGATGTTCTCTTGCTCTTTCAACAAATGAACCATTTCAGAAAACTAATCCTAAATGAAGTAGTCAAGATGGCCAAAAAGTTACTTATCGTGCCAGCAACAAATGCAATAAGTGGGCAATCTTTCTCTGCACTGAAGGGAGTAAAAACGTCCATGAGAACATTAAAAACGGATAATCTGTTAAATCATTTACTTCTCTTTCACATCCACTACGAAAGATGCGATGAACTCGACTTAATTGCAATAGCAAACCATTTCATTAGCAAGAATGACATTCGTAAAAACATTTTTGGAAAATTCGTTCCATCAGACATTCAAATTGCTGGAAAAAATAGTTTCAAAATCTACTCAGACAGAATAGCTGGACGGAACAAATTGTACGACTTCGTACACTTTTGATATGTTAACACTATAAAGATGGAAAACCATGAAAGATAATTTTCTGTGTTAAAAAGGTTGTAGAAGATGTCCATTTTCAGACATCGGAGACATGCTTTATTTTACAAAATGTCTTGCGTTTTAGCACCCACTATGTACGAGTAACTCACTTAGGGCCCCCTCAATAGTAAAAAGCTTCCTACGGGCCTGAGCATATTATATTTGCCCCTACCCCCTCTAATAAGGATGTTTGGACGCTTCTTTTGTAGGCTAGAACTGGTGATATCACTGTTGCCTGAATGTCATATCATAGTAGGCCTAACTAGTTCGCATAATAATTAATATAGCACTTTGGAAACAAAACCATCAATGCTGTTTTTGTGTGGCCATGTTGATAGGTTCAGGCTTTGCATGAGTGCACACTGTACGTACGGGTGGCTGGGGTAAGATGGGCATTGGGGTAAGATGGGCACCCCTTCGAAAATGATATCAGAAATTATTTTTCTGTAACAATGTTGCTTGTGGAAAATTGTTGAAGTGTATTAGTTCTACTGCCATTGTTATTTGGAGTAGATCATTCATCATGGCCAAAATATTTGGGAAAATGCAAATTTGCCGGTAAAAAGTAAAAATTTCTATATGAATGAATTTTTTTCTGGTGCCCACCACTGCAAACCTAGCAGAAGGGTACAGGTATTCAGCAGAACTCTGACAGTTGCCCTATCTTCATGTGTAGTTAGAGACCTGTGAATGTAACACAAACTAGAAAAAAATTATTGGAAGTGTGAATTGCAGAACACAATGAATTGTCGAATCTTTGAACGCAAATGGCGCTCCCTGGTCTTCCAGGGAGCATGTCTAATTTGTCAATTTTCGATTTGATGTTTTCTGCCACTCTCCTTGGGCCAGCAACGTCCGCAAAGGTTTTGGTCAATTTAAACATCGTCCTCCACATGTTACTGATTTCATCTTCAAGCTGTTCCGCATCGATTGACAGGAATGGACCTACAAAGGAGCAAAAAGGATGATTTTCAACATTTATCAGTCAGACAAATAGATCCTGAAGGCTAGTGCATCTGTAAGCCAGGGTGCCCGAAGAATAAGAAGATGATAGCTCCTGCCCAACTGGTATTAGAAAGGTCCAAAACTATGTGGGCAATGTGCACAGCTAAACTAAAGGGGAAAGAAAAACGGCGACGATGGGGATCAGACTCTCCATTCCCTTAATACTTTTATATCAATATTGCTATTCCAGTTGAAAGCTGAAACAAAACTTCGCATTACGAGATCCGTGACAAAGATGACAACTGCCAATAAACACCGTTATGGTGAAAGGGCTACGTACCTTTTTTGAATAAACCTTTATATAAGCTGTGAAACTGTGCCATTTAGTTCAATATAACACTAGTAACACCCCCTCTCCCTCCAACATAAGACAAACGTATTTGCTGAAAGAATTAAAGGGAACAAAACATTTAAGAAGAGTCTAAGGGTGGTAAAAGACATTGAGGTAGTACGTGGAAACACTTACTAATAAATAGCAACAAGTTAAACAGCAAACTTCTGAGTTGAAACATTTGTAAATTACATTCAAAAGTGGTAAAGTTCCTTTGCACAAAGGTTGAATCCCTACAGAGGATTCTACAAACGTTGAATCCCTACAGAGGATTCTACAAAGGTTGAATCCTACAAAGGTTGAATCGCTACAGAGGATTCTACAAAGGTTGAATCCTACAAAGGTTGAATCCCCATAGAGGAAGACGAGGACGCATTTTGTACATGTTACAACAACTACATCCACAACACCTTTTAGTTTTTTTCTCCCTTTATGTCAATCTTTTTGAGCCACTAACGAAGAGAAAGCTAAAGTTAAAACTCACAATAGTAATTTATTTAAAGAGACACTAAAGAAATAGAGAATATGTCAACATCGGGGCTCAAACCCATGACCCACTCTATCAAGGCGTGTGATCAACCACCTAAACAAGTTGATCTCCGATGTTAACACACTCTATTTCTCTAGTCGTCGTATTAGCCCTCAATCGCCATTTGAAATCCAGTTCATTGCAATCGGAGATTGGCCTCTCTGTGCCATGTGACCTAGCCATGGAAGGACTGCCATGTGACACGTCTAAACATCCAAAGCTGCAAAATGATTTGATGAGTTTCTCCGCTTTGTTACGTAAATTAGGTCAAACTTGCATTTTCCATGTTCGTAGGGGAGCTTCTACTTCCTTGCTTGTTGATTTTGAGAATGGTGATGTAGCTTTTTATCCTTAAGTTAAAAGATTTTTCAAGTTAAGTACTATGCATTTTCAGTTCTTCTCTCTGAAAGCTTCCAACAAACTCATCATAGCTTAATACCTTTGAGAAAAGTGGAAGAAAAAATTGAATCAAATTAACAAAACATTCGAACAGTTGGTTGGTACCATTTTAAAGACGTGAACAAATGGACCAGTTTAGGAAAATAAATCCCAGACGACTTCGTACTGGTTGCAGATCAGTAGGTTGTGTGATACAGAATTGGTTTTTCTGTTTAACTGTAATCACATTTGACATTTTTTGAAACATTTTTAGGTAGAATTAAAAGATTGGGGCTGCTTTTTTGTGTATTTTCAAATTACGATTTAGTAAAGGGCTTCCTATTCTAATATTTTTTGATTACAATATTTTCTTTGTTCTCTTTTCCAGAAAAATAAGAAATACTTTATACTAAGAAAATTGTTTTCATCTTGCATTATGTGAGATAAAGAGATTGCAAGAAAACAGAAAGCATGAGTAATTCAGCCACCACTAATTAAAATATTCAGGTCATCTTAATGCTCGGACTTCATATTTTATAAGAGTTCTATTAGATTTTATTATTGTCTTATTTAAAAACTATATTCACGCAGCTGCGATTAAATTGAATATTGGATAGAATATGGGATGATCATTAAAGTTCTTTGCACCAGCAAGAAATTCAGCCTGTGATTTCAATGCACTTTAGCGGATGCGTTAACGTTTGCGGGCAAGAAAAATTTTGTCAAACTAATTTCAACATCAAACATTTTAAAAATTGTCCAAGAATGTTTCAAACTTCCGATAACACTAAGATTTGCAAAATGTGCTCCAATAACAAAGCGAGTATAAATTTGTATAACATTTTCAACTATCTGAAATTTTGAGTTACGTTAATGCAATTAGAAAATTTTGAGCTGTGTTAGAATGCTCATTTATCATATATATACATATAAAATGTGTGTGTAATCCAAGAGATTGAAACAAAGAAAACACGAAGTTTCACTACTTGTGCGTTTCACGTTTCTTTTGCGATCATCAAATTAACTTTGATTCTAAATTTTAATTGATGATCGCAAAAGAAGTCTATCTATCTATCTATCTATCTATCTATCTATCTATCTATCTATCTATCTATCTATCTATCTATGTAATAACAAAAGCATTCAAGACTTAAAGTAATAAATGATCAATGCAGAAGAAGGTATAATAAAATAGACTGTTTCATAAGCTCAGCCGTTGGCTCAAGACAAAGGAAAGTAGTTCAGAAAGGATATTTTCAGAAAAGGTATGTCAGAAATTCAGCTTTCGAGGCTTTTTGCACCATTTAAAAGAAAACCCCAATTCAATTTCAAAACTCTAGGACAGACGACCATAAACTAGGGGATGCTATTTTACCTTGAAGTCTACTTCTAGAGGAGGCTAAGCATGCCAAGCATCCCCATGGCTTTGGTACCGATAGGGAGAAGCAAGGTAAAGCAGGTCCGGTTGCACGTTAACTGTTCATCTGTATAGCAATAATGATTACATTATTTAGGACAAGAATATGAAAGTCCTTTTAGCATAAAGTTTTCAGATTTCCTCTCCATGTTCTTCCTTCTGCCGCTTATTTTACTTATAACTTGCCACGTAAGTGTACATTTTTTTGATCCTCTGACGAAATTCGATCAATGTGTATTATTTCGGATACAGTGTTTGTGTTCAATGTCATATAATTGGGAAACAAGCGATCCTTTCACGAGGGGCTTTGACTGTCGTAAGAGAGTTATTGTGCATTAATAGTAATTCATTCCTATATAGTTCTTTTGTGTATTTTCTTTTTGTATGTATTAGCTTCAGGTCAAATCGTAGCTAAGAGACCCACTGCCATTTGTACTTTAACCATCTCTCATAAGTGAAGACAGATCATTGTAGTATTTAAGCATATATTTGGAAAAGTTGTTCAACTGCAGCAAGAAATTACACCGCTCATTGGGTTTTCATTAAAATTTTCAATTATGAGGAAGATGATATTTTCTTTATCCTGATGAGAGGTCACATTAGGTAGGGACAAAGAGTATCCCAACTTCACTGCATAGATGAATTTATGTCCTTGTTTGCTGAACTGGTTATTAGAGCCCATGTTTTGTAAACGTCGTCTAAATCTGCCTTCCTACCTTCCAACATGATAGACAAGCTTCGTCCTCCGATAATCATTATCCCATGCAGCTCATTGGAGTATACAAGTTTAACCACAATATGGCAAGAATCGTTGTTGGACCCCTACTGACACGCTGTAAAACAGTGCTTACACTAGCCTGCGTATGTACCTATCATATTCTAGTTACGATGCATAAGTCTAGACCCCAACGACCCTTTCAGCCAGTGGTATTCTATCTACGTAACCCTAGCTACCTCTACTCTGCCTATATACCAGTAGTCTACATACAAAACACGAAACGCGATAGGAACCTAAACTCAATCAAGAACTGATATCGAAGCGACTGAACTATCGAGGAGGCAAAAGCCCTTTTCTATAATGTCTACCACTGTGTGACTGTTAATTTTCATGGGGCCCTGGATGCATAATCTGCCCTTGATGACACAATTTGTTGAGTTTCTTTTGTTTGGGACTTCATCGGGATCGATAATTTGAGATGAAGGACAAGAAGCTCTTTGCGGAAACAAGTAAAAGAGTTTAAAAACCATACTAAATGTCCCAAACTTTTATCGATTTTGTCCGCAAATGTCAAATTTACTCAAGTGTTTGCTCGACTAAAGTCCTTTGTCTCACAGTCGAAGTCTGTCTGCGCGTATGGGTGTTTAGGTATCAAAATTCCATGCCTGCCGCTAAAACCTCACAGATACCTGACATTCCTGTTGCAGGAAAATCCGACATCCTATGCATCGTGGTTGGCAGTCGACTGGTAAAAAGTCCAGACAGCAGCAGCACGATATTCCAACTTGGTAGTCACCGCCACGTCGATTTTGGAAGGATGATTTCGTAAAATCTGATTAGCTTGTAACGATGACATCTGCCGCGCGATCGCAAGAAGTAGAAAGAGATCCTACAGTTAGTCGATCACGCCCTTGGAGATCGTGGCCCTGACTATGAACAAATGCAAGCACAACACAATACTGATAGCAGAAGATTGCGCGCAACAAAAATCTCTGAAAGTTAATGGCCCTTAAGTTCCCTTTACAGCTAAAATGAGCTCTCTCTAACATAACCACAGATGGATCCTAACCAGACGTGAAAGATAGGAGGCGCGCGGCCCCTCTTCACCAAATTTCTTAAGCCCAGCTCTTGAAAGTTCGGAGGAGATGTGATAACGGAAACTGAATTATCCCTTCTTTATAACGTTAGAAACACAAAAACAAAGACTATTGCCCCAAATAGCACATTCGTACTTCTTTATCTAATAAATAGGAAAGCTACAAATTAGTAATCCACTCTACATGTTGCCTTTCAGAGCAGTAGAAACCGTCCGCCGGAAACTTTCTTCCGTCTGCAACTCTCGGAATAAGGATTGTAAAGCCTTTCGATGTTGATAAAAATTTGGTATCTTACACCCCCAAAAATAATTGGGGCCAATTTCACCATGCATCAGTCGTGACAAGCCATGCAACAGTCTTTACTTACTATACGCATACTACTGCATATTCCACATTTTCGATCATATTTAGTACCACCGCAAGTTCTGAAAGCTACATCTCTTTTATCTTACTACATCAAATAACACCCGAGATCGCGGAAAATCATAAAAACTTTGTTGACTAGAAACTCTTAGTTATCTGCCTTTCTGTTGCCGAGAAAATTTTTCATTTCTATAAAAAATGCTAGCCATTCTGCCTTTATCTTTTCATTTACTTATCTGACAAATTCTACGTTGCATACAAGAGCAAGAATTTTAGGTCCGTCGAACATACTTGCTTTATCCTCTCAAAGTATAAAAGAGGAAAAGTGAAAACTATATGTTGAAACATTTTCTATCACTGTTTAGTGCTGTCAGAGACTGTTGCATCAAGCAAAGCTTAATACAGGGTGGAGAAAAAAATCTTTTATTTGGCTGACAATTGGGTCGTTGACGGTGGGACTATTCCTTCTGTGTCCAGTGCCTCTTTCGAGCTCGACTTCCCACATGCAGAAACAACATAGAAATATTGTAAATCCCTTTTCTTGTTCAAGGCGAAAAATCTCTATTTTTTTCTCCACATAAATTATCCACCCGTGTTTATGAGATTTCCGAAGACTATAACCATTTTTATATCATTGTTTTTCTCTTGCAAATGCACTGAGTGACTGAGTGGTGCTGCTCCATAAACTTACCAAAGTACAAGAAGACACTTACAAGGCTGCGCTTAGAGTTCCCCAAAAATAATCGCCATTCTGTACAGATATACGAGGTAACATCTAAATCCTAGAGAAGATCTGAAATATTTAGCAGTAAACAAACTGTTTGTCTTCAGAAAAGAAGTCAAGAAAATGCTGCGCCCGCTTTCTGAAACAAGAAACTTTTTTGGAGTGGTTAACCCTACCTTACATGGACTTTTTGGCTCTTCTCATACACTGGGGGGCCTAGTAGGCCCGCATCACTTGGACACAATATAACTTTATCTCGGCTAATGCTATTACAAAGATCTTTGGCAGGTTTATAGTTTAGTTCTTTTCCAACAAATTACAAAAAAAATATTAATTTAGTGGGAATGGCGTCACCTATGGCTATGAAATGTTGCGCAATATTAAAAAATTTTACAAATTTTGTAAAAAGGCCTTAAAACAAATTTTTAAAATTACAGTTTGATTTTTTAAGTGCTTTTAGTATTTCTAGGGTATTTCGGCACATAGCCAAGATATTTTAGATTTTGAGAAAATTATTTTCCAAAATGCATGAGTTTTGAAACTACCGAAATGTTTTCTTACTTATAATCCACCGGTTTTTGTTTAATTTGAGCATTATGACTAAAAAATATCCTCCAAACATCAAAAATATAACTCTTAATTCACTGTTGGTACAAAATTCATAAATCGAGGACGAATCGAGGGAAGTGGAAACGGTAAGTCGACTAGAGCTGGCGGTCGAGCTCGGTCGCGCGCGATCGCATCGAGGGGTGATCGAGGAAGAGGAAACCGGCCTTTAGGCAACAGAGAGTAAAAGTCTAATTACAAGTATTTCGTAATATTAGGTGCTCACCGTATTACTTACAACATATTACTTACAACAAATTTTACGTACACATGTAGGCTGATTATTGTGATTACATTCGTAACGTCAACACGTAAACATAAACATTGGATTGTAGCATTGTGACGATACTACAATATAAAAGCAAATACGTGTAGATAAGGGATCTTTCTTTAACTGTAGTTTGTCTTCGCAAAAAAGGAATTTTAAAGTTATTCCCTTTGGTCCAGCTTTTTAAATGTCTAGGAAAACAATTTTGCCAGAAGTCCGTTCAGGAGAAATTAAAAATCGCTGTCTTTTAATCAAAGACCTAAAACATCCAGGATGCCTGATATAAAAAGGCTTACCAATAAAGGGTTGTTGGAGGGTGTATTGAAGGGTGATGCCATTTGATTTGGACTTCAAAGCGAAAGAGCAAGCTTAATGAAACGCCAACTACCCGGTAAGACCACCGCTCACAATTCGGAAGGAGTACCCTTAATCAACTATTTAACTTTTGATTTTAGATCAGAGACCAACTGGCGATCAAGAGGTGAAATAAAACAAAACACTTACCTTTTGACTCAAGGAGCCAAAATTATCGGCCTCTTGGCAAGAAATGAATGTAGTATCTGTTCTCATTGATAACAGAAGCTTTCCATAATCCGCGAGAGGCGGTCCTACTGAGCAGTTGAGCCTGCTTCATGGCTTGCTTCTCTGTCCCGTAGCCTAAATTGAGGGGCGTTGTCCTTGGACGCCTTCCCTTTATTTATTAGTTAGCCTCTTTGGTGGTTTTTCTGTTTATTTAGAGTAGTTTCAATGTCGGAACCACTGCTCATCAGGGGTCTGTGATTAAGAGACTGCCCAAATTATCAAGTCATAGTAACCATTTGGCAAAGTTTCACATTAATCAATTATGTACAAAGTTCAAAAATTCGTTTTGAACGAGCACTTCACTCAAAATTACTTTTGAACTCGCACAAAATTGAATCAAAATTCAATTTTGTGCGAGTTCAAAAGTAAACCTTCCTATGCTGTATTAACGTGTCCCTGCCAGGACAGTTTTCAATGTGTGTTGTGTGTTGTGTGTTGTGTGTTGTGTGTTGTGTGTTGTGTGTTGTGTGTTGTGTGTTGTGTGTTGTGTGTTTCCTCATCTTATGAAGTTATACAACGTAGATTACCTGGATTTTACCATATTTATCATGAACGAAAAGGAACATGGAATCATTAATACTGTGAAATATACATTTTGTTAGCCAGATGTAATTATTAATTACTTTATATATGATAACAGAGTTTATAAATACATATTTTACTTAACTGGAAATATATTTGAGAGTTCTACACTCGAACAGTATCGTTTACAAAATTGAAAATATTTTTATTTCAGCCTCTTTTTGTTCTTATAATCACATGCGTTTGAGAGTGGAGTTAAAGATGAGTGCATTCACCATAGGAGGATGCCCAGCTATTTTTAGAGGCCGTCACAAAAATTAGAGTTTGAAGCACGTTTGCCCCGTGGTTCAACACTTCGAAATCTGATGCTAAAAAGAGTAGAGCCCAAAAATGTAGCAATAAAATTTCCCGAAATGTGGTCGATATATATGCAAGTTCGTAATCATGTAACTAAGGCGATACGAATATCCTGGTTTGATTAATAAGAACATAGGAAACCCAAAGACCATGTGGAAAGTGATTAATAAGATGGTAACGACAACTCCTGACGCTGCTGTGTCAACGAGCAATGAATTTGCAAGGAACTTCACAACCAGGCAATGTAATATATTAGAGACGCTTAACAGCCACTTTGTTACGGCAGATACCACACTTGCTAACAAAAGAGAATCGAGGCCAAATGATAATTACTTAAGATGCAAAATGTCAAACAAAGGTGATGCTATTCACCCTTGTTGATGAACAGTACATAAGCAAAGTGATGAACAAACTAAAGAAGGGCAAGGCCCGGTTAAAGACGCATTTTTTAAAAAAATGTGTAAGTAAATGGCGATACTATGCAACTCTTCCTTAAATACTGGTATTTTTTCCTGAGATCTAGAAATTGCAAGAATCAACCCAATTTTTACGTGAGACTCAAAAAATGACGTAAATAGCTATTTCAATAATCTCGGTCTTCTTAGGAGTGCTTGAGAAAGAGAGAAAGTAGTGCGCGATCAAGTGATAAAGTGATCCTCGAGGAAAGCAATATGATAACGGAAAATTAATCGGCTTTTCGGAAGACGTATTCAACGATAGCCTCACTTATTTTCAGAACTGATTCCTGGCATGAGACAATTGACTGGAAGAACTTCAATTATACTATATACTCGGATCTTAAAAGGCGTTTGATGCAGTTAACCATGAATAACTGATAGATATATTAAGTTCATACGGTATAATTGGAACACCTGGCAACTGGATACAGTCGTACTTGTTGCACTGGCATGCAATATACAACAATGAAATCGAATGTGCAGTGAATGTGTAGACGCAGAATGATGCTAAACTTGACATACCGAAGAAACTGGACGGCAATCACAAACGGTTGTGTGACGTGAATAAGGAAGATATACTATACGCGAAATTACAGACTAAGTTAAAGCTAGGTCAAGCGGGGTAACGAGGGTAACGGGGGTATTGTATGATGTGTACAGTGACCGGGTCACACCAGGCCAAGAGACTGGCCGTAGGTTGGAGACTGAAGTTAGGAGAGGCAAGAGTTCCTTAGCCCTCCCCCATGCACATCTGATTCTTGCAGTGATAGTCCTGCTGCACCCACCACCAGTGCAAACTGTTTGTTCCAAATAGAAAAAGTGAGCAACTGCATCAATAGATTTATTACCCACTTCAAAATTTGTGAGTTGTTTTACATCCTTTGGTTAGGTGGTGTCAAGACAAGCATCAGCAGAAAAGCTGAGGTTCTCTCCAAGACATCCCAACATACTACTGCACTCATGATGAACCCAATGAGCTCAGCTCTCACAATAAATAGCATAGTGTGCACCCCCTACCATTAGGGGAGGTTGAGACTTTTTTTCAAACTGCCTCTGTAGGTGGGGGGTTTCAGAACTTGTGTGGGGGTTGCCAATATAGGTGGGGGTAATTTTTTGATGAGGGGTTTGGATTTTGTAGGTGTAGAAATTTTCTAGCTGGTAATTTTGTCAATCACTGCTTTTGGAAAGCGTTCAGGAACCATTTTCTTCTCACTTCACTTTTTTCTTCTCATAAGTAATTGTTTGGAAAGGTACAGTTGAGCACACTTTTTATACTTGGAACTGTCCCATGCATGACATGCATTCTAAACCTGACCCTAACCCAATCGATGCTGAGTAGCTCAGTAAGTTATGTGATTTTTAAGTGAGAAGCATGGAGTATTAAGAGTGAAATAACAACAAAGCAGCAACATACGATGGGGTATATATTAAATAGATTCATCACTCAATGGTTTACTGAACTTGAACCGTCAAGATACCTTCTTTGGCTAACTTAAACCCATGCAAAGTTTTAAATTTGTTTAGGGTGCTCCCTCCTCAGATGTACATTGCAGAACAATGCCATATCTTTTGATACCTACTGGTCTACATTTTCAAATCTATCAATGATTTCAACATCATGTATCTTTAAACATCAATAACTGGTCATAGGTAAAGAAAGCATTAAAGAAGGGGCTTGAGAACGAGGAAAAGACGATGATCAAATGGGCATGGAAACACACTAATCTTCGTAATCCAAGGTGTCAAATCTATCTTCGTATTTCAGTTATCCCAGGGCTCGGGGTCACACTGCAATGTTGACTGGCAGCAGGATCTAAACACCCAGGTGTGATCCGGGTGTGGTGTCTCTGAACATGTTTGTATTTGGTGTGGAAATTTATTTTGAGTTTGAGTTTACACAGAACGTTTCAACAATGTGTCTAAGGCTGCTATATGATTTGTTAATTACATCTGGGGCTCTGAACACTCTATTCACTAGATACAGTGAATGTAATCTGAAACCCTTTATTCTTTTTGACGTTGCTATGGAAACTCAACATCATCAGATCAAAAGTGGGATTTGCCTTCACACACAAAAGTGGTTTCCATAATCAAAACCTGCTGTTTCGCTGCAGTCAAAAGTGGCAGTGTGACCACAGCTAATAACTTTTTAAACTTGAACCATTTATTTTTTCTTTTGTAAGAACAATAAAAGGCAATAGGTAGGAAATCTTCTCTCTCAAGCACCCACTGTTGAGTTGTACAACAGCATGGCCATGTATGGAAACCTGAGGAGACATCTACCCCTCTTTTTCAAAAATCAATCTAGTACTTAAACAGGTCTGTAACAAAAACAAATTGGGGCCCTGCAGACTTGTAGTTAAAAGGCAGGATTTGTAGTTATAAGGCACTGCTGACACAATTCTCAAATAACTTTAAAAAGAATTAAACCAACAAATATGGTTAACTGCAGTTTAACATGCTTGTTTAAGCTATCTGATTCACATAAATAGAAACCCACATGTATGCCAATTACAATTTTGTTTTATTAAATTTTTACCTGTTCTTCTTGATGTCTGGGACAGATAGGATACCATTTAGAGTTCTGGGTGTTACAACAAATGTTGATAAGGAAGGAGAAACTCAAAATACTTGATATTTTTGCCAATGTCATATATTTATATAACCCCAAAGAAACAAGTTTGCATAAGGTGTAACAAAACATAACGAACAATGTGTAACATAAAACAAATCTACCTAAAGATATACAGTCATTTTAGAAGTCCAGCTTCTAATTTAGCATTTACAGTGCTATTATTACAAGAAAATACATATTAATGCACTGTTTAATCTGCTGTAGATACTTTGTTGTTTACTCTGTAATTTTAAAACAACTGAATTATGGTAAAAAACATTAAAATATCTCTAAAAACTGGAAAATAAAATCCCGTATCTCTTCTAGATTTCTTGGTGATGCTTCTGGAAACGTCTATCCCAAGTGCCAAATTCCGATTTTCTTGGATGTTATCAGCTGGACAACAGTATATAATGATCATTATAAAATGGTCCTTATCATTCATAGAAATTACATCAGAAATGTCAACATTTTATGCTATGGCAACCAAGTAAAAGTTTTATCACTGAAATGATCAGAATGGCTCTGGTTATTTCTAACAATTGACACTTTCAATCAATGTAAGTGAGATCTGTAAGATATTTAAGGGGAAAATGAAACTTCCAGTACATTCAACTAATAGATAGTTGTCACAATTGCAGAAGACGTATAACAAAAAGAAGATGAAGCTGTACCACAACTTCATAGACCTGGAAAGAATATGGGCACTCATGAGGCAGGAAGTTCCAGAGAGAATGGTCTCCCAGGTAACGGCTTTTTGTAGGAACCAAGTCTAGAGTGAGGGTGCCTTGGTGTAAATCTGAGAATTTCAATATTGAGGCTGGCGTCCACCAAGGATCTGCACTGAGCCCACTACTGTTCATCACAGTAATTGAGGAGGCAAGTAAAACATGCAGGAAAGGAAAGCAAGGAGGA
The DNA here is from genome assembly GCA_010016025.2 of Alatinidae sp. Z8VKAUB7J3. Lineage (NCBI taxonomy): Eukaryota > Metazoa > Cnidaria > Cubozoa > Carybdeida > Alatinidae > Alatinidae sp. Z8VKAUB7J3. Next base: position 92,208,705 of record JAAAKM020073195.1, read on the forward strand.
GGTCCGATGGATGTTTGAAGATTGAAGAGCAGCTTTTGAGAGGAGAGAACTAAGTGTAAACATTGAGAAAACTAAGTTGACGGTCACCAGAAAGAGTGGAGAAGTAATCAGCACTGGCAGATACCCATGTGGTGCTTGCATTGGTGTAAACTCCATATTGTTCACTGGCTGTAGGTAACGGTGTAACAATAGATGTGCAGCACTGGCAAGGCTACAGGAAGTGCAGGTGTACTGGTGTGGTATCGGCATTAATACTCACAGTGGAGACAAAAAGCTGCAACATCGGAACACAGAGGGTGGAGTTGTGAAGGAGATAATACAGTTCTTCTATTAGGAGAACTCTTAAAGGCAGGAGGAGGTGCGAAGGAGGCAGTTAATCTACAGCATGGGCACGGAGAAAAAGTGAGCCTTCTCAACAACAAGAGCATCTCACTGAAGCACTGATGAAGAGTCTGTGGAGCATGCATAAGACCCATACTGCTATGTCGTGGAGAGACCATAGGTATGACAAATGTACTGGAAGGAAAGACAGTCAGTTGTGAGTGGCCGATGCTGTGCTACATGGCATATTTTATGGAGAGACGATATCAGGAGTGAAGAGGTGGCAAGAAGATGTGTTGTAAGACTGCTCAGTGAGGTGATAACATCGGGAATATTGAGGTGGTATGGGCACATGAGAAGGACGGAGAAGCTGTTGAGAAGAGTGGTAGCTCTGGAAGGGCCTAGACAAAGAACTCCAGGAAGGCCATAAGAAAACATGGTTGAAGTAAAATTTTCAATAAACGAATTGTGATGTGAGAGACACTGTCAACAAGAACCAGTAAGAATTGTTGGTTGCTTTGTCAGTATGAAAATATTTACCAGACTTTGTCGGTTTTTAAACTCATTCTAAATTTGCTATTCGACATAGAGATCCTAATTAAAGTAGTTTTTATAATACCAATTTCAAATCCTCCGCTCTTTTCGCTACAACAGTGATTGGGGTATAGAAAGATTGATTGGTTCAAATATCAACCGAAATATGCGAAATAACGTCCGGCTAGAAGCGATGTCTACCGTTGGAGGGTTTGGAACTAGTGTGACGACAAGAGAAACTAGGAACATTGTTGCCATGGTAACCATGGATAGGTTTGTAGAACAATGCGAATGTGATGACACAACTTTTTCGTTTCAAAGCTTGTGGTGATAATCTTTTATTGCGTAATTTTTCCAAAATTGAAGTTTTCATTATGTTGACATATGTTTAGTAAAGGAAGAGTCTGGTGAGCGTACATAGATTGGCGCTTTTCCTCTACTTAATTCACGAATAAACGGACACATTCATGTCTCTAAAAACTGTATTTGAGCGAGATATCGAAATGTCTGACACAGTGAAAGAGAAACGGTTAATAAGGGAGAGAAATATGCTCTTTCATTTCAGGGTTTGCAGCGTTACGTCATACATAGCCATCTTTTAAAATTTTATCATGCGTTTTATGACATGTTGAGCATATTAGAATGATCAAAAAAAATTACTATTGAACACAAGACGTTTCGGAATCATTTTTCGTGCCAATATTTCGTGTCTTCCGTGATTATTTAACTTGGTAAGGATATGAAATTTTGGTGAATAAAGTCATTGCTAAACTGGTTACCATTCCTTTTAGTTTTATGACACCTTTCGCCTAATAGAACACCTATCAATTAGCAAATCTGGAATTATCTGAAGTAGAAATTTTGTAATAAAATCTTTCTATGATATATTTGAGAAGCTGAAAATGTCACTAGGTGATAAGGAGCACTGAAAAGAAGATGGCGGAAGCGAAAGCTTTCAAGAATTACCCGAACTTGGCAACTTTGCCAGTAAAAATAGAGATGTCTGGAAGCCTCTCCATGTTTAAAGATACAGTCTGTAGAAAAGAGAATAACACTGCCTGACAAAGACATACTATCTTCTTGACAATCTGTCAATCAAAGACCTCTGATGAGCAGTGGGCCGACATTGAAACTACCCTAAATAAACAGAAAAATCACCAAACAGGCTAACTAATAAATAAAGGGCAGCTGGGGCGGCCACATCGATCCTGTAGTCCGATGTGTTGATTGCAGCTACCATCTTTGATTTAGTTCTTCCAGCCAATCGCGTGGCAGATCACGAATCTTAGCCAATCGGTGCTAAGTTCACATAGGATTAGATCGCTGCCTCCATTTGAGGTTTCCCGGGAATGTTTATAAGTATTTTGTAAACATTCAAGTTATTTGTAATAGCTTGTATGAGTCAGATAATCGATGTAGATTATAGCAATATGTATGATGCCGTCACGAACACGTTTTAGCGAGGAGTTTGGGCGTTATCCTCGTGGCCCTAGAATTCGTAGTTGAGTATCAAAGATAGCAGATCATAGCTATAGAATCGTCTGCAAGTTGATAGTTGAATTGTCGTATGTTTCTATCTATCCCGTATTGAACTATGGGATAGTAGGATAAAGATCGAGTGACATAATCGAATTGTAGTTCTCTATTTTCTTGATCCTGACCGGTTTTATTTGGATTCCTTCGTTCTAGTTACAGCAATTTGAAAATTTTCACCATAAATTGTCAACTTTTTCATCAGGGTCACGTGACCAGACCACAAGCAATGACGACAAATCTTTTGTTACCAAATGTTTGCCAGATAAAAGTTATGAGAAGTCAGAAAGTTGCCGCAACTGAGAGGAAAGCAATCAAAAGTTGTTAAAGACGAGGACCTACTAGCTCTACCCCCTCCCACAGCTAGGGACGGTTAACTTTTCATATTAATAGGGCTTTATACAATTAATTAGCCTATTTAGTCTTAAATCTCGGCATTCATGGTTTACCTCTTAATGGAGGATTCCTACAGCACCTCTGAAGCAAATACGCCTTGACCGTATCAAAGACATAAGGGCATCCATCAAAGAATATATACATATTCCAACAACAATATCACATGTATGCTTTTTACACCCTCCCCACAAGCACGGAGCCAGTTCCATTGGTAGGGGGGGAGGGGGGCAAAGAAAATAATTCTCAATTTTTTTTCTTCTCCTTATGTCTTTTTTGCAAACAGGAAATTACTCATACTCAAAAATTGGAAATGTAAGCAAGGATGAATCATTACAACATTGCCAAAATCAATATTTCTGAAGAAAATTTTATTACGACAAGAAATCTAAGCGTTTTCTGGAGATGTCAAGAAATTGTAGGCAAGAAATCAGCTTTGGAGGGGCAATGCCCCCTTGCCCCCCTAGCTCCGTGCCTGCCTCCCCATTATGCAAGGTATAATCAAAACCCAAGAAAGGATGTTATCCCACAAGCAGATACTAATAACATCAGGTAAAGGAGTTTTTATTAATCCAGATCGTTCGAGAATGAGAATTGAGAATGATCGGGAAACTAAAGCATTTTATAAATCACGAGCTAAAGGCAGTCTATACTAAAGCGGTAACATCGCTTTAACCCTAATCGAACACTACACATCTTTTGTGAGAGTTGTCTGACTAGCATTTTCGAAATCGAGGATGAGGAATATCTACTGTAAAAGTTCAGCATTTTTTCTTATTGATATTCTGCTTTAGTGTTAATGGTCAGACACACGAGACACGCTACTTTGCCCCAGATTGCGCAAGATTGGGGAGGGCTGGTGACTATGGTCTATACGGAAGCCTAACTGCTGTCGTTAGGAACAAGAAATATTGCAATTCAACATTTTGCAAAGAATTGGGTACAGTTTATAAGACATGAGTGCGTCATTATTGAAAGCCATTGTGATTAATGAAAGAGCAATGACATTAGAAGAAGTAAATGCTCTCCGATGCAGTTGAATATTGTCTATGTTCCTTTCAGTGCGGATGCCAAAAAACGATTAATGACCCAGGAAATGATCAAATGATATTAGCGACTACAAGTTGTTAATTAGTGGCACGCTAGCACATGCTTTCAACAAAAGTATTGTTTCTGAACCTCATTAGTTTGGATAGTAAGAATAAAGGATCTTTTGCAGTTTATTATATGAGGTTTTAACTCCAAGGTCCGTATGACGGGTGACGGGTTTATTTGGAGCTTTAGGTGGTATAGATAGGGTATTAGAGTTTTAGGTGGTAAAGAAAGGTTGTTATTGAGGATTTTAGATAGCTATGTCGCCTTCTTATTTTCACTTTAGTATACTTCTCTTGATGACAGTTTCGATAAGAAGCGATAAGGTCCATCACGACCTAACCTTAGTAGATAATTATTTGTTACCACGTGTCGGAATTGGTCTCATCGATTTGGACGAAAGTGAAGCAAGAAGAAAAGCAATTCGCTGGGCCTTACAGATAGGATATCGTATGATCGATGTTCACTCAGGGTAAGTAAACCTCAAACCATTTTTTGAGTATCTCGAGAAGAAAGAACATAACAGACCAGTTAAAATCTCTATTGTGAATCTAGATTTTTCTGTTCTCTGTAATACCTTCAGAAGGTCAGTTCTAAATTTATTCTGCGAAGTAGTAGACACGTCATGGCCATAGTGTAATACATGCATTATTAGGTATTCACGATTCGAGGGTAATTTCAATAGACTCAATGGACAGTGACATCTTTTGACACTTTCTTTTGTTGTTGTTATAGGGAAATCATTTGTTGCTTCGGCAAATCAACTCCAAGAATAAGATCTTTCCTTGCAGCCTGCACTAAACGACCTGACTTCTTTTTGTCTATTCCTCTTTCCCCCCTATAACAATGACAAAATCGAAAGAGTTGGAATAGTACGATAGTGCAAGCTTAGAGGATGTCCCATTCTAACCAAAATTAAACCTCAGAAGTTACAATGGTGTTACCTTGAACAAGGGGGCATGTACATGTCATGTTAACTCTCAGACTGTATTTGCATGGAAAGGCAATACAAATATGTTTCATGCCTACAATTCAGCCCGTAAAGAACCTTAGGGTCCTGTTCATTGTTGGAGCAGAGAATACAAGACCAAAGTTGCTATCTCTCAGCACGTTAACTTATGATCAAAGAGTACAATAAAGGAATGGGAAGTGGGTAATCATTACGGTCATAATGTTACATGTTATAGAATAGGCATTTGGACAAAAAAGGGTTGGTGGTCTTTTTACCTGAATCTCAAACATGACAATGCAGACTGCTTTCCTGCTCCATAAGGCCAGTGAGTGAAATAACCGGCAATTAGATCTTCTTGCCCTTAGCAGGGAAGTAAAAGAAATGCACGTTTCTCCCATCAAGGGAAGATTTAAATGCGAGCAAATGATCACTACTTTGGGGAATGGGATGGTGTATAACTTACTATAATCTGTTCGTGGTTAAGATTTACTGCTGCTATAACTTTATTTGTTGCTCAATTTGTGTCAAATAACTGTATTTCAGATATTTAACATAACTTAAAAGGTTACTCGATACTTTCATTAAAATGTTTCCAGGTCGCATTTTCAACGTTACATGTGACCTTGATGTAAAAGGTTTAATGCATTAATGTATTTGTATAGGTTTGTTTCCAAGTAACATCCCACGCGGAGTAACATAAAAACTTTTATTAACATAAAATTTAAATACCATCGAAGCTTTCCTTACCCTTTACAGCCACATCAAACACATAATGGAAGTCGTTTGCCTGTGTCACAAGCTTATTCCTATTTTAGTTACGCGTGCAGTCTATTTTCCAATATTTTGCATTCCCTCTTCAATTTACTCTTGGTTCAAATGACCTATTCTATCCATTATTGATAGAGTTTCGAGTCATACCCTATTTTGTAGAGAAGATATCTTTATAGTGCCAACAGATTTTAAATTTAGAGACCTCTAGCCCTCTTTCGTCCTTAAGGTTAACAAACATTCTGCTGCTAAGCAAGTTTTGCAGCCTCTGTGCCCCACCCCCAACTGTCGTATTCACGTCATTTGTTGTTGACCTCAGTGATGGATACAGCAATTAATCGTAGGAGGTGGAGTTGGTGGCGGGGGAGGGGGAAACTTCAAGGCGGCAGACTTCTACACTCGGCATGGCGGACTGTTTCCATTTTCTTTTCACGCACTCTCTAAGTCGCCCACATTTATATTGTAAATTTTGAAAAGAACACTAGAGAAATAGAAAATATGGCACCACCACATGATACTTGATACTCGATGATACTTTATATTGTAAAGGTCGTAACTGAACATTCTGAAACCAACCAAAGTACCCAATCACCTATCATTAGTAAGAATGACGTACCTACAATTTATGGGAAATCCTTGGTAAGGAAGACCGTGGCCTGGGGAGCCCCTCCCCCCCAGGATCCGCCACTGCTGGTTGGGTAATGGGGAAACTGCCTCACCCCAGTCAATTGCTAAATTCGCTACTGAGATGCCTTTTGTACAAAAGTTGCATCCGAAGCCCTGATTGTCTCTATGTCCCCTGACTACGTTTTTGGTTCCCTTTAGTTTCGGTAACTGTCCGTCTTTGAAATGTTTCTGCCGACAGTTACAACTCTGGATAGGACATCGAAATCCTTACAATCAGAGGTCTCCAAAAGAGATAAGAAGTAATAAAAAGGAGAACATTCTCCAAAATTGAGTTCAAAATCACACATATTAGTAATTTCCCGCTATTCTCAGACATTATTTTGTAGGCGCCACACATTCTAATCTCAAAAGCTACCTCCATTTCCATAACTTTCAGTCTTGTTGTGTAGTAATACCCTTTTAATTTTGACATAAGAAAGAATATATACCAAACCATTGATCATTGGCAGGTGTAGGTTTAAGATGACCTAGACAAATGCAACCAATGGCTGTCAACTACTAAAAGTATTTTCTTAAGTACGAAGTAGAGTAAGTTACTACTTCAACTGCAAATGTAATACAGTAATAGGAATGCTTTTTGGATTCTCCGCTTTTCCAGAAAATGTTTACTTGGCATCATAACGACGATGATTAAAGCTGTAGGGATGTTCTCTGAATGCCCACTTTAACAGAAAGTTTTGAAACATCGACATTTCTAAATCAAGGTTCGTTGCGATACAAAATGAGTAAAAGGTTTGAGTAAAGATGAAGAAATTTAAAAGCTTTTCCATTCCTTGGATAACGGCAGTCTACCAGCACTTTACCCAGACGGCGGGGTAGTTTTTGCCCAAAAGGCTTATAATTGGATCTAAATTTTAAAGGCATAAAGGGGAGGGCAAAACGTTTGGGACCTACATATATCAGACTGCGATATAATCTTTGCTGTGAATTCGACTCCAGATTCCAACACCTAAAACAAGTGCTCCACATACCTAAAGTAAATAAAAAAAGAAATGTTATATTAGAGATATAAATTTCTAATCATTGCAATATTAGGCATAACGACACCCTGGCATAAAGTGGTACTTAAGCCTTCGATGGACACACTTAAGTTAAAATAACTTTACAGAACGAGCTACAAAACGTATTTCTGCTATTATTTGTTTATTTTAAATGACTTGGCACCGTTGCGCTCCTTTGCATTCAAACGAAAATCAAAGTTAAAAATCAGATACCGTGCTTTGTGCTTTGTGATTGACAGTTTGCCTTCGTCTGTCAGAAGGCGGTTTGGTCTAATAATGCTCCTGACTGAGAGACACATACTTTGCTACATTTCGTCGTCTCCGGCTTTAAACGCAGTTAAGCTTTAGCTGCCACCACGTGACCTAGGCGCTCAGGTCTAACATTCAGTTTTGATGTGGTCATAAGTGGAAAGAGGAAAACTGCTAATAAATAACAGACATCTCCCTAGATGCCTTGTAGTTTTGTCTTGGGCTAGTTATTTTTAAATAAGCTTCGATTGTGCTGAGGAATACCTAAACAAACCATAGAGGTCAACTAACAGACAGCAACTAACCAATTCCTTTTAAACGGGAAATTTTGCCGAAATGGGCTTATCACCTATACACGGTATACATGTAGAATGAGATGATCTTCTGCTTAGCTATTTTCACTTCTTTGTACGTTTGTTTATGCTTCCGCGCTATCCCCTGGTTGAAAGAATCATCCCACAGGAAATTTATCTCATGACTGAGCCATTCCTTAGGTAAGCCAACTTCACAAGAATTAAGCATTAAAAACAGAATTACTTCAAATTTTCCCGTGCTTCAACATCTTTTACGTTGTTCGGTGTGACGTAGAATTGTCCTCAATACAATGATAACAATTTTCCCTCTTACCAAACTCTTTCTTTTGAAGCGCAAGTTACCTCAACTCTTTCTAGACCACAAGGGCCTCAGCAAATCGTAGAAACGATTCATAGAGTAAAATATTTTCCAAACGCCACTATCTCAAATTTCTACCCGTTACGAGATATCAATCATTGTTTAGTAATGTCTTTTGCATTAATTAACTATTTTATTTGTTAACCAGAATTTCCGCAAAGTAAACTTGGGTAATGAAAATCCTAACACGGAACATGCGAATGATAACTTAAATTGATTCGAATTGCTTATTCGAAATTCGAATTCATTTCGAAGATACACTGTTAATCAGTTGAGACCTAGAAACACCTCAATTTGATTTACCTGAAGTATTTTACTATGATGACCGTGTCGAATCGAGAGACGGAAAAAGTTAGAAAAAGTAGGACGGTACTAGTTGCACCGTTTTGAAGAACCTGTAAACACAACCCTAAATTCGTTTGCACAACTTGAGTTAATTGTTCCTCCCAGCGCTCTGATATTGAGAGAAAACAATATTTTTTGCATAATCTGATCCGTATTTGACATACAACGTCATGTGATGCCTTGGTATGGAATGCTGTATAATGCACAGCCACATACCAAAGGCCGTATATATCTCATGCCATATAAATTTGAGGTTGAATTTATCGGATAAAGCATGTACATATATACCATATGATATATGGACATATACACACACAAATATACATATATATATATGTGTGTATGTATGTATGTATATAGTAAATATAGTACATACAGAATAAAACCGTTAAAAATTAGCATTTGCTCAAGACGAACTTTCGGAATACAGTTCCGTACTCTGGCCACAAGAAGTAATCGTATTTCGAAAGTTCGCCTTTAGCAAGAGCCAGTTTTTAACGTCTCTATATTTCATTTTTAACGTAAGCTTTTATAACAGACCCTCCATCCAGGTATAACCTTCTTATGGAAATGCGTCGCAGTAAAGTAAAGATGGCTAGTCCTCGCTCGTAAATTCTCCCAACTAATCAATTTACTAATAGTACAGGGTATTCACCACTTTAATTAATGTAATTATGGAAATATGTAATCAGCGCATTACACTAAGGATTAACTCTCCAAATTCTTCTTTAATAAGCGATTAACTCGTCAGGTTTAGTAAACATACGAAGAAGGTAACACCGTATATTACTTTCATGGTGCCATTTTCTATTGTTGGAAAATTGTAGTTTTTAATCACTTGCAACTGTTCTACTACTGAAAGCATTGTAAGTGGAAATCGTTGCCAAGTTGATTCAGGATATTCTCCGTGCCCTTTATGTCACTCCGGTTATTGCTCACTTTCTGGGATTTGCATACAGAGCATTTATCTATGACGCAATCAAAGATGGCCGATTTGATACCATGAGTACTATTGTTTGAAAGCAGATCACTCCTCCCTCTCTTTCGTGTCAAATCGTGACTCTATGCTCTGTTCCAGGTTGACTTAAGAATCCCCCCACAAACATTTTTGCTTGCCACAGGTCCGCTTTCAGCAGGTTATTGTTTAACTCGTATTTTTGCCATTTGCCGTATTTTCGAGACCATTTTCGAGACCATTTTCGAGACCATTTTCGGTTGGAAGGTGAACCTTGTTTTACAAAGACATGGGACATACCTCAACTCGTAAATTGAAGAGCATATTATAGGAGACTGGTATCTAGCAATACTTAAAAGTTGTACGATATCGTTGTAACATCTCAGTTCTGATCAGCAGTTCGTCTGGTTTGTGCTTACATAATCTGTTGTATATCCTGTGCTGCAGTGTGGCCTTTTCCGCTGATCGATCCTGGCTGTGACTTGGTGAATGAAACGCTGCTTCTGTTACTTCTCAATGCCTTACAACTTATAAATAGAAGTGACACGTGGCTAGTAGAGTAGCAATGTGTGGGGCTGTGGAGGACGTGCCCCCATTTTTTAAAGAAATATCAATCATGCAATGTATTAAAATCTACAATTTATAAAAAATTTGGGGACGAAGCTGTTGCCCAGATTAGAATTGAACCATGCATGACGAATACCATCAAACTCTCAAAACTTTATATATATATTTACTCTAGCAAATACTCATGAACCACCATTTTTTCTGGTATTCTTGCTTTACATGTAGCCTTGCTAACTGAAAGTTTATTTCCATTTCTACTTTTACCGTTTAATTAGAGATTCGTTGGACATTATTAATCCATTGACGGAGTTGGTAATAATTGTGATTGTAATTTATAATAGTTTTAAAAGAAAATAATTATCATAAAAAAGAATTAATAACTTGTCAGAGGGTTTGATAAAACCTCTTGACAACTCCCCTACCCCAATGGAAAGTGGCTTTCTGCGGCCCAGCAACTAGTGACTTAAAGGTTATCACGTCAAGTTACATGACAAGACCTTGGTAGAGAATACTTCAAATTAGAAAGGGACAAACTCAGTAAAATATATAATACAAATCGCTTGGGAGAGCGCCTAAGCCATTAATTTGGTTAAGAATGCCTCGGATTTAAATCGAGTTTACAATTCTAACGATTTTTGTGATCATATTTAGTCAGAGTAAGGAAGAAAGTGCTGACTGAGGTAGGAGTAGTTGTTTTGATATGAGAAATAAGAAATGATAAAGTTACAAAGGGGTTTAAGCATGAATAGCCAAAAGTATTATTATTTTGATTACCAGCTAATATATCTTTGTCTTCTTAAAAATAAAATCTTATAAGTTGAGTCCACTAGAACAGCTCCTCCCTCCATTTCGCGCAGCAAGAAATGATGCGTAAATTTATGTCAATTGTTGATTGTAAGCAATGCCTATGGGATTACTAAATCATAATGTGAGTTTCATAATATTCAATACCCTTACAATGTCGCGACTCATAGCGAACGATAATTCTATTACAAACGGATTCTCTGCCTTTTCATATTATGAACAAAACAGCTTATTTTACTAAGTTATGTCCAACAATACAAATGAATGTCTCTACCCAATAAAATTATTTGTTGTCTTCAAATTTGCGGTATACAATAAGAAAGGTGTGTATTATGTTCATGGAACAGTATTTCTCTCGAGAGCAGGCTTGTAGCTACGGATGAGCTGTTGATGGCTAAGGTCCCTCAAGTTTGTGATCAACTTTGCCCAATCTTTCACCTCAAGATAAAAAGATCTTTAAAAGACACTAGAGAAATAGAAAATATGTCATCACTGGGGGATCAAACCCGTGACCCACGCTATCGCTTCGTGTCCTCTACCAACTGAAGTAGGTGACTTCCCATCTTAACATACTCTAGTCACCACCATAGCTCCTAATCATCCACCGGTTTACATCGACATCCAGCTTCCTCGCAATTGAATACCTGCCTCCCTACGCCTTGTGACTCGATCAGGGAAGAACTGCCATCCGTCCCGTCTATCTGTCCAAGGCTCATTGAAAGTCAAAACGTTATCTTCTCGACGATACTATATCAAGGCCGTTATGCTTTACATAAGCAGTTGTGTCAATCCCACCCTAAATTTGGAATAGCCCATCAAACTTTGTAACCCTGTCTAAGGGCTTGGTCTCCAAAACGCTGGCGATGGAGCCTGGGAGTCAAAAGGATGGTGGAGTAAATGAGTTTTGGGAACAACGGCCTTGTTTTGTGACGATGTGAATTTCAATGAAATGTCAGAAACGTGAAGAACAAGTCACATTGTCAATTGGTAGAAGACCAGGGAAGTCTTCTCATTTAGTAACACCTTCTGCCGGACTATACAACACTTATGAAATTCGCAAAAAATTTCGCAAGCAAATACGCACTTACATACGCACACTTACATACGTCGGCAGAGCTGGGTATTAAGTTTTTGCTCACCGAAGTTAATTGAGTCCTGTCGCCATGGCATCAAACATAACGCTGTGCAGTCTGTCTTGAAAGTAACTGCTTACAAGGTGATGATTCAGGTGTCGTCGTAGATCTTGCAGAACTGGAAGATGTGGCATATGACAGAATAAAACGGAAACCAATAATAAGGTAAGCAATGCAACAGGTGCCTCTACCAGGAGCGCACGAAGGGGACGATATACGACACTGATGAATGATGATGATGAGTTTGTCATGATGATTGCTAACCTCGTGTACGTTAATACTTTCATTGCTTCCTTTTCCAGGTAATTTACTCAGAGGTAAGAAGGGAGATTTTAGTGAAGACGACAATTAAAACCTTTTATATTAATGGGAGGTTGACACACACTATTCTTAAGGAATGCCATCTTTTTGTGTAAGAAAGTAAAACGCTAAAACTCTTCACTGTAGCTGCCATTAAGTGATGCAATTACACAAACCGTACAAGCACACCTTACTATTGTAATAATGATTTGTAAAGCGTATCTCAGGTCCTTATCGGAAAGTCATAACAGTTTCTGAAATACCTTTGGAGTGACACTTTTGATTAATGAAAATTAATTCGAACCTCACATTAGTTTTACTAACATATACACATCTGACCAACCGCTTATGAAAATAGGTAGCCAGGGACCTCAAGGTTACACAGGAGTTTTTACAAACATAAAACGTTCTGACCACTCACAGCTGCCTGTTAAACAAATGGCTTTTTACCTCTGTCCGTTTATTTGAAATGGGTAGCTTACCTGATTCTACGTAAAATACACAGGCTAAATCAAGCAGGATAGGGCTCACACCTATTGCTTTGGACACGCTCGTGGAAAAACAAGCCTTTAGACAGCCTTTAGAAGCGGAAACAGTGGCCTGACAGTGCCATAAACATTATACAGCTAATTTTAGGCGGAAAGATACGTACTAACACCTTCTCCTTGCTTCGGATAGCTATTGCATTTTGGGATTGCATCATTCACGGATGGCAAATTGTCACTCTTGCCCGAAAACTAGAGACTAACTGGACCTTTTGGGATCCTTGGGAGAGATGTTTCCAGGGAGTCTACTAACGATGATGACAACCAGATCGATTTGCAAGTAGACCTGATCCTACTCTGCACCATATCATTAAAAGTTTTTGATCAATATTAAACTTTTTTGAATTAATAGAGATGTAGCCAAAGGAGTAACAACGATTGAGCTGGGAGATTGAAAAACCTCAATATTGATAACAATTTACAAGTCAAGGCAACGAGCTTTAAGTTTATGGTTGAGTCACATTTGCAGAAAGATGGTTAAAAAAGCTTTTTCGGCTTGCTATGGAAGTCCTTGAAAACGCAACTTTTGAGACGCTATTCAATGCGTCATTTTTAGTTCTTATAACTTAGAAAAAGGCACTGAATGATATTACTATCTTCAACGAAGGACAATCTTTCAATTTGTGATACTTAGCAGCAGATTATTCATAGGACTTTTCCAAGATGATGGCACTTGAACTTCGTGTTATTTATTGTTGTGAATAGTAACATCATGGTGCATACTGCGAAAATTATAACAATCAACAATTAATTTCAGTCTTAAGATGAAAAACGTTTCTTGATTTGTTTTTCAGGCGTTTTAAAATAGTCCCTCCTGAATTTGAGGCCTCGAGTTGCTTAGCCTGTTGCTTAGATTTTGGAGTGAATTGAGGCCTCACACCTAAGCAACTGAGTTGCTTATAAAAAACGTGTATGATCCTAACAACATTAACCTGTGTGATTTTAGGCACTTACCTGCTTTTGGTAAAGGATAACTGACATTATAGTAGTTTTCGAAAAAGGGAAGTATCCGTATTCCGATATCAACGGCATACTTCAACTGTTGCACTTGATCAGGTGGGGCGTAGTAGGTCATCTGTCGGGAAATATTTTTTATGCATTTAAAAAAAGAAAAATATGCAAAAGCAAACAAAAAAATTAAAAAAATGTTTATGGAGAGAAAGCGAAATTGAAATAAAAACAAAAAATACAGCAATTGCAGTGTACCCCTGGTGTACCCCTGTACCCAGCCTTGGAGCACAATAATAACATAATAGCCAATGATTTCGTGGTATGAACTTAACTGCAAAGCTATCGATCAACACAAGGTCGCTCGCAGTGACAAGACACGAAGTTATTGCTAGTATTACAAAAATCACAACAACAAAGAAGCGTGCATACTTATACACCCAAACCAAAGCAGAGATTATGGACACAAAGACAGTTCAAATGGGTTGATGTGATATGAACGCAGGCCTACGCGCATGCGCACGCCTCTAGAGCGCGTACGTGGGGTACGTAGAAAGCTGAGAGGCTTAATTTTGCTCAATTCCTGATATTATGAACTGGGTTCAAATAACATTGTTTTGATGGGCATGATGCAAAGTTCGGAAGGGCGTATCTCATCGATTGCCCAAGATATCGTTCTAAAATTTGAACAGTTTATCTACATCAACAAGAAGAACGCGACGAGTGCAAAATATTATCAAATTTCTGATATTCATTAACTCGTGACATCACACTTAAGTACTCTGTTAAAAGTGGGTGTCTTGCGGCAAAGTGTAGGTATGGCCCGACACGTGGGAGTGGCCGAGGGGGGGAAGGGGAGTTATTGCTAACCTAAATGATAAAAAAGGATCCAATACGAATTAAAATTCGGCTAGAGATTAAAGAAAGACAAAACCTAAACATTGCAACTCGCTTTTTCAACAAACAGATAAAACCATAATTTGAGTTTCTCTGGAATGCCGAATAAACGGGGGGGGCTAAATAAACCTTCGCTTCTCGGCCTTTTGGCAAGGAATGGATGTAGTATCTGTTCTCATTGATGACAGATGCTTTCCATAATCCGCGTTTTTGGTATTACCTCTACCATTTGCCTTGAACACCAAGAAGCGACCGTTATGCAATCCTTGCGTGTATCTCCCTGATCATTTTCTCAGACCCATCGTCAACACTCAAAGGCCATATGAAAAAATCGGAAGACGTAAATTTGCTGCTTATTTTTCATTACCTTACATCCTTTGGACCGCTAGTATGGTTTATGATCTTTTAAAAATTTAAAATATGCGCCACGAACAAGAAGAGGATTAAAACAGTAGGAAAAAATACGAGAAATGCAGTAGTGGATAGTTAAAAATGGAGGAAATTTTTATCAGTAAAAATTAAAACGTGGAAACAAAAACCGCGGTGAAAACGGAAAATGTGATTGCACTTTACTATAATCAAATCTGGGGGTTTTACATCAACCAATAGCTCATCGATGATCGGTAGATCGTGCTAGCTTTATACAAGCGGCTTCCT
Organism: Alatinidae sp. Z8VKAUB7J3; assembly: GCA_010016025.2. Taxonomy (NCBI): domain Eukaryota; kingdom Metazoa; phylum Cnidaria; class Cubozoa; order Carybdeida; family Alatinidae; species Alatinidae sp. Z8VKAUB7J3. The sequence continues at coordinate 92,224,058 of JAAAKM020073195.1, forward strand.
CGGCAAATAATAAGTTTTGCATATGCTTTACACAAGCCGCTTAAAGATTATTATAGATCTATTAAATCATCATTTATTATCTTGCTTCTTCACCCGGCCTTACAAGTGAGACTTTAGTACTTCTACTCCTGCCCCAAAACCTCATCTTTCCCTTACTTTCATCCACCTCCTGTTCCTTGTCATCGTGGTCATACTACTACTACAAGTACTACTACTACTACTACTGCTGCTGCTGCTGCTACTTCTGCTACTACTACTGCTACTACTACTACTACTACTACTACTACTACTACTACTACTAGGGGCCTACTACTACTACTACTAGGGGCCTACTACTACTACTACTACTACTACTACTACTACTACTACTACTACTATTACTGCTGCTGCTACTACTGCTGCTACTACTACTACAACTACTACTACTACTACTACTACTACAACTATTACTACTGTTACTGCTGCTGCTGCTACTACTACTACTACTACTACTACTACAACTACTATACTACACTATTACTGCTACTACTACTACTACTACTACTACTACTACTACTACTACTTACACTACTACTACTACTACTACTACACTATTACTGCTACTATTTCTACTACTACTATACTACTACTACTATACTATTACTGCTACTACTATTACTACTACTACTACAACTACTACTACTACTACAATTACTACTCCCCCTATCACCTCTACTACTACGCCTTATACTTCATTTTTACCTTCATCCTCTTCCTCTTCGGCTTCGACTTGTATACTGCATTTGTCTATCACGCAGTACGTGCAGACACAACTGTAACGGCATATTCAGACGCCAAATTTGATATACCTGCAATCCTGTCTATAGCAAGTCACTCAATGCTTTGGTATTGTGGTATACTTGTAAAACAAAGAGGATAAAATTTATGAACAAAGTCTATAGAGGTTGCAAAATAACCAAATGCTTCCTTTTGAGATTTCAACATATTGCCGGCAAGGAGAATATTACAGGGGCCATATTTCTATAAAATTTTGGCCCAAATCAACAAAAATTAGTGCTACGTTAAAATTAACGTTTCAAAAGTTAACGTCAGCATCTAATTAACGTGGATTTAATTAACATTTTTAATTCCAAAAACGTTAATTAATGTTCCATGTTAATTTTGTGTATTAAGGTAGAACTCCTGCACCCATCGATGTTGACCTAGGTGCTCATGCAGGGCATACAGAAATGTTTGGCGCTGCCATTAATGGAGGCCATGGCTTAGTCACTAACCCAATGTGTTTAAGTAGCGCAGGACCCCACATTCGAATTCTGTGCCAACCACACTCATTACATCTCCAGATTTCCACAATACCCATTTAATGGGCTTCTCCCAGAATAAAACGTGTTCTCGTAAAAAGCACATTAATAGTTATCGTAGGGAAAACCTTAAGTAATTGCATCCTCTTTTTCTTTAAGATGATCCCGTTATTAGAATAATAAATTGTTTTAAATAAAGGCAGTCAAAATTCTTTTCATATATATAAAGCTACGCTGTTTCCATTGATATCAGTATATTTTGACTTAAAAACCTTTCCTTTGTCTTCTTTTAATGATGGTTTTATTACGTTAGTATATGTTTTCATTTGTTGCAGAAGCCTAATTCAAAACAAAGGAGGATCTGTTTTGAAAATGTATCCGTCATTTTCCTAGACGTCTGCTGAAAAATGATTTTTTTTCTCCTTGTTTAGTCTAAATCAATACTGCCCATCTAAGTTCTAAAAACAGTCAGAGGTTCAGGTAGAAGAACAAAATCATTCACTTCTCTCTCCTCAAACACTCCTGTGGGAACTCGTATCTATTATTACAAACAGAATAAATCATATCAGCAGAGAACCACAGCCAACACAGTGTAAGTCATAACCCAACGATGCCGTTTTACATCTTGTCTTCCCCATTTGGCAGGGGCTAGGACGGTCTCCATATACATGGGGCTGCTATTGAATCAAAGAGAGCTTTGATGGTCTTTCTGACGTCACCATGGCTAGTTGGGGAATCAGACCAGTGCACAACGGAAACTGGAGCAGGGGAACTACTCAGGGGCGTATATTCCGGGTGTGCTAGGTATGCGCCGCACCGAGAGCCTCCGGATTAGCTAAAGCCTCTCGGTTGAGTACCTTTTGGCCGAGCACTTGATTCAAAACGGCTTTTTCGACTTTCTTTCCTGAAAGCGTACGGGGAATGTCAGGAACCTGAAAGATTTTGCTGGGCACATGCCGCGGAGAAGCTTCTTGCCTGATTTTTTTCCGTATTTCTTGGCTTTGATCTTCTGTCAACTCGCCTTCCATAACCAAGTAAAGGCAAATCACAACATCATCTTCTTGAGGAACGCCAATGACTAAGCTGTCTTTGATCCAGGGCAAAGTTTCCACTTGACGATAAATCTCGGCTGTTCCGATTCTCACACCCCCGGGATTCAAAGTTGCATCGCTACGCCCATAGACCACCACACCCCCAGTCTCGGTGATCTCAATAAAATCTCCATGCCACCATACCCCCGGAAACTTTTCAAAATAAGTTTGATGGTACTTTTTTTTCTCAGGATCATTCCAAAAACTCAAAGGCCTATTGGGAAACGGTTGAGCGCAAACCAACTCTCCCTTTTCTCCCAGCAATGATTCTCTCTGATCATTCCAGGCTTGAACATCCAGACCCAAACCAGGAGCTTGAATCTCACCCACACGAACAGGAGACAGGGGGTTGCCCAGCATAAAACATCCTAAAATATCGGTGCCGCCACTAATTGACGACAATTGAACATCCTGTTGCCAATGTTGATACACCCACCTAAAGTGCTCTGGCAGCAAAGGCGCCCCTGTCGAATAAATCGTCTTGAGCTTTGAAAAATTATGCTGGGTTGCCGGCACATAACCTGATTTCATCACCGAAGAAATAAACTTAGGGCTGGTACCAAAATGCGTGACACCCAACTCTTCTGCCAGTCGAAAAAGAATTCCCGGGTCGGGTGAGAGGGGAGAGCCGTCATAAAGCACAACAGTCGCTTCTTGGGTCAAACCACTGATCAACCAATTCCACATCATCCAGCCACACGTGGTGAAATAAAACAGAACATCGGTTTCTTTGAGATCGCCATGCAGACGATGCTCTTTGACATGAGCCAAAAGGGTTCCGCCCGCCCCGTGGACCAGACATTTGGGAACACCGGTCGTGCCCGAAGAATACATGATGTAAAGTGGATGATCAAAAGGCAGAGATTCAAAATATAATTTTCCTTCAGTGCCAAAATCTAACCAAGATGTGTAAGCCGCTATCTCAAGTGGTGGACCCTGAGGATAAGTCACCAAAACCACCTCTTGCAGGCCTTTTAATGATTTCTGGATCTGTCGAATCTTGTCGAGATTAGGATCGATTCCTCAGAAATGGTTGGAAACACATTGCTTTACATATTAACCCACGTATTCTAATCCGAAACCGATGTAAATAGTCAGCATCGTCTCATCAATTTCATCAATTTGGCAGCCTCGCACTGTAAGCATGCACGGTTTAGTTTATCTTAGTTACGAAAACAATAGTTTCTTAGGTTGTAAGACTCTGGTAGCCATCAATTTAACCCTATTGCCACCAAGGTCCGATGAGCCTTGTTCTCACCGGGGGGTAAGATACTCCCCCCGCCCCCCTGCTTAAAATTTGTTTGAAAACGTTTTGGAACACAAAACGTTGCACAAATGTAGATTGTTATAAGAACTTTTAAAAAATGTAAGAACATTGAAATTTCATCACGAAATTTTGTGATGGCGTCATCATTTTCTCTAGTAATGGTCATTTTTTGTCTTGTGAGCTCTGCTAACCACTTTTCTGCATACAGTAAGGGTTCACATACTTTTTGTTGTCCTTGTTGTTGTACCTTTCCCTTAAAAAGATGCTTATTTTGCTCAAAAATTAATTTTGATGGGGCTCCAAAAGCATATCATCATTCAGATTTTTTATCATTTTCATAAAGTTTGATCATAAAATCTTTGAAGGAGTTGATTTTGAATTGACAAATCGTTTCCCTTTTCCTAACATGACCACGTATCTGCTGATTGCAAAATGAAAATGGTCAGCAAAAACAAATCAAATGTTTGATTGAAATTGAAATTGAAATTGAATGAGATTTGATAAAGAAGAAAAAAATCGACGCTTTTATGACGTCACTAAGTAGTTATAAATGACTCCATTACTGTCTTTCATCTCTATTCTTCCCTATCAACTTGCAAAATTGATCATATCAGTTTAAATTTGTGTCGTAATAAATCACAGTTTCAATGAAGTCCAAAAATTTCAATGGTCATTTATTTTTGCAAAATGATGGGTCTTGCCAACAAAAGGTTCATAACAGAAGAAACAAGAATTGTCATGAGCTGAAAATTGACAGAAACATGCAAGATAGAAATACACTGAAATTCAAAAAACTTCAGGATGATATCTGACACGTTTTTGAGAAACTTCAAAAAGTTTGAGCGGTGGGGTAATTTCACCCACTCCCCTGGGCGGGAATAGGGTTAAATAGCATACGCGCTGAACCAATCGGATAAAGTCATATATTATATTTTCTAAAAAGGCAACTGCGATAGGAAAGTGAAAATAAGATAGATCAAATAGTGTTTTGGGGTCATACTATGACATTTAGTCTTTAAATACGCTCTCCTCTTTTCCTACTCAACTTAAATCCACAACATAGAAATACTCGCTTATATACAATACACGTACATAGAAGCAAGTGTAAACAAAACAAGGCATAACATTACTCTATAAAGTTAACAATTTGACGTCACAGATAGGCACACATGACTTGTACCATAACGACCATGGTGACGTCACTGATGCTGTTCAAGGTAATTGCATACAAAGAAGAGAATAGCTGCAGTTAAAATAAAAAATATTTCCTGTATGTAAAGTGTAGCATAAGAAGCCTAAAGGTGACCTTAAGCTGGCTCTAGCGCTGCAGCAAACTTTGTCAATGGCCTTAAATTATGGTCACCACGATGATGTGGTGGTGATAATGTATCTAAGATTATAATGATCATTATTATGATTAAACGATCCTAATAATAGTCATGGGTATGGCTGTAAACTACAATTTGTAATTGTGCCCTTGTTCGGGAGTCTCGAGGATAGTTGAACTACCTCTAATCCATTACTGTTTCCAGGTCTGCTTTGGTCCGTATTAGCAGTACCTGTACAGAGTTCTAGATATCGGTCCATTAATTGATTTCGTTGCCTTGCAGTGAAAAGAGTCGAATAGATTCCAGCAGGAAAACAAAGGTTTGTGAAAGGGCGGATGACCTGTTAAGTTAACGGCCGATTTACACATAGGGGATGGATAACTCCCATTCAAAACGCCCGCAATTGTAGTATCATCTGACATGTAACATACCGTACACCAGTACATTTCATGATGCTACGACGGAGAGGGGTGTGCATCGTATGGCACAGACCAATGACCATCTAAATAAAATCATAAGGGATAGACAGAGGTTGCTGTTGGAGGTCTCTATTATAAACTTAACCCTTAGATGGTGAAGGGTAGATGGCAATCTCTGACAACACTATACGAGAATTTGTTGTATTCATTTCCTCCCTTTATAAGAAAGCAGCCCCTTTAGGAAGACGCTGCTTTCCCCTGGATGGTGAGTGGTCAAAAAATATGATTCTGGGGGAACCTTACTTTTTGAAATGTCTGATTTTATGGGGGGACCTACGATTTTGGAAAAAATGTGGGGGACCTGAATAATGTCGCCCAATTCTGGGGGGATCTGACACAAAGTTGATAATTACTACAATCACAGTGGGGTTTTTTTTGAGAAGTCCACTTCAACTGACATTTCATTATTGTATAGGGCCTTCTGCATCAAACAGAATATCAACACATTTCTCAATGTTGTGCAACCAACAATTCAAGCACACTTTTGTGACTGATTGGGTCAGGCCACATGTCGGGGTTGCCACAATAAAACATCACTCACGAGTTCGTTCTTGCTGCGAAAACAACGACCACAAAAACAAAACGGAACTGAAGTTGGTACTTCCCTTCTGTTATGCCTTTCTACTCTTTCTCAAGTTTCACAATAAAAGCTCTGAGGAAAAGCGCCCCCTAGTAATTAAAAAGTTGATAATCTTTAGAAGATTCAAATGAATGGGTCGGCTGGAGTAAATACCTTTGGTAGAGATTTCTCCAAATCACTTAGCGCCCCTGCCCGATTATTCCAAACCGGAGATTAACACTACCTTAATGAATGGCCAACAAAGATAAGGAGTAGAAACGTAGTAAGTAAAAAGAAATTCGTTGAATCAATCATTGCTTTTGGCATCGGCTTATATGCAGAGTGTACCACCATGAACAGAAGAACCCACGAAAACTGAGTTTTCAATTTTTACATTAATGGCCTATTTGACTTCAAATTCCGTCTAATGCGTGAAATATAACTGAGGATCCGGGGATGGGGCCGTTGTAATACTTTGCTGAGTACTGGCAAGAACATACGTTTTATGATTTTTTGCTTTTGCTACATATTCATATTATGAATACGCCCTTGACTCATAGTAAACAAAGACGTCACAGAAAAGCAGATAAGAAGTTAAACAGAAGAAGCGCACCGAACAACACAAGTCAATGATATTTCTTTACCGTACGAGCAATGTGTTCTCCAGCAATAAGCAGATGCTGTCCTATTGTACGAAAAGTATTGTGGTAAAAAATTTAGTTGCGGAGTAAACGCCGTTTGGGAGCTCTGTTTCACAACAGAAAATATACAAATAGATGTGGACGCCTTACTACAAATTAGTCATGCAAGTCCAGCAAGGGTTTGCAATTCCACTTAGTAACTTAGTTTATAGCCCATGAGTCAGCAATTACACAGAATTTGCTCCTCAATCAAAACTGCCCCAAGGATATTTCTCTTTACCACCTCAACAGTTTTGAGTAGACTGCTGCTAAGGGCCTTTTGTTAATTCGGTAACAAAACCGTGTAATGTGCATATTTTTCGCCAACGTTCAAGCCTTTTCCTATAAAAGTGTTCTTATGATCAATAAGCTGTGATATATGAAAAGATCTAGGACACTGTGCATCCCTGCCTTACCCCATTTCCTTATTATTTGTATATTCGCTACACTCTTAACCCTTTCTTACCTTCTTTTGCAATTTTCTGCTTTGGCCCATGTAGAATAGCATGAGAGTCTAAAGTCAAATGTTTACTTCTTATAGCTTATCTGTAAATGTATTGATGAAAGGTGTAGTGCCACCTTAGAATTATGGAAAACAAGGAATTTAAATTACTAGAAAGCCACAGATTTCCACTTGGATATGTATATATTATTGGATATGTGAAAATTTTAATCGTCAATAGAATGGCGCCGCAGCATTTTTATGTGTTGCGCGTACAAACAGTGGTTCAATATCTTGTCCACATGCTGCGCATGCGTCATCGCATTCTGGGTTTTTTTCATTGTATATTGATAACAGATTTCATTTGTAACTTGATATGATATTTCTTTCTTATCATTTCTAGCATTTCATCTTAGATTGCTTCCATACAATTTGATACTTTTATTTCATTCTTATTTCATACTATTTCATACTATTTCATACATTTTTTGATATTGTGTTCATATTCCTTCATATCAATTTATAATTACAAGACATCATCTTGTCTAGACATCTGTCGTTTCCAAAAGCAGGAAATAATGTGTTATCTGAATAATATAGAACGGAGATCTGGGGAAAACTCTACTCGATGTCACTAGCGCAGTTGTGCATAGTATGCAACTATTTTTAGATTTACCCACCGCACAAATTATGTTTCCTTGATATTATCTCAGGGCAGAAAGAGCCAGATTATCTGGTCTGAGGTAACATAAAAAAATGAGACATGTACTCCGCGGATTGGGTTTATTGAAAAATTGTAACGTAAGGGATGGGATATACTTTATTTCAATCTCAATACGATAAAATCGGCTGATAAGCGCATCAGCTTTATATTTTTAAAAAAACTTCTAATGCGCGTTGCGTATTTTAATAAATAATTGTAGTAACTATCTATGCTAAATAAGGCAAAGCAAAGGAAGGGAAGAAAATATTCATGCAAGCAGGTGAGTTAACTATCAACTAATTCTAAGTTGCTAACCAATGGGGCACAGAAGGTCCGGATTTTACCCCTTAATCAAGCTAATAGGAGAGATAGTTGACTCCACACAAAGCGCTTGCGAAACTATCCTCCATAGCCTTTCGCCAACTGTGCAGTCCCCAGGAAGACCGACCTGTAGTTACGTGTAAGCCAATCTTTCTCTTTGAGCAAACACTGTCGAACATACGGTAGCCTCTATGCAGGCCAGTAGTGCTATCCTATCTACAGCACAAGTCCACTTTCGCCCCGTAACACTGGCGTCGGAGGGATCAGCACAGCCTTGCACATGAAAATTGCGGACAAACCCTCCAGTACTCGTTCATGCACGGAGGATCAGAAGACCGTGGTTACCTAAGGAGTCAACTTACAGTCACATGAGCTGGGTACAACGGTATGAAATTTACCAAGAAGGTACCTTATAAACGAAGCACTATTTTAATAAAGGGGTAAATTTTTCTTATGATCTGATTACCCGGGCTTACCGTTTATTAAATGTAGCTTAACCCTATTCCCGCCAAGGTCTGATGAGTCTTGATCTCATCAAGGGGGGGTAAAATTACCCCCCTGCTTAAAATTTGTTTGAAGACCTTTTGGATCACAAAACTTTGCAGACATATAGGTTGATATAAGAACTTCAAAAAAGTGTAACAATTTGAAATTCTACCACGTGACTTTGTGATGACGTCATCATTTTCTCCAAAAATGGTAATTTTTCGTCTTGTGAGCTCTAAACACAACTTTTCTGTATACATTAAGGGTTTACATGCTTTTCTGTTCTTGTTGCTATACATTTCCTTCAAAAAGATGCTTATTCCAAAAAATAATGCTTTTTCGGGTCAACAATGAATATTGATAGGGCTCCAAAAAGCACATCATCATTGAGATTTTTGATCATTTTCATAAAATTGGATCATAAAATCTTTGAAGGAGTTCATCTTGCATTAGTACACGAACAAATCGTTTCCTTTTTGTTGACATAACCACGTATCTGCTGATTGTAAAATAAAAATGGTCAACAAAAATGAATCAGGTGTTTTGTTCATGATCGATTCGAAGACGATCAGTTGAATTTGAAATTGAATAAAGTTTAAAAAAGAAAAAAAAATGAATGCTATTATGACGTCATTAACTAGTCATAAATGACTCAATCACTGGCTTTTATCTCTATTCTTCCGTATAAACTTGCAAAAAGATAATATCAGTAATGTTTGCGTCATGATAAATCAACGTTTCAGTTGTCACATTTTTTGCAAAATCGTAGGTATTGCCGACAAAAAGTTCATAACAGCAGAAATAACCATTGTCATGAGCTGAAAATTGACAGAAATATGCAAAATAGAAATAAACTGAAAGTCAAAAAACTTCAGGCTGATATCTAACATAGTTTTCGAGAAACGTCAAAAAGTTTGAGCGGTGGGGTAATTTTACCCCCCCCCCCCCTGGTGGGAATAGGGTTAAACCATTTTAATCCTATCCCTGACCATGAAAAACAGTGCAGCTTTATTTGCTTTTGTAAATAGCTTTGGTTGCATTTCCTTTTCGACCAAACAAAATAATCTCAAGACCATAAATCGTTCTCCATAAATCATGTACTGTTTACAGTATGATGATAAAGACCGAATTCTGGTGATATGGGGTGATTTCCGCCCCTGCAGCGTTGACATCCATTTATCTAAACTCAGTTTGAAATTTAGGTTCTTCGTGAAGTCCGATAATTAATAAGTTGATATTATGGTCCTTTATTAAGGAGGTTAAGGAAAGCTACAGCCCAGTATTGTTTCTACTTTGTTTTGATAAAAGGGCCAACTTTGGTCTTAACGTCCCCTTGAAGTTATTTTTTTCTGGTTGAATGTTGGCATAATTTGATGAAATCAATAAGATTGCCATACTGATTGTGGAAAGAAATGCCAGAGTTTTATTTGCGTTGGTCTTGTCAGTCATTACACATACGTGTAGGATAAGACATATAGACATTACAGTATGGATTCATTATTATTATTGTTATTAAATCCCTCTCCATTGTGCGTTACGACATGAGTTGCATTGTAAACTTTGAAAGGGGAAGCCCCTGTCGTATTGAAGCTCTGTTTGACTTTAAAAGAAACAAATATCCCCTTTCGGAAATGAAAAGAACACAGGGGTTTCCCTTTCTCTGCCTAATTGATGAGGTGTAGCCACACTAGCAGTTATCTCCTTTTTCTGTTGAAATGAAAGCTCATAAAAAATGCAATTCCACAAAAGTACCAAACGTTTTTAGGTGATTAGTTGATTATATCTCACTGTTAAATCAGACTATCGTGTGAACGATGTTAACAACTGAACAAAAATTAATATCGTGAATCGTCTAAGTGCCTAAACTTAATTATTTGTCGAAAAGAACCTTCGCAGGAACATTTGCCCTAGGTTTCCAATAAATAAGTCGCATAAGGACACAAAAACCTACTACCAGTAACTATGCATAAATTTTCTCTATATATCCCACAACTGAACTCAAAAACATTGTTTCTAAGACTATTCTACCTGAGGTGACTAAACTATCTGTATCCACTCTCTCTTCTCTGTCCTATTGTTCAACATGTCTTTCAAAGCATGCTATATAGTATTCTAACTGTAGTTCTCCCTTACTCGCATACTAGAACCCTTGACCCTTTACTGCACCCTTGATAACCTTGTTATTATCTAGTGAACGATAGTTGCTAATTCAACCTGCACTAAGATTACTAAAGTTATACATTCTTGGTGAATTGATATAATTTCCATTTCTGCCATATCTAAATATAATTAAAGAGTATCACTTTTCTCAGGCAGTAGCCAGTCGGATTTTACGCTAAGATTATTGGTATTCCTTGTAACACATACACACACACGCACGCACATACATACATACATACATACATACATATATACATACATACATACATACATACACACACACACGCACATACATACCGGTGAGGACTGGGAGTAGGCCTATTCACTCCTGACAACAATGCCAAATATCGCGAGTCAAGTGATTATGAAAATCACCTCCTCTTAGCAAACGCTATAAATTTCAACTCGGTTTTTGATATCATTAACATCTGTTTAGTGTCACTTTTCTTTAACTCTATCTGTTGATATGTCTCTACGTCCACGAAGGAAGTGAGCGCGAGGTCCTTGAATGCTTAAATCGGTAGTGGCATTTTAAATTGCCCGATGGTTGGTTATCCATTAATGAAGAAAGGGTAAGAACGATATTTAGACCGACAGGAACAATAGTATTACTGCCTAAACTTAAAAATGTAAAGAGTATTAAGTTTGTGTTCTGTCAGCTCAGAACAAACTTGGAAGGGAAAAGAAGTTATGAAACCCTCCATATTCCTCACCGTTCAGCATTGTTTCTTAGTAAAATGTATGTATGTCTTCAGGTAGGAAGTTGAAACTCATTTACTTATTACTTCAGAAACTTGTTATTTAGTTATACATTAATGAAACGTTATTCAAACCGACAATTTGATAGTTTAAAATAGTCGCTGAAAGTAATGTAAAGCACTCACATTTTTCATATTTCTCAATTGTTTTTATCAAAATGCAACTTTATAATGATATACTTAATAAAAGTAAAAATTAGAACTTTTAAGCTCTTACAAATTTAAGAGTGAAAAAGGGCAGCCGAAAGCTAGGGAGAGATGACTCAAAAAGCCCCCCCACTTTCCCCGAGCAGAAACTCGTTCCGTCCAAACAAACATAAAGACAGTCTAGTAAAAGGTTTGAGAGGAAGACCATGCAGGCCTGTACGACCCGAGATGCAGTTTTGTACCTTCGCTTATTTAATCTCCATGGAGGGTTTAGCCGTCATTACAATCCGGTCTAAGCATTGCTCTTGCACTGCAAGTTTCGGTCCTTTTATCATCACCGATGCTGTTTCCAAAACATATTTTGGTCTACGATACTGTTCAGAAAAAATTTTTTTAGGTCTACGTCTCCCCTTACTTCCTTAGACCCCAACTTTTATAAATCTTTTTACAAGGCTTTAATGTCTGAGGTTTTGTACTACCCTCTCTTATCCTTCGTTAGTTGTTTTCACTACATCTTTCTTTTCAGATTCTTTTCAGTGCAACTCATTGTTTATTTTCCCTACCGTGCTCATTTTTAATCTTCTTCTTCAATCCTACAATTTCGCTGTTAGAATGCTTTTAATTTCCCTCTGTGTCACGTTTTATGTCTCAAAATAGTATGATAAAATACTTCTCTGTACTAGCGGGAAGGACCCTACTGGTTGGTCACTGTCATTCCCAACTCCAGGTAAGTGCTCAGCAACCCATACTATGGTAGCCATCTTAAGGACACAGATTCCGCGGAAGGCCGAAAATAGATTAAGTTGACATGTTTGGACAAGACAATGGTAGTGTCACAACAGACGAGTTTGAAAGTCTTATTTTTCATGGGCATATACCTAAATCATGTGGGCGACCAAAGAAGCAAGTAAGTCAGTTTCCTATATTGAGGTAGCGACCAGGAAAACATAACAACCAGGATCCGTCCTGAACCAGGCCTCTGTCTTTATATTTGGGATGTAGATTAAGTGCATAAGGTTGTGGTAATACGTTAGAAACGCAAACAAGAAAGTCAATCCCTAAAGGACTCACGTGGCACTGCTGCAGAAAAAAGCCTCCTGCCGAGTTTATTTGGTGGGGAAAGGATTGCTTAGACACGCAAAGGAAAAGACAGTCCATTGGCTTGAATCTGTTTCAAATAGAACGTTATCTACGTAAAATTGGCACATAGAACACTTTGCAAGAAAATATTGGCAGATTGGACCCACTTCTATATTCCCGGTGGAATATTCACTGACTTACTGAACATTTCAGAAAACCGCTTAGGTAGGTTTGAGTCATTTTGTTGGACTTTAATTTGCCTTTGCGGAGAAATAGTTCCTCTTACGGGGAAATGTAGCAAAGCGTACAACATCGTATTAAGTACCTAAAAACGAGCATCCAAAGGATATTTGAATGTATGGATTGGGAGCAGCTTTTAAACGTTTGAAGTTATGATAATTTTCGTACGACCTTAAAGGTTATTCGAATAAACCAAATACTAAATCAAATAATCATGCGTTTGCTACTCATAACATTATACTGTCAGTGAATGACAAAATCTATATTTTGCATCATCAACTAGTTGTTTAGAGGAAGAAAGTAATACAAAAGGATTTTGTAATACTCTTTGAATCACTGTCAATTCGAGAATGTTTAGGTCGTTAATTTTTTTAATATTACTCCCGAAAAAGGGTCGACATTTTTTTCGCAAAAGCCAACCTCAAGAGATACTCTCCTAAATTTATGTTACACGATCATTGAACTAGACTCCGTATCCTATATTCGATTGTAGTATATTTTAAGTTTCAATTCGAAAATTTAAAATTAACAAAAGATTTCTCTCTCTCTCCAAAAGTGAAATATGGTAAAACGTGACAAGTCAATTTCCTGTTCGTTGACAGAAGCTTAGCCAGGCACGCAGCCAAGGGCGGGCGCGGGGGTATACAGCTGAGTCACGACTGCAAAGTACATTAGTAAAGACACGCAGTTATGACCTATAAATTTGACTTTGAAAAATCACACTGCACTGTCTTTCTTTAACCCAGTGATCCCTAAACTTTCAATACCAATGCTAGCTTTTCTGCTGATAGACGGCATTAATACAAAATAATCGTACAGTTTTAAGTTTGACATTGACAACTAAAAGTTTAAACAGTAAAAGACGAAACGCTGTTGGAAAGTGTTCGTCATTCACAAATTTATATTTCGTCTGTAATCCAATACTTTTTGCCCCGATTATCACAACATCCTTGAATGTTTCCAGCGCAGTTAAGGAGGCTCTACCTCCCATTTTAGGAAACATTATTACTAAACCCATCAATGCCTAATCTACAAACTGAGGGGGGAGGTTGTACCCTCCAATTTAGGAAACATTACTAAACCTTTCAATGCATTATCTTCACTTTGTGAGGGACCTAATGGTCAAACTAGCCGGGGATCTGGGCGTGGCCTGGGTAAGTTGTTACAGTTACAGCTGTTTCACCTAAATAATTTGTGTACAAAACTACGAGTCAAAACAGCACAAAAGTTCAATTTTTTAAAAGAAGCCCAAATCACAATTTTAAAACGTGTATCCAGACATTTATCCTGCGGTATAAAGTTTTCGTCAGAGGGGGAAGTTTCCCCACGCCCCCTTTGCCTTGCTGCTTCGAGAGCCTACGACTACCATATGTTTAAGCACTTGTGAACGAAAGGCTTGACTTTTCTGAGATTTTGTTTATACAGGTTTTCTGTACCAGTTCAGATAGGTATTTTCTTTATCGATGATGAAAGTGCACTAATTGTCGACTTGAAGCTCAGGTCTTATAAAGGGTTGCTAGCTTAAAAGACGGCATAATAGGTCAAGGACTTCCGGTAGGTCCGTCCGTCCGGGAAAAAAATTTAGGGGGGGTACATCATCTCAAAACACCTTAAAACCGTCAAACTACCTCATGGCGAGAAGCCTTCGTATTTCAAATACACGACTCAAACAAAGTCACAAAATAACAAAGTTCACATCATTTCAATTGCATGAATCAAAGACAGAGAAGTAACCTAACAGTAAATAAATAAATCTCATCAAATAGAATTACCAACATTCTTTTTACCCATATGGAATTTTTATACGAATATCAACATTCAGCGTCAGGCTCAAATATGTTTGAACACATTCTTTGGCAATCTCTCAATCAAAGACCCCTGATGAGCAGTGGGCCCGACATTGAAACTACCCTAAATAAACAGAAACGTACAAGTATGACGCCAGCCCTTGCTAGAAGGCAGGGGATTATCTTGTAGTGGGAACCTTAGAATAGCATGGCTTAAAAAATGTTTAAAATGATATACTGGATTCTTTTATTAACACTTGGAAAAGATTTATTAATGATTATTCTTTCTGTGACAGTTTCCTACTCTGAATGTAGGCAGATTTGATGTTTCTTTTAAAGTTTATCAAGTATAACATCTCATAACATAAATGTTGCTTCCCTCTTTCATGTCACATGATTTTCATATTTGAAAGGATTTTGAATTGATATACATCATAGCATGTATTGTGGTTGTTAAAGAGCAGCAGACACAGTGTGGGTTAGGTAACGTTTCGGGTAATGCTTGACATCTACTACGTCTACAGCAGTCACCTGATAATGATTATTCGTAATAAAATACTTTTAGGGTGATCCCGGCTTCCCTGGTTTAGGTGGAAAGATGGGAGAGAGGGGACCACAGGTAAGGTTATCACTTTTTCTAAGTGCAGTTTTTCTTTATTAAAGTTGCCGCAATTTGAAATCCAAGCATTTGACCGTACAGTATTACTTTATTATGCCTCGTAAGAAGTACTTTAGATACTGTAAAACTGGTCTGCGCTTACTACGAGAGATAACCGACAGATTTCAAACTGTATTTTGTAGTTTGGAGTCGTGATTGCCATAAGACTTTTGCTGTTTTATGCATCAATGTTCCATGGTAAAGCGCCAAGAAGGAAATTACATTTTAAGTTTCGTCTTAATATAAGACTTGATCAGGTGTCCAGACGAAGGACGTTACAGTGCTAATAAACTCCGAAACAAACGTACAAAGAATAAACACGTCATTAGACGCCAGAAACATTGTGGAAAATAGCCACGATGTTATGTTACGTCATTAGACGCCAGAAGCATTATGGAAAATAGCCACGATGGTATGTTACGGCGAGAATATTGATACGATAAAACGCTATCAATACGATAAAGCGCTATAACATCCAGTGTATAATGACCTGAGTAATTCTTATGATAAGATAAAACGTTGTCTTAACTGTAGTTTCCCTCTTGGCGTTTTGCCCGTAGTTTGTCGGTGTTGTTTGGGCCATAATATTTACAATTATCAGTGTTTCTTTCACCCATGTCTTTTTCTAATGTACACTGCTTCTCTCAATTTGTCAGTTACATTGCTTTGTGATGTTTATTACCGCCTGAGTTATGCTTTGGTTGTTGTTGTTGTAGACTGTTACTTTTTCCCTTTAAGGGCCCCATCGGGGATAGAGGTGTACAAGCTCAATGATATCGTTATTAAAATTGACGAACTTTTATTGATGATATTCCGAGTCCTCCGCAGACGATTCACTTTAATTGACAATACGCAACTAAACCCGAAGCTTGAACGGCCCTGGTTACAGGGTGACAACCACATGCTCAGCACAGTATTTTCTATAAGACGCGGAAAATATTTCGATTGGTTTGGAGGTATTGCATATAAAGTACTCTATTGACTACATATACTTGTAATTTAATTTGATTTTTCAAAAGCCATTACAACATCTCTTGCATGATACCTCCAATAATGCAGACTTTTGCAGTGGCATTAAGAAAACACTGTATTAAGAATGTCGTTGCCACCACGTAACCAAGGTGGTGATAACCTAACGAGCGTTTCCGGTTTAGTCGCGTATACTGGCTCATTTCCTTAGTGCCCTTCGTCATGGACAGAACAGTTATCCTGTAGTGACGTCAATCGAAACAAATGACATCCCAAATTTCTATGCCTCAAGGGTAAGGGACTGTGGTTTGATGGTAGCACACCACGTTGCAACGCTGAAGCACAGGGTTCGATTCCTCGTGGTCCTACGTTTTCATCATTAAGCTTTTCATTCCATATCAATACTCATCCACGTCAAATGGTGACGCGGAATTCGAGCACGCTCCTCAGCTTACAGCACCCAGCATCGGCTCAGCAACACACGCACTCTTTCTCTCTAACCCACGACACCAGCATCGCAACTCAACTCACACTTTACTAGAGTCGGGCTAGCGAACAGAGACACCACAAAGATCGAGCCTCATGCCTTCACCTCTAGCAGGAGGGGGGCTGTGTAGTGACGTCAATCGAAACAAGTGACATCGCAAATTTCTATGCCTGAATGTTAGGGGACCATGGTGTAATGGTAGCACATCACGTTGCAACACTGAAGGACGGGTTCGATTCCTCGTGGCCTTACGTTTTCACCATTGAGCTTTTTATCCTATTTCATTCAAGCATATCAATCATCCCTTTCACTGTTGCAATTAAAGAAACGAAGTAAGAACCAACCATGCAGCCAGTCGAATTTTGTTGGGGGGGGGGGGGGGGCAAATTCAAAAAAAAACCCTCTCCCTTCCCTCCTACCTTCCATACCAGCCCACCATGGTTTATCTGCATGGAAAATTTTGATTTTTTACTGCCCCTAGAAGGCTCAAAATTGCATTTGAGAGACTTAGACTTCTCGTCGTTCTTATCTCATTGCATAAATGCATTGAAATACACAAGTGAACCATCTTTTAAATGCCGGTAAGGATTTTTCGGTACAAATGCCCGCAGCCGCAAGGGTGCTATAAGGTGCTCAGCCGCCTAAGTTTACTATCAGTCCACCAATTCTTCTATCGAGATACTAACATCTACATTCTTTCCTGAATCAATTACAATATTAGCCCAGAAAACTCAAAATAGCCCCCAGCTTTATAATAGCCCCTCCAAATTTCTAACCTTGGCATGGACCTGAGTGTGCACTTTTAACTGCCAATAAAGGCATGAGTTTATAATGATTCCGAGAACAGATTTAACTTGTACCAGTACTTATGCCTTAGGTAAAGGCTGTCAAATACTGTTCCACAAGTTCTTATTATAAGGGCACGACTATGCAATCTATGAACCAATCAATGTCACAATTGATAGCACGACAAAAAATTATTTTGCAAAAACCAAGTTTGCATACACACGTACAGTATTTTCCTGAGCAGGTGTTGAAATACAGAGTTATGCCAGGAAGCTTTGTGCCACATTCTCTAGTGCACTGGTACATGTGACTGGCTTTACCAAAAACTACTCGATTTGTATCTTGTACGTATATCTACATAGGTAGTCAGCAAACACATTTTACAATTTTAACCATAGCCAGAGAGAGGAATTGCCTGTTCGACAGAGATCATCTCTATAGTCAATTTATTTACGGTAATATCTCTGTAATAGGCATTATAAAGCGTTTAGCAGCAGCGATTACATTTCCAGAATCCTCCTCGCTGCTATTTCAGAACGTTTTCATGTGATCAACTTCTGGAAAACAGGCCATTTGGGAGTCTCAACCATATTTTATACAATGATCTGATAAGTCTTATTTTCTCCTTTTTTGTAACGCTTCATCCGTCTCCTCTAGCTCCAGTTAACGTAAAAAGGGACAAGAAAAAAAAATCGATACCCATGGCTGGTAGGCCGTTTGCTTCGTGACATTATGGAGCTGGACTCTGGTTTTTTTCTTTATCTTCTACTTTGATGCATGAAACTGGATGTGCTGTGAAATAAAAATAATATATTGTAAGACCATAACTTGTAAGATACATCAATTTGACTTGCTCAGTATAGATTATGACTAAGGATGACAAAAGCTTCTGATAGTGTGGTGTCTGCAATCTTAGAAAGGTCATGGTATTTCTATCAGTAGGGCCTAAACAAGACACCTGAAAGTAATTTAATTTTTATAAATTTACGGGGACTAACTCACTGAATCGATCATTCCAAGTAATTATCCCACCCTTACTTGTCAAAATAATTGGGGAAAAGGGCTAAGGCAGTTTAGCAAATCAAGGTCCTAGTACTGCAATACAACCAGTCATGCTGTTTAAAGCCAGCTGTGACAAATTGTCATCAAAGTGTCAAAGCATCATCCAAAAGGATTTGTAATGGCAGCTATTAAAAGACAGAAAGAAATGGGAATGGGTCGACCGCAGTAGGAGGCAACACGAGTGCTCCTCTTCCTTAGCTTCTACCTCTATAGTGGTAGGGGTGGGCGCCACTCCTATCCTAAGTCAAGTTTTTGACCTCTTGAAAGTAAAAACATGTCGCCATAAATCCGTGACGTTCGAATCCGAAGCGGGTGATCTACCAACTGAGCTAGACGATCTTTAATGATAAGATACTCTATTTTCTAGTCGCTGCACTAGCCTCCAATCATCCACCTGGGCTCGTGAAAGACAGAGGTCAAGTTAACTCCCGCCTTAAGTGTATAGATACCGTTTGCATTATATATGGAAATCGCTTGAAAATGTAATCGGGCTTTGTTATTATGCTAGTGCGCCTCTGTCTATGTGGATCAAGGCTTCTCTCAAGACAAGAACAAGAAAAAAATGTGACATACAAATTTAAATGCCAGTGAAATGCTAGGTACGTTGGTATGATGTCTTAAGACTCATAAAGTTGGATCAATCATCATGTTGAATATCGTAAAGTAATCGACAAACGGTACGTAACCGCATAGGCGGCGGGTACCTGTAGACAGGCTATTTTGGCTGTTGGTGCCCATTTGTTGGAAAGCTCTGAATGGACAAAAATATAGACCAACATGGGCTAAGAAAACTCTTAATGTTTTCAAGCAGACACTTTTTAACCTCCGGAACCTTATTTATGCAGGCAGAAAGGGTCTCTTTTAGAAACAAAATTATAGTGAAGGTTAAAATCCTATCACTTACGGCAGATTTTGCGAAGGGTATGAGTAACAATGCTGAAAGTTTTCTTCAATTCAAGTACTTAAAATTATCTTGGGCGCTTTGTTATATTTGTAGGGCTTGAACTGTTGCAGTTCTTGCAGCTCATCAGGCCTCCTTCCCTATCAAATATCTCCCATCAAATACTTTGGCAACTTCTTTGACAGTTAAAATTGACCAAGATAGGTGCTCTGAAGTAATCAAGTTTTCTTCACTCATACAACCTTAACTGCATCCCACTACAAGAAAGATTTTCAATATAAAAAACATGTTTTCCTTAACGACACTCATGCTTGACAGGTCATAAATTTTGATAAAGTTATGCAACCATTGATGTATTTTCAAGGCTTGAGTATACACAAGCACCTTTAAACAAGAAAAGAATTCCTTATCATCCATACGATGTATTGTGTTACTTGTGCTTCTAAGTCTCCGACGTGAGGTAAAACGCTTTCCCACTACGATAACAAAAGGACAGTTTTGTCTTACGTACAGTACCCTGATACATTAGTCACGCTTGCAAGTTACGGTGGTTGGAGAGGCAAACACCCACTAGGGCTATCCCGTTTCAATTGCTGGTTAGACGAACATGTCGAATAGTAAGCATCTTTAAAACTCAAAGGGTAGGTAATTATTATTTTTTATAACGATTCAAAACAAATTTTATAGGGTATTTTTTTTGATTTCCTCCGATTCTCTGTTTAATTGCACGATTAAAAGCCTGATACTCACGGAACAGACGCCTGAGGGTGAGCGAAAATATGCCTACAAACAATAATTCTACGCTGCATATTGTCTTCTACCAAGTGTTGACTCTTTCCTGGTTCTCCATTTAGTCTTGGTCTTTAGAAGCGTTACACGAAGTGCTTAGCAAACTTCAACTTCTCGTAACTTTTCACTCCAATTTCAGGTATTTCCGTACCCTGCAATTCTTACGGTTACTTTAACGAATGTCTGAATCTATTCATGAGAACTATGCTATCCTCCTCCCAACTAGTTTGTCCTCCTTGTCTC
This sequence comes from Alatinidae sp. Z8VKAUB7J3, assembly GCA_010016025.2. NCBI lineage: Eukaryota > Metazoa > Cnidaria > Cubozoa > Carybdeida > Alatinidae > Alatinidae sp. Z8VKAUB7J3. The sequence continues at coordinate 92,244,782 of JAAAKM020073195.1, forward strand.
ATATTTATATGCCTTGAGTAAAAGGTAGTCGTCCGGCTGGTGGATGAAATGGGGCTTTTATGTTACATGGTGAAGCAAGTGTTGCATATTTAAGTCGCCTAACATGCGATCGTGACAGCAGATGGTTATAATGAATGAAAAACATATGGGAAATAGTTACTCGGCTGTGCCCCTCTCCGTGACATTATTTGTTTTCGTAAATAATAATCAGAAAAAGAGCGCGAGGCCTAAGATAACACAACTCAACATCTTTTTCCTAAGTGCCTTAAAATTAAAGACATTTTTGGACTCCTCGAACCTAATAGGCGATTATTAGCGAATTTTAGCGTCAAATGAATAAAAGGTCATTGAAGGCACATAGCGGCGAAGGAATCGGACGGGCCAGGATGAAACTTTGGCTACAGTGATCAACGTACTTTCGGATTAAAAGGGTCACGTCTTGAAAGAAGTGGGCCAAGAGCAAGATGGGTTTGAAAAATATAATAATCCAAGAGTTGGGGCGGGCTTGACTAAGAAAGGTGCAATCGACATAGCGAAATGGAAGAATGAATCCGCATTCTGGTGCGTACCCTCACGTTATACCGTGGCCATCTGGCACATATTTCCGGCTATTCATCCACTGTCTATGCACTCACTAAAAACCACTGAATACTTACGATAGCTTTCAGTGTGTATTAGTCAATATTGTCTGCAAATGATCAAAATTTTGAAATCGATTTTAGCAGCAGGAAGTAAAATTACTGTTATCATACCCTTATAAACCGTATGTCGTAAAGAAACTTGTTTCAAGGCTGCTATTTAATTTCTAACGCAACAAAAGCATTGCAGTTCAATATTTATTGATTGAATTAAAAACTACTACATTTATCATACTTTCCCTTGCTTACTTTAAAATCAGAAAAGTAATAGCACAGTTTTTAAAAATTTTATGTTGATTTTGCTATGGCTTACAATGTTTGTCAAATTAATTCTTAAAACCTCTAAATGTCCTTGATATGCACAATGGCAACAATTTCTACCTATGACATTTCTAAAATTGTAAGAAATGGTACATTACTTTCTGTTGCAAAAGCATATATTTGTATAGGCGCTGGGTTATGTTAACATACTCTTGACTTGTCTAGAGCCATTTGTCTTTTGTATGAGATAGAAACCATGTCTTCTTTACTGTGGACCATCTAAATATTATATGAATTGAAATATAGAGTCCACCAACTCGGTCACCGATATTGTGTATTATTGGCTACTACGATCTGTCTACACTTTGACACGCAAATGTAGCGTTACTATAGTACGTATGTAACACTTTCGTACATGAAGCGCATTGAGTAAGAAGTTAAATAACGTCGCTCATGCATAAAGATGAAGACTTTGGCATAATACCATGTCATAACACTATAACATCCAGTGTACAGAGACCTGTGGAAGTCGTTACAAGACCAAACGTTGTCAAATTGTAGTTCCCTTCTTAGACTTCTAACCATACCATGTCTTCTGTAATTATATAACCTTTGTCATACGTTGAATTAGTAATGAATACAGTAAAACAATTTCTATCATATTCTATTAAATCAGACGATGTAACTGGGAATAATTTTTACTTACTTACTGTAAATGGTCAGTGTCTTACTTATGCTTAGCTAGATAGATAATACGGGTAAAAAGTTTTATAGTTAGTAAACATTAATGAAAACCTCACATGAAAAAATTGAAATTAGACTCAATTTATAAAAATCGAAATAAAGTAAACACTAAAATGGGCAAAAAAATAATACCTCCTCAACGTCAAGAATATGAGCAGCTGCCTCTGTATGTGTTATTTTTTAGGAAGAAGTGCAAACATGCTAACATTATAAGAGCAATCATTAAAATTCTTACTACCTGTTTCAGGAATACCCAATATATTTTTCTGATATCTCCACGGATTTCAGTTAATTTCTTTTGGCGATATCTGGCTACACTGTATTTACTTGTCAGATTCCAACAATCAATTCAAGTACCAAACTAACAAGATTGTCATAAAGTAATTTCCGTATAAGCATTTGAGCACTAGTGAACAACTCAGTTGTCAGAAACACCTTGGTATATTGCAAATTTTAGGTGGAAATTCTAATTAAAAATGCTATGTTATCATTTGCTTTGCATTAGGGCTTTAGGCTTTAGCCCTTGGACAGCCTAGCTGCACTTATTTATTGGTGAGCCTGTTTGGTGGCTTTTTCTGTTTATTTCAGGTAGTTTCAATGTCTGGCCCCTTCGCTCATCAGTGGTCTTTGATTCAGAGACTTTTAAGGAACTTGACATTCACTGCTTGCCTAATCTTAAAAAGTTAAGACATCTTACTTGCATTAAAATGAAACTTTTTTGGCATTGATGGAAACAATGGAGATTGGGGGATGTTGAGTTATTAATAACCCAAGAGACCCGACAACCCAAAATTTCTATTGTTCTTAAAGCTTAATGTTACCAAGCTGGCTACGAGGAATGATGATAGTCTAATGTTGCTGATTTTGTCATGATTAGAATGGATTGAATTTACACATGTTCAGTGTCGTGTTATCAATTTTTTCTCTGCTCAAGCTTTTGAAATAAATATTGACTAGCTATACTGGACAAGATTTGCTCAGGGATGGAAATAGCACAACCCCCTACCATTGATTATGTTACAGTGCAGGGTGCAGAGGAAAGCTGTTGCTCCAGCTTTATCCAAAGGATTTACCGCACTGAATGCACCTTTTATTTAATACCATCTATTAACATGTTTAGAAATAACTTGCATTGGTTTCTGTTGATATATTTAGAACTTCTTTTGCATGTTATAGCCAACAATGCCGCATCTCTGCTGCTGTGATTGTTGGATGTACTGTAGCCAATGATGCCACTATTTTTCAGGCCATTAGCAAACTAGTTGCAATAAGTAGCTCCAATACAGTACAGGATCTTGAAGTAACTTTGAGTACATTAATTTTCAGTTTGTTCGATTAGAGATTTCAGGTGACATTGAATTTTTCTGTAACTTCAGTAGTTGGTTTCAGTGTGAAGTCTGACCAGGGGTCTTCCCTTAGAAGATATGGCAGGTTGCCAAATTATTTTAAGATCAGCAAGAATATTGGCCTGATAATAAGGAGGATGCAAATATGTGTGCATGAGGGAGAAAGGGTCATAATTAGGGTTGCCAATGCTCCTATTTTATATGGAATTGTTCCACCTCTTGAAAGTTTGCCCTGCGTTCTGCAACTTTTGGCAAACTCCGTCATTTACGTAATAATTTGTTTGTTTTAATTTTTAATGCTGCTCCTTACTTTCACTTGAAAAAACTAGTTTTTTATTTAATATCAAGATAGATTGAACTAGAAAGTAGAAGATGAAAATAAAAGAGGTCAAAACATTTTAATCTGAATAGTAGAGCATCGTTTGAAGTCAGTACGTATTACAATAAATGCAGAAACTGTTCAGAATATGCTTTGTTTTCAGTAAAGTGTTAGTTACACTCTACTCTCTGAGTAACTACAGGGGGCGACACACAACCTTCCAGAACCATAACACCATTTGGACTGATTTCCGTTGGCTTAAGACTCAGGAAAACTTTGTTCGTTTTTTTTTTTACTTTTCATTTATATTAGTTTACTCGAAACTTGACATCACCCTTTAATTTTCACTGTTAATGTTTTCTAACTAGTGAAATCTCTCGTTCTTTGTTTCTTATATTTTAAGCATTAAAAACAAGAGCTCATATGACACTTGTGACGAAGTAAGAAGTGCCAAGAGCCTTCAGCCAACCAGATGATCGAATTGGGGAAACAATTGTTATCAAGTCAATTTGTGCAGGTCCCTGACATGCGTACCAATTTTCATGTCCTATCACGTCAAAAAACACTGAACTCGCCAAAGCAGTGGACCTCCCAACTCCCCTAAAGAGAGCGGATCCGGTCGGGGTATATCAATCACGTATGCAGGACTTGTGCTTATTCTTCCCACCAAGTTTCATCCCGATCTCTCCGCTCTAAGCGTTTTCAAATATTTCAGGCCCCCCCTCCCCCAATACCCCCAACTGTCAGTGGATCCGGTAGGGATTTAAAATAAAAGCTCTGAGACGTGATGTCCTTCTAATGTGAAATTTCATTAATATCCGATAACCCGTTCGTAAGTTAGAAATACCTCATTTTTTCTAATTTTTCCGAATTAACCGTCCTTTCGCTTGATTGCCGACGTTTCACGTTTTTCAAATTTTTATTCGAAAATAAACTAACAGTTTTGGGAAGGATTAACAAATTAAGCTGAATATTGAATATATAATGACAGTAGTTGCTGAAAGCTCACCAACTCAGGAATCTGTTTCACCCAGGCTGGATTTTAAGCTTTGACACCTCTAGGCCCAAGAGTTTTTGGCGCTCCGTTTTTGTAAGATTTTCGAGAAAATACCCTAAATTTTGGAAATAGTGAAAGCCACAGAACCTAGTGGGCCAATTGGTAAATTCTGGTCTGGTTTCACTGCACTTTTTATTTTATTTTCAGTGGTGTAGCAAGGCACGAATATCATCGAGAAGAGAGGATTTGAAACATTTTTCAATATATATTTTTTCAATTTTTCCCAAACACTTGAGAAATAGAGAATATGTTACATCTGGGACTCGAAACCGACTTCTTTCCATTTGGGTTGAGCCGGATATCGATGTCCACCAGTTGATAATTGTACGCTAACGTAATTACTTGAGAGATAAGTATACCCTAATACACAAAATTAACTTTGAAAATCAATTAACATTTCTGCAATTAAAAAATGTTAATTAAATCCACGTCAATTAGATGCTGACGTTAATTTTTGAAACGTTGATTCGTGTCAACATTTAAAAAAAAGAATGGGCAGCAGTAAAATTTTCCTTGACGACAATACGTTCAAATATCAAAAACAAACTTTGGCTGTTTTGCAGCGTCATATAGATTTAATTCATAAATTTGAGCTTTTTTATTTTACAAGTATACCATGATACCAAAGCGTCGTGTGACTCACTATTGAAAGGATTGGAGGTATACAAAATTTGGAGGGAAATGACAATTAGGGATACAAGTCGAACAGCGCGAGTTAAAAACCTTTTCTTTCGAAAGACAAATTCTTTTAAATTAGAAGACAAATATCAAGGAAGGAAGTACATTGAAGAAGGGCACCTGATAAAACCGCAGTGCTTTAGAACATAACCCATGATCTCCAACATCATGGTCTTACTTTTGGTGTTCACCTTTTAAACTTTTATAAGTTCTTTTCCTTCCAGTTAATCAACGAAATAAAAGACAAACTAAAATAGCAAACTCGGTCGAACAGAATCGCAAATGTATAACTTGAACATAAAAACTTCCGAACAAATATGTTTTTTAAGACTCACTTTATGGATGAAGTGAACATGTATTTTGCAAATCATGCAAATGGATCAAGCAATGTAACAGAGCCAGTTTTGGCTTCAGGTACAATACGTGTAATACCTATGTATCTGAAACCAAACAAAATTATACAGCCTCACTTTTCAAAATTCCTAGATTTTGGAAATATTTTTAGATGTTTTGGTTTCAGCGTTGATAATTTCAGATTAATGTCAATGGTCATGACATCCACTTCCAGATTCTCCAACAAAACATTCATCATGGAACCTCTTAGATATTTTCTCAACGCTGCTCTGTCAATCTGTTTTATTTTCCATTGGTTGTAATATTCAGCGGTTGGAGCAAATAGGTGAGATTTTTTGGCAGTCTCTGAATCAAAGACCCCTGATGAGCAGTGGGCCCGACATTGAAACTACCCTAAATAAACAGAAAAACCAAAAGAATATTCTGTTGCTTACTGCCTAATTTTAGGTAGAACTTCATGACTAATTTGTATTCTATAAAATTATATATGAAGGAAAAATACTAACAAAGCAATTCTTACTTTGGTGGACAAATCCCAGCAGGCAACATGTATCAAAGTGCACTTTATACCCTAAAAACAAACAGTGGAAATGGCTATTCAAGAACTCATGTCGTTCCTGTTGAAGTTTGAATTTGATTACAATGGTTTACATACTGGAGTACTGACTTGTAACTGATTGTCCTTAGTGCTTATTTTTTGCCAATACCTTCCAATCATCCTATCATTGCTACTACTACTATTACTACTGATACTATTACTACTACTACTACTACTACTACTACTACTACTACTAATTTTTCTTAACTCAATGCCTTTATTTGTAATCTTGATGATGCAACAACATTTCCTGCCGTTTTGTCCTGGCATGGTACATGGAACAGCAGGATTTGATATACAGGAGTGTTTAATTAATATATCTAATAATAATAATAATAATGATAGTAATAATAATCCTGCTATAACTCATACTGCTAGAACTGCTACTAGTGCGACTGCTTCTACTACTACTACTACTACTACTACTACTACTACTACTACTACTATTACTACTATTACTACTACTGCTACAATTTTCACTACTAGTATTACTACTGCGGCAATAATAATGTGTTTGTTTAATTCGGTCAGGGAACTTCATTTACTAGATTTACTATTATTACTGCTATTACTACCAGAACCGCTACTACAATTTTTAATTCCGTTTCTTCAGTTTCTCCAAATGAGTATTCGTCACTCAAGGTTGCGAAGGTCGTACTTCCCCCGTAATCAAGTCATCATACCAATTGGTAGTTCCACAAAATGATCGTACTTGGTTTTTACGTAGCTTAGAGTGCAATTTGTATCCAGTAGACAGACAGCTTTCTCAAAAGCGTTCGAACTGAAAGGTTTTTCCCTGGTTTGTAGTGATGCCATTGGCTTTCACACTAATATCTCATTATAAACATACCTGACAACTGGTTCTTATCATACTGCAGAGTAGGAATTGATCGCCATCCAGACTTATAAAGAACGTCTGCTTGTAGATAATAGCATTGTCAAACTGATTCTTTTATTCATGAAATAATTGTACATAACTTTCTTATCGTTTGATCTTTTATAAGTCGCCGATGTCACAATTAGATGAACTATTTGCTCGTATTTTAGAAACAAGGCGGCCTTTTCGATCATCACTCGCTGACGAACAACGTTTCTTTTAGTCAACCCCACCTGTAAATGACATTCGAGCCAAGCACGACCTAGACAAAAGTTTTCAAAATGGTGGACCCTAACCTGCCAGGGAGGGTCCGAACTAGGACTCCCACGTTGCACATGTTTTCGTTTTACATCCAGTAAGAAAGTTAAGTCTCTTTATCATGGTGCACTCGTTCAATATCGATGACAAGAAGTAATGCCGAGTTCCTGAGGCCCCAGGGCGGACTTAAGAAAATTGTGTAGCTCGAGGGGGGTTATATACTTTCAGAGGATGAGGAACCCCTTTCTAGGGAGACCTAGCGTCATACTTTACAACTTATACAAATTTCCATCATTTGTTAAGTTACGAGAGAAATTTGTAACTACGACGTTAATATCGTTTTAAATATTTACACAATTTAAAGAATCGTAAGGGCCAATGTTTGTATGACAGTATAATTAATGTGGTCCCAGTAGTGTCGATCTTTATTGATTGATAATAACCAAGTAAACCCGTTGGAAAATTCGTCACTATACCCTGTTTTTTTCTGTCTTGATTTATAACTTGCAAAGATTTTGGATTGTGTTTAATCCTCTATTATGCGAATGTATTTAGTTGGTATAATTCTTAACCTGTATAATTTTACATATCTTTAAAATCGTTAGGACAAATGGATTTAGAATATCAAGCTGTGACAAGTCTCACACTCCGTGGTCCACTGTTGCCATTCTTCTTTCAATAACACAATTCGGGAAAGTATTTTAATCGTAATAGAAAGAGGATAGATAGCAAGAAAACCCAAATGACTCAAGCGAGTAGAGTAATACTTCTAGTTAACGCTCTCTTCTTTCAAAAGCCCCCTCCAATAAACAACCTACCTATTTTGTCTTAAAGGTGACGCCCATCTACTACAAACCGTTCAGCATTATAGGAAAAATACAAACAAACCAGCATTGCGAAACTTTCCCCAAAACACAACGATGTTCTACATAAACGGATGGTCTACCATGACCAAAATAAAGCGTTAAGCAAACATACCTCTGTGACAGTATATCGATGACCATTTGGACATTCTGCGGGTAGATAGGGAAAAAGTCAGTCTTAAAACGTTAAATATGTTATTGAGCGGTCTTATTTACCGTGTTATTGAAAAACGCCTAAATTGTAAATAATTTTCTTGTCTGCTTTGCTTTGATAAATCAGGCTTCTAAAGCGGCAAGATGAAAAGTAGATCGGGCTTTAACTAATACCCTAAACGAATCCTCTTGATAGTTATCAGAACATGATGGGTTTTCAGGCAAATACTATCTGTTAGGTTATTTTGAACACATTGTACACCATGGAACGTACGCTTTCCAAGCATGCAATGGTCACTATAAACGACCTCATATTTTCTTTTGAACAAATTGTGCATCATGGAGTGTAGGCATTCCAAGCATGCAATTGTCATTAAAAGGCCTTGTAAGGTTATCCTGAATACATTATGCACAATGGGATGTACGCGTTCCAAGGATGCCATTGTCACGAAAAACTTTCTTAGGATATTTCGAACAAAATGTGCGCCATGGAATGTACGCATTCCAAGAATGCAATTGTCCCTAAAAACGCCTTCTTAGGCTATTTTGAACACATTGTGCACCATGGAATGTAAGCATTCCAAGCATGCAATTGTCACTAAAAACGACTTCTTAGGTTATCTTTAAGCGCATTGTGCACAATGGAATGTACGCATTTCAAGAATGCAATTGTCACTTATGTCGCCTTGTGACATTATCTTGAACACATTATGCACCATGAAATGTTCGCATTCCAAGAATGTAATTGTCACTAAAAGTGGCCTGTTACGTTATTTTAAACGCATTGTGCACCATGGAATGTACGCATGCCAAGCGTGCAATTCTCACTGAAAACTCCTTGTTGGGCTATTATGATCACATTCTGCAGCATGGAATGTATGCATCCCAAACATGCAACTGTTACTAAAAGCGCCTTGTGGCATTATCTTGAACACATTACGCACCATGAAATGTTCGCATTCCAAGAATGCAATTGTCACTAAAAACGACTTCTTAAGTTATTTTGACGTCATTGTGCTCCATGGAATGTACGCAATCCAAGCATGCAACTTTCACTAAAAACACCTTGTTAGGTTATTTTGAACACATTGCGCACCATGGAATATATGCATTCCAAGCATGCAACTGTTACAAAAAACGCCTTGTTACTTTATTTTTAAAAAATTTTGAACCATGGAATGTAGGCATTACAAGCATGCAATTGTCACTAAAAAGGCCTTGTTAGGTTATCTTGATCACATTATGCACAATAGGATGTACGTCTTCCAAGGATGTCTTTGTCACGAAAAATCTTGTTGGGTTCTTTTGAACACATTGTGCACCATGGAATGTAGGCATTCCAAGCATGCAATTGTCTCTAAAAATCCCTTATTAGGTTATCTTGAACACATTCTGCATCATGAAATGTACGCATTCCAAGCATGCAGTTGTCACTAAAAACGCCTTGTTAGGTTATTTTGACGACATTGTGCTCCATGGAATGTACGCATTACAAGCATGCAATTGTCACTAAGAACCGCTTGAAAAGGCTTATGCCAAGTACGTCTTTGACGATGTGTCACCGTGTCACGTGTATTTGAGATTTTAGAGGGTTTCAACAAAATGACCGGTGCAAGTGTTCGAGGTCTTTTTGCAGAGGGTTACCCTTCGGTTCCGTCGTTACATTCATGAGATGGTGCACATCTACAAACGCCTCTGAGTATTAGGATATGCAACATAGGACTCAAACATTTGATTAACAGGATAAAAACTATTTCTAACTAAACTGTAGAATTTTGTGGGCAGTAATTATCCTTAACATTACTGTTATGGATTATGGTGGGTGGGACACTACGGGCCGCTCTTCAAATTCCTGATTTGAATTTCTGAAACACTTTTCATACTATCTTAAGGTAATGTATACCTTTTCAAATCTCTTTCTCAGGCTTCCTTCCTCTGCTATACCTTAATTTCCCTTGAAATATAATGATGAAGCACAGTATTACTAGTATGACCCACCTTGGGTGCCCAGAATATGTTGTAATAACCCTATATAACCAACCCTCCTAAACATATCATATATTACTTGTGGTATATGATTACCCTAGGACATTCCCTTAGATCTTATTATCAAAGACTGACGAGATTGCTGCATGATATCTCTAGATAAATATTTGTAATTATGTCATGAACGTCCCCCAAAATGGTACCAAAAATTGGGTAGAAAATTGCTTTCAAATTGATGCACATCAGCCTTATAATGTAATGTCCCTAATTCCGTTCTTCGAAATTAATATGCACGATTTTTTCGCTTTTAATGTAATCAAAACAGTCCTTAATACTGTGTTTCCCGTTGTGTTTCTTCGTTAAAATCGGTTTGTTTGCCCTCCATTTGGAAAGCGGAAATGAAATTTCATTTCCGGAACGCTCAGACTGCAAACGACCTATATGGGCTATGTTAGACACCAATTGCCAATATATTTTTAAAAGGTTCTTGGTATTACAGCGTTTCTTTAGCAAAAACTGTCAAGTACTAAATTAATGCCTCTAGCGAACTAGATAGGAATATACATTTGGATGAGCACGGAAGTAGGAGGTGCACTTGTAATCTTCGGGTGACTTACACTTGTAGGTCTCTGGTCATTTACATTAGAAATCCTTGATTGATTTATACTAGTGATCCTTGTTTGTTGACGCTAAAAGTAGTGTCCGCTTTAATGTTGCACCGTATCTAGATTTGTATGTTACCCTCATGTTTAAATCTTAATGTACAGAATCTTTTCTTCTCTTGTAGGGTCTTAAAAAGGTATGAAATAATGAGTAATGCACCGAGAGCCGCTCGGACTCCGGCCAGATCCTCATCTGGAACGACTTCCGCGCGATCGATGGCAATCCGCCGCCGGACACGGTGCTCGACACCGGCTCGGGACTGTCGCATCCCAACTACATGCAGATCCACGACGGGGATCTCTACGTCACGAACTACTACGGCACCGTGCTGATCTTCCGCGACACCCTGACCCTGGCCGGCTACGACGATCCGGATGTCGTGCTGGGTGGCGACGATCCCGTCGCGATGGAGTCGAGCACGGCGGTGCACGGCGAGGATCACGTCTTCCAGCGTCCGAACGGCCTCGCCGTCACCGACGATGCCTTGTACGTCACGAGCTACTACGGCAACGAGGTGTTCATCTACGACGATCCCAAGACGATCCAGACGGGCGACCAGCCGGACGTCCTGCTCGGGACGCCGGAGGACGAGGAGGCCCCCGGTGGCGAACCCCAGCTCGAGGCCGTCGCCGGCGGTTCCTACCTCGACCATCCGAAGCACTGCTTCGTGATCGACAACACGCTGTACGTCACGTGCCATGGCGAGCGCGGGGTCTGGGCGTTCAGCCCTGCCAACGCGCTGGTCGACTACCAGTTCCCCGACTCGATCTTCGGGGGACCGGCGTTCGACAACAGCCCGATGTGCGTGCGGCGCATCGGCCAGCGGCTGTGGATCTCGACCCGGGACTACGAGACGGGGCTGCTCGCATGGAACCTGCCGGCCCAGTCGGGCCTCAGCCCGGACGTGGAGCTGATGTCGGACAGCGACGGGAAGCGCGCGCTGGATGCGCCGTGGTCGCCCGAGCAAGGCCGGCTGACCTTCGTGCCCGGCCACGTGGACGAGTTCGTGGGGGTTGCCGGCGGGCTCGTGGGCGTCAGCCAGCGGGATGACGCGGTCTTCGGCTACCTCGACGCCGATGCCGTGGAGACCGACCAGGCGCCCGACTACGTGATCTGGTTCCCGGGCATGAACAACCTGCGCACGATCGACGCCGTCGTCCGGTGATCCGCCGCTCCGCCCTTAGGGTGTGCTTGGAAAGCCCTCCTGGTGCGCCTGACGATGCCATCGCTGCGCCGCGCCCCGACTCGGAATCGGGTCCTCAACGTGCAAGAGCACGCCTGCGGCCCGATTCCTCGTCGCGCCCACGGCTCGCTTCCGCCTCCTCAGGCTCCCGACGGAGTGTTCCCGAACACGCCCAAGGGCGCTCGCCCGCGAGCCGCGCTCCCGTGTACGCTCGGCCCGCGATGGCGCCCGGGTCTCCCCACCACCCTGCGATCCTCAAATAAAATTAATCATGAATGCACTCACCCATTCTGCCTTGTGCTGCCTCTGCTGAATCATCGACCTGATGTTTAATTTCTTTAAAACTTTGGTCCGATATTCAGCAAAACCTCTCCTGAGCCACTCCTCTTCATTCAATTTCAATGCTGCAAAATGAATTAAGTTGTTATTTATGTACTAAATGAATAATCTTTTTTTAAATATTAAGAAAATACAAATAGGTAACACAAGTAATCTAAAAATTTAAATAGGAATTAGAATTTTCATTACACTGAAAATCAGTTTAGGGAGGTCTAAAAGCAAATAAAATTTAACTATTCTGTCCTGTATCATTAGTGTCTATCCCATCTCTAAACTGAGGGGAGTATTGGCAACCTCAGCTGAATACTGAGTGATTTTATGTCATTTTTAAATCAAATAGAAGAGAGTACTATTATGAGTCTTTTAGAGACATAATTTGTTTTAGAACTCGTTCATTGCTAAAGTATACATATTATTAAATTATTAGACTTCAATTAAAATATTTTTTATTTTATTATCTGTTTTTGTAAATTGTTCCAAAACTTTCGATTTATTACACTTATAGATTGTAAAAAAATGCAAACAATATATTTATTTCCTGACCATTATTTGTAAATCAACGTGTATTTTATTTTATGTTTAAAATTTTATATTAAAATATATAAATTTTTTAATTCTTTCTCGGAACTTCTATTTTATTATCATGAATACATTTAATATTATTAGAAGAGGTCATACAAAAAGAAAATCGATGACTATAGAAAGAGTCGTTTCCGGGATCAAGAGAACTATTAGAGACATAACTAAACTAGCACAAATTATTACCCCCAAGATTTGTGGTAATACATTTTTAAAGTCATATGTTGTTCTATAAACAAGTGAGTGTGCATTATAAAAGCATTTTGGTCGTAATGATACCTTATAACAATACAATAAGAAATAAACAATTTTTTCCCAAAATGTCATCAAATAAATGGGGAATTTATTTAAATGTTAACTTTATTTCAGTAGTAAACACACTCACTTATTTAGAGACAACTATTTCAAATAAGAATAATTTAGATACAAATGTAAAGAAGAAGAGTGTGCTTGTAATTAGGATAAGCAAATGATCTTTGTACTTACATTCTTCGCTGTCATTAATTGAGCTGTACACATTGTGTGCAGAACGAACAGCGTCCTCTTTCTGGAGGAACATCCTCCAGCTTTCGCTGTCGTGCTTTATCTGGGCATAAATTTTGCTCATTTTCAAATGCCCCTCTTAATTTGATGAAATAGTTAAATCTCAGCTTTGCCACAAAAATATCTACAAGGCATACGAAGGAGACCTATTTTATCAGACACTGATTTGTGAGTTTTTTTGAGTTAGAGATACAACTACCAAGTCTATGGAAATAACCCAAATCAAGGAGCACTTGGAGTATCATTGCCAGATGTGAGGATGTGGAAGATTTATGTTTTGATATTGACTCAGGATGTAGAGGTTACGCTACACCCCCATGATCCTTGACGCAGTTTGAGAAGAAGGAAGATTTGCTTTCACTAACTTCGAAGCATGTGTGCTGGCAATGAAAGACAAGAAATGTACAATGATCATTAGTTTGGATCTGGCTGACATGCAGTGATAAGGCATGGCTTAAATAATGTTTCTGACCAGAAGATGTTATGCACTGTCACTGTAGTCTTCAAAGAAAAGGGCCTTACAAAAGTTATAATGGTATCTGATTTAACGATTCGAAATAGCGATTTGACCACATCGTTACCGGACAATCATGACGTCTGCCGAAAGTGAGAGTAGCGCCTCAGTGTTCTCAAATAATACAAATATTGTTCCGTTCGGGGGGAGAAAGAGAGATTGGAAGAGGCGGGGGTCCAAATGTTCTTAATAGAATGTACAACCCGATCTGCTATCATCACCAAATGTCCACCTAAAGTACACTTCATTTATATAGCTGCAGGCCAGCTGTTGATGATGTTTTCTGGAGTGTAGACACATAACAGTCTCAGAAAGTGGTTACGCTTTTTGCCATCATAACCACAAAGTTGGTTGCTCTTGAATCTATCCACATCAAAGTAAGAAAACTTTTGCCATGCAAACAAACAATTTTAAATTTATTAAGTGTTTCGGTTACTCCATATCAGTTTAACGAACACGGAAACTATCCGTGGAAAATGTCTCAATTACTTCCATGCAGCATTTAAACTGATTGGCCTTCGTATGCATCTCCAAAAAAAACAGAGGTTATGTACAATTATGACTTCACTAGAGCTCCGCTGATCGTTGGTAGGAAACTAGTAGGAAATAGACACTATGTTTGCTATAGCGGAATGTTAACAGGACATTGCATTCTCCCCTGTAAACATAGGAGACGTATACGCTTTGGGTTGAGAAGCCTTTGAGAGGTTTGAAAACATGATGAGAAATCTTCAGACAAGAGTGACAACGGAGAGAAAATCGTCAGTGAACATGCGAAACATTGCTCACAACACTTCCATCAAGACCCCCCTTAGTGGAAATCAAAAGAAGATGGAACGAATCATGCTCATGGCCGGCCGCATAAAATATTGGAAACGTAACAAAGTAATTCAATGAAATATTCTTAATTAAATAATGGCACGTGCAATACTACATATTTACATAAGAAATTTTATATGGCGTAATGTGGCACTCCACAAGCTTTTATCATGCTCAAACATATAATAGTTCACTTTTCGGTGATAACGGTCATTTTCTTCATATTCCACGGTCAATAACAAGAGTGCATATTCAAATATAATATCACAAGATAATCTGTTCAAGCCAATAGCACCAAAATTTACTTTTCATATTTTTGAAATACAAAATGAAAATGATATACATATACTACTCATGTTTTACAGTTATGACAGATTAGTTTTACAGATTATGAGCAAGCGTTCAATTCTGCTGACTGATGAGCTTTAGCTAAGGTTTCACCCTTGTATGGTATATCAGACAAATATGCTAAAGTAATTAGTGCTATATATGAGAATAACATTGCTGCGGTTACGTTAGGAAATGAAGTCAGCAGCTGATCTAACATTAAATCAGGAGTTAGGCAGGGTAGTATTTTATCACCCTTTATATGGATCATTTTGATGGACTTTGTCTTAAGAAGCACAGGAAAGGCAATGGGAGACCTCGGAATCAAATGATGGGGGGGGGGGAACTGTCCTGGACTTAGATTATGCTGACGATTTAAGCATCTTAGATGAAAGTGTGAGCAAAATAAATGAACTTTTAGAGGTTTTGCAAGTTCAGGGTGCTAGAATAGGTTTGAAAATAAATGTTAAGAGGACTAAGTCGCTAGAGCTAGCAATAAGTGAGGATGAAAAGGTGATGTTGGGCAACGAAAAGATTGATCAGGTGGGCAGCTTCACTAACCTTGGTAGTATTATTACTACAGACGGTGGTAGCAGAGAAGATGTTAAAAGTAGAATGACCAAGGCTCAGGGTGTTTTTTCACAGTTAAAAAAAAAGTTTGGAAAAATAGGAAGATAAGTCTGCAAATCAAGACTAGAATATTGGAAGGTACAGTGATGACAGTGGTCAAATATGGTCAAATACCTCTGAAGCAAGGACGCTCTGAAAAGTGGATGAAGATTTACTAGATATTTTCCAGAGAAATTGTCTACGGAATGTTCTGGGTACCCAGCTGAATGACCCTATGTCAAACAGTAGACTGTACAAAAAATGTGGTTCAATCCCGATTTCTAGGGATACAATGAAAGAAGGGTTGAGATGGCTAGCACACGTTCTTCAGATGAAGGATGACAGATTGCCGAAGATTGTCCTTTTCGGCCAACCGTCTAGGTCGGCGACGCCGAAGCCGCTGTTGGTGCCGAACACCACATAGGCTACTCCGGCTCCCGGGTCGCTGCCGTCGTTACCGGGCGCTCCCACGATCAGATCGTCGAAGCCGTCGCCGTTCACATCACCCGCCGAGGAGACGTTGGAACCGGTCTCGTCAAAGGAAGCGTCGCCCTGAATGATGAAGCCCTCTGCGGCCGAGAGATCGCTGAGGTCGATAACCTGACGGCCCGCGCCGTCGGCGACACCGAAGCCGGCATCCGTGCCGAACACTACATAAGCTTCTCCCGCACCGGGGCCTCCATCATCGCCAAATGGCCCGCCCACGATCAGATCGTCAAAACCGTCGGCGTTCACGTCGCCCGCCGAGGACACCGACCAACCGATCTGGTCGCCCGCGGTGTCACCCAGGACGACGAAGCCTTCGGTGGCGGACAGGCTGGGAAGGTCGATGACCGGGGCCGACCCGGCTGGGAGATCGGTGCCCTCGATCGTGAGTGTGGCCACCGCCGTGTCGGTCTCGGTGCCATCGCTCGCCGTGTATTCGAACGACAACGTCGGCCTGTCGGCGGGCAGCAGCGAGCCGAAGGGATCGCTCCCGGCGGTTGCCGACAGCGAAAGATCGCCGTTCTGCTCCACCGTAAGGACGGCCGAGCCGCCCAGTGTCGTGATGGTGGCGTTGTAGACTTGGTTTCCGGTCGTGGCGTTGACCGACACGCTCACGATGAAGCCTGCCGAGAAGCCGTCGAAACTCAAGCCGGAGCCGTCCTGTCCGCCGCTCTCCGTCACACTGTCGACCACGAGTGGATCGTTGTCCGGGTCGCTGTCCGCGCCGGGTGCATCATCCAGCAGATTGCCAACCAGATTGTCCCCCGCCTCGATTGCGTCCTCGTCCGTCGTGACCGCGTCGTCCACCGCCTCCGGCGGATCGTTCTGATTGGTGAAGGTTACCGCCGCGGCATCCGGTGAAGTCGTTGCGATGCCGTCACTCACGGTGACCAGGTAAGAGGGCGGAAGCTCGCCGCCGTCGTGCGCGAACTGCACCGCGCCTGCGGCGACTTGGGCTTGAGAGAATCCGGTGATCGCGAATCCCGGTGAGGAGACCAGCTCGAACTGCCCCTGCTGCACGTTGGAAACCGTGAAGATCAGCCCGGTATCGTCATTGTCGATGTCGCTCGCGCTCAGGTTGGTGCCATCCAGCACCACAGTCTCGCCCTCGGACTGAGTCGGGCTATTCGCACCCAACACAGGCGGGTCGATTATATCGTTGAAGAGGATCGTCGCGAGCAAAACTGAATCAGTAGTGACAAATTACAAAAAAAAATGTATGGGAAATATGTAGGCTAATTTGGCCTAGGCTTGCCTATATGTTGTGATTATATTATTCTGTTAAAATTTATAGAATCTCTTTGTTTTTTTGGGGTTTTGAAAGTTCTTTTTAGATTTCTTTGTTGATTCCTTCTGGAAAGCCCTCATTGTGTATTAAAATTAATCCACCTCCTCCCCTAATTGACTAATTTAGCCTTAAACTAGGCTATATAAAAACAAGACCAGCAAATGAATGAGATTTTTACTCTATAAATAAAGCAAGTATAGGTGAATCATATTTCCTTGTTTGCTCTCATATTTATCTGTTTTAAATCAGTTTTAGTCAATTGTTATTTTACTTTATTTTGATATCCTAGGGCAATATGAAGCCATTAGGCAGGGCCAGGGATGAATTGTCCAAAGCAAAACATAAAAATTAACATAAAACTGATAATAAAAAATTGTATTTTTCTGTTTCTTCTATCATGTCACCTTCTGAATAGAGGTAATTCTAGACCTTACCTATTTGGTCAAATTATGAAGAGAAGGGGCACAAGTGCAAAGGAAAGGAATCATCAATATTTTATTGGGTCTTGGTACCCAGCATTTGGCATAGATAATAGACATACCCCAAATAGGGAGTTATTAACCCCCCCTTCACAAAACTTCATCCCAAGATGAATTGAAACTTCATCCCAAGATGAATTCTCTTGCTACTTTCAACTGAAATGCCACCTTGAAACATGAACATTGTTATTTGGCTTAAATTAACTCTATTGTTTCAGTTTTTGTGTAAGCAATTAATTGGATTGTAAAATTGGACCTGAATAGCGATATTTTATTAATGGTTTGATTTAAGCTCAGAAATCAACCAAATTCATCTGTAGTGAGGTAGATCACGGTACCAATAGCTATTGGTATATAGCATTATAAATGCTATACCAAATGCAATAGCATTTGGTATAGGGTATATGGCTTTATGCATAGTCTATGTTTGAGTTTTTTGTATGCAATTAGCTAAATTGTAAAATTGGACCTGAATACCCATATGCAGAAGTGATAACAATCAACATAGGCTCAAGGTGGTATCTTTATTTTTCTCACTAAGGTTTAACAGAAGTCAGACAGTTTGGCTTAATTCCTGACTGATTCCTTTCACCTTGTGAAGCTTAGTTCCCTCCTACTGCAAATAAATTGAGTAGTCTGAACATGAATGAGTAAAATAGTCCTTGTATGATTTGTGTCTATTCAGACAAGAATTTTTGTTACAATAAGGCTAGGTTAGGTTAAAAAGTGCTTAAATCTGAATTTGCGGTAGAAGCGATTATTATATTCGTAAAGAGCATAAAAAAAGGCATCGAGTGGTATATTAACTTTATACGAAAGCCAGTTATATGGTTTGCTATAATTTTACCCATACAACCCCCATAACAATCTGTTTGAAAGCAAATTTACATGTTACATACTAAAATTAAATCATTTTGGTGCTATAACCTGCCCTTGCTGCAGGGCATAGTACCCCAAGGTATGAGGACCATGCCTACACATTGGGGTACTATGCCTGAAATTCAAGGATTTGTGTACAAGTGATACTTTACATGCTAGACTGCATTACACAGCCTCTTTACCAAGAAATGGAAATGTACCATACAGTAATGGTACAGTATGCTTATTTGAACATTTGTTGGCTTTGCACTGTGCCATTTTTATAATTATGCACTTACTGTGACCAAAGTTAACAACTTAGCGAATTAGATAATTAATGGTATCTGTATTTTGGATAATCATCCTGCCATTTAACCCAAAATTCCGCTGTTTACATTTAAGTTTCAGCGACAGAAGTTTGTTGTCTTTCTCTCTGTAGTTAAAAAAGTCGTTGTCCTGATCTCCACTTTTTGTATTTCATCTTCCTCTTCAAAGCCGAACGTAGCTTGAGTAAAATCGCCCACAGATGGCAAAAAATAGAGCCTCCGTAGTTACAGCTGTACTCACTTGGAGAAGCTATATAGAACTAAATAAAAATCGGCGGCAGTTATTCATCGGCGGACCGCCGCCACCGAACCTCACGGCGGTGCGCCGGCGCGCCGACATGTTTTTGGCGGCGGCCCGTTGAGTTATATTCGGCGGCGCGCCGCCGACTTTCGGCGCGGCTTCGGGGACTATGCCTTACATGCAATCAAAGTTAATACATTCAGTACTTTTTACCATATAGATTTTTTTGCCTAAAAAGTGTCCTAATGGGAGTGGCAACCCCGCTTTTATACCCTGTCACCTTCATTAGAATTAGTATTGCAAAAAAAGGTAATATGTAGGGGGTAGGGGGATAGTAAATATAATCTGGGCTCCATTTCATGGCTCTCAGTGGCTCTGGTCTACTATATTTTAAATCTTTAATTACTCTGGGCTGTAGTTTGTTCTTTACTTGGCAAATTACCTGTTATAAATAATCTGCTATAAGCAGTGTTTCGTTAATATTTGGATAATTTTGTAATTTCGTTAGGCTTGGGGATTGTAAAATGTATTTTTTTTCTCCTGTGAGTTTTGGGGGAGCATCGCGACAGACGACGAGAGCCTCACGGTCGGAGAGCCTGGCACCAACTCAAAAGGCCGCAAGGTGGAGACCTTCCGGCCGGGAATGGTCCAGTACATCAAGACCGGCGAGGAGGTGACATTCGTCAATCCGACCAGCGGTCGCGGACAGTCCGAATTGGGCCGGGAGACCCTGCAGGCAGTGGCCGTTGGCACCGGGCTCACCTACGACCAGCTTACCGGCGACCTGCGACAGGCAAACTACTCAAGCTTGCGGGCCGGGAAACTGGAGTTCTGGCGCGGCAACGAGCAACGCCAGGCGACCGTCGCGGTCCCGAACATGTGCGGCTTCATGTGGCGATGGTTCGACCAAATGGGCCGAATGGCCGGGCGCTGGAGTGACACGATCTCCGCGGTTGAGCATGTGCCGCCGGCGCGCGAGCCAGTAGATCCGGTCAAGGATACGCAGTCCGACCTCGTTCAAATTCGGGCCGGTCTGAAGACGCTTTCTCAGGCGATAGCAGAGCGCGGCCACGATCCCGACAAGCAGCTCGAGGAAATCGCGCGGATCAACGCCCTGCTCGACGAACTCAACATCTCGCTCGACAGCGACCCGCGACAGACGGCTTCGGGCGGCGGCGGGCAGGGCGCGAGCGGTCAGGATGAAGACGAGCCGGATGAGCAGGACGGCGAGGACAACAACGAGGACGAAGACGATGAGTAGACAGACCGGGTCGCCGGAATTGCAGTCCGCTGAAGTGCCGCCGCGTTTCCGCGAGGCGGCCTTCGAACCCTCGACGGTCGACCAGGACGCACGCACCGTGGAGATTGTTTGGACCACTGGCGCGGCAGTGCGCCGGCGGCGCTTCTTCGATGGCGACTTCGACGAGGAGCTCGTCGTCGAGCCTGGCGCCGTGCGGCTGGATCGGCTGAACAACGGGGCCCCCCTGCTAGACACGCACGGGCGATTCGAACTCAAGGACGTGATCGGCACTGTCGAGCGGGCGTGGCTGGACGGCGGGCGCGGCCACGCCGTGGTGCGGTTTTCGGAGCGCGAAGAGGTCGGGCCGATCTGGCGCGACGTGGCCGGCGGGATCATTCGAAACGTTTCGGTCGGTTACCAGACGCACCGCGTCGAGATCACCGAGAAGGACGGCGAACCGGACCTGCACCGGGTCGTCGACTGGGAACCATTCGAGCTTTCGTTCGTGCCGATCGGGGCAGACCCGGGCGCGGGCGCAAGGGCGCACGGCGCGGTGTCGTGCACCTTCATCCGGGCCAATCGGCCCACACAGTCAGAGGAGACGGCGATACTGGATTACATGCCTAAGGCTGGTGCCGTCAAAAAGCGATGGACTAACGACCGGCCAATACCGCCCTTTCCCTTCATGAGGTCACCACGGAAACGGATCGCTACATTTCTTGGCCAGGTCAAGCGCTCTCCTACAAGATGGGCGAGTTAAAAATTCGCGAGTTGAGGACCAAAGCTGAACAAGCACTTGGTCCCCGTTTCGACCTTCGCCACTTCCACGACAGAATTCTTGAAAACGGGTCGGTCACCTTGCCCATTTTGGAACAGGTCATTGACGACTATATCGCCAGCGCAGCCTCTCCGTGAGGGAGATCATGCATTGGTGAATTTCCCCTGAAAATTACCGAATGATCATGTTGCCAATGTAAAGCTTATGTTAAAGTGAGCCTTCTATGTATTGATGCATTCATTTTGTAAAAAGGGCTGAGCTAACCAAACACCTTGAGAAAACCTAAGCCTATAAAAATGAACGGCTTGCGATCTTTTCATCGTAGGTTGAAAGAGTCCTTATTACGGCCAGTTTGGCGCTGCTCATGAGTTTGGTCGCCTCTACCAACACAAGAGCAGGGTCGCGAGAGGGCGCAATGGTTTTTTTGCGTCGTAAGGTGGATGAAACAAGACTGAAGAGGGAAGATTGAGGAGTTGCAGCCTTTTTCAGTCATAAATTGCGAACGACAAAAGTGCCGAAAAGCCTTTTGGGGTTTTCGGGTTCTTTTTGTCTGTGAAAAGGGAGTCACGTTGAAGTTGAAAATATGCTTGTTACCCTTGTGTCTATTGGGCCTGATTATCTTTGCCCAAACAGAAGATTTGAACCAACGGGGAAT
Organism: Alatinidae sp. Z8VKAUB7J3; assembly: GCA_010016025.2. Lineage (NCBI taxonomy): Eukaryota > Metazoa > Cnidaria > Cubozoa > Carybdeida > Alatinidae > Alatinidae sp. Z8VKAUB7J3. The sequence goes on from JAAAKM020073195.1 coordinate 92,266,841, forward strand.
TGATCCCCGTGTCAATTACAACGATCTTTACCAGCGGACCGTGCCGATCGGCATTCCCTGGGACGACCGGAACTTAGGTTTGACCAAGGAAGATTTGGAATGGCTTCCGCCTGGTGATTTTGAAGATGTTCAGAACGTACCCGTCTGGTTTCGCATTCGCCTGCGGGCACAGTATCCGCAAATGGCAAAATCCGGTGAAGCTCAATATCCCCGCTCGGCCGCGGAAGTTTTTGAACTCTTTCATGGCGGCGAGTTCTTAACGGAAAAGGTCAAGAAACTTGGCGGAAACTTAACGGTGAACGGTGAAGTGAATATCACCGATACCCGCAACTCCGCTGAATCGGCGATTTCGATTAACCCGGTCAATTCCGATCTGGTCATTGCGGGTGTCAATGGTCCCAGCGGTCAGGAAATGTATTATTCCTCCGATTCCGGGTTGACTTGGACCCGGTCTAGTCACTGCCTTTGAAGACATAAAGGCACCAACGTGATTTCTCATTTGGATACTTCGGTACTCGGAGTACTACAGTGGCCTATTAAAGAAAGGGAAGCATATATACAACGTGACCGTTGGATTGGCTATGACCGCGCAAGTGAAGCTATTGATAAAATGCAGGAACTTATGGATTACCCGCGCTCAGTAAGAATGCCTTCAATGTTGTTGGTTGGCGATCCCGGAAATGGAAAATCAACGCTCCTTTCACACTTTGCCGCAAAGTATCCTATTGATGTCAACCAACACGGCTGCCCTATCGTACCAGTTCTTTATATGGACACCCCTTCTACACCTGAAGAAACTAGACTGTGGAGCGATATGCTTGCAAAATTTGAAATTGCGCACCGCGATACGCAACGTGTGCAATCACTCAAAAAAGAAGCAATAGGTGCGCTAATCGATAGTCAAACCAAAATTCTGCTGTTTGATGAATTTCATAACGTCCTGGATGGAACACCAAGACGACAGCGACATTACTTAGCTGTACTTAAAAATCTCAGCAACCAATTGAAACTTCCAATTGTTTGCTCCGGTACGCAAGAAAGCATACTTGTCATGCATACTGACCCCCAGCTTTCAAGCCGATTTGAAGCCTTCGGGTTGCACAACTGGGAATTAAATACATCGTTTTTACAGTTATTGGCAAGCTTTGAAAGGCTCATTCCTTTAGCTTATCCTTCCTCGTTAGCCTCTAGAGAAATCGCTGTTAAATTATACGGCATGTGCCAAGGTAACATAGGCGCATTGTCAAAAATTTTAGAAAAAGCAGCAATTAAAGCAATCAACAAAGGAACTGAACAAATCACATCCGAAATCCTTGATTCCATTTCTTGGGTGAAAGTCTCGGATTATCATACTCAAGCCAAAGAAAAATGAATTATTCGCTATGGTCTCATCGATTGCCACCGTATGCCGATGAATTGCTTTCTAGTTGGTTGACCCGCAACGCACTAGCGATAAACCTTAGTTGCTATAAGTTTTGTCAATACATATTCGGACACGGTCGTATCTTGTATCAGGACTTAGATTCCAGATTACCGCCTATGCTGGTAACGGCGATTGCCAACAGCGCGCAATTATCTCGACAACGGATAATGGAAATGCAGCTTATCCCTACAATTGCGCATCAACCAAGCCCCCAAGCAATACAGCCTTTTATTTTAGCGGTAGGCAGCTATCACCAACTTCGTAAGCGACATGCCTTACAGTACTGTCCCAAGTGCCTTGAACAACAACCTTATTTTCCCCGGATGGTCGAATCGGGGAAACGACAATTTCTAATTTAATCTGGTCTGCTTCCTGGTACGCCCACAAAATTTCATCGTACTAGCTTACCTGGAAGTGCCTAAAGTAGCAAAACCGGGACAGATAGACAGACAGACCGACAGAATTTGCGATCGCTATATGTCACTTGGTAGATACCAAGTGCCATAAAAATACGAAAGAATAACTTATGCAAAAAGTGGACATGCCTTATTTCAGAAATAAGGATTCATTGGGAAATGTATGCCCTCTTTAGAAAACTCAGTTCTTGCATTTCTACACAAAACAAGCACGTTAAACAAATACACAGACATGTAAACACACACACTGACGATGTCCTCTTTACATGTCACTATATTTCCCCCAATCCCACTCCCCCTCTTTCCTAGTTACAATTCCATCTAATCAGGAGACTGTTTTATGGTACATTTTCCTTGTTTTCTGGGTAATTTCTTCTCTTTTAGTATTTCTCTCCTTCGATATCATTTTAAAAAGTATTTTGATTTTAAAGGCATATATATGCTTTTGGACTTAAAGAAGGCAGGGGTTAACTTGTCAATTTAATTTCAAAAATTACCAGTATAAATAGAAGCTTCACGAGCAGCAACAGGCATGTTTGACGTGTTTGCAACGAGAGCTGTTCGCTTCATTATTGACTCAACCTAAAATGATTTGAAGCTATAGAAGCAAGCACCTAAAGACCATACATAAATAGATTCCAAACGCTAATACAAATTGAGAAAACCAAGATGGTTTATATTTCCGGCACACAGAAAAACAAATACATATGAGTATTTTGCTGTAGATATTGGCATTGAGCTGAATAGATCTAAAAGCAATGTTCTTCTGTTCACAAACTATAAGTCGCATGGGACTCGCTTAAAAAAGTGTTCTATTAGAGTCTACAGCATTCCAAAGTCTATGCAAATACTGCTAGTAACAATGCATTATAGCAGTAAGCCAACAGACCTGGTAAATACCCTTGCTCTAGAATATCCTGTTATTAAGGTTCTGGCTTTCCTAACTCCTAGGAAGTGAAATAAATTAATTTTTACTTATCATATAAATAAGAGGCATACACACAGGAGCAAAAAAGAATATACTTTTCCCTAACTTCCCAAGATGTTTAGCTACATAGTTACTTGCGTCTTTGACCAAGTTACCTGTTATTTATTTTCATTTTTTTTTTCAAATTTCTCCTCCTTTTCCACAACACATTCCTGCGTACATACCTAGTATAAATAGACAGTTTTAAGTAGGATGCTTAGATAGGCAAGCAATTTAGACACATTTTTTTCTTGAGTGAAAGTGATTTCATCTGGGTCAGCCATACTTCCAACGGTTGTCTCAATTTCTAAAGATCGTCATTCACATTTAAGTTATCGAGATCAGTTTAAACCTGGTCAAATTTTACATATTTTAACTGTTTTCTTCAAATTTAATTTGGTCTTAACGACAACGTAAACTATAGCACTTGTGGTATATCCAATTAAAACGGGTTTATCCTCAGGGTTTGGATGTTCACACTTTCACGCCGAGAATGAGACTCTTCAGAGTTCAGAGGGGGACTTGAGATTGAGTATTCATATTTTTTCCCAATCTTGTCTGTTATCTCTTATCTTTTAAGAAATAATCACAACTCTTTAACAAAATCAGTGGACAGGTACCCAATACAAGATTTACTCTCTCTTTCCTGCTATTTTTTCCCAAAACGGTAAAAACTGCACGTGTAACGGTTTGAAAATGACCTGGTACCAAAATCTAGAATCAATGACTAACAAAATTTAGTTTTATTTTGTCGGGACCAATGGACTCATTTTGCTTGAAATATAGAAGTAGAAATATAGCAAATAGGAAACATCCTTGAAATCCTTCTTAAATCCTTCTTATATAAAAATATCCTTCTTAAAGTAGCTACAGGTATATTTTCTAGGTTTATGTAGTAGGAGCCTCTCCTGCCAGATGTCCAACTGCACATTACGTGGCTTGGGGCCATTCTGCTATTGTCAACCCATGGGGAACAATCATTGCCGAAACCGATGAAAAAGAGGGAATTGCTCAAGCTGATATTGGTAAGAATAACGTATTTGTTAGGAAAAGGGACTTTCTTGGGTCATTTTCTTATGTTTCCAGCTGTAAAGATATTTATTTTATCCCTTTTAGGTTTGCTAGATTAAACATTCAAGGTAGTAATTTTAAGTTTTAAATCAGTTTTTTATTCCTCTAAGACTTAACACGCCGTATAAAGGATATACACCACACACTGAAATGTCAAATTTTAGTTTTCTCTGTATAACAAAGAAATAAATAATTTTGTTGTTATTACAGATTTCAAGCGCTTGCTTGAGCTTCAAAAATATAGAGATAACTGCTCTATTGGACCATTCCACGAGGTCAAGGACATCAGCTTCTACCAAGTGTCCATTTTACTAAAGCCTCTTAATAAAAAAAAAAGTCTATTTCTAATGAGGTGTGCAAAAAGAGAACACAGCTAGCACTGTAATCTATTGTTGTTAGCAGTTTTGCCTGTCTTCGTCCCAGACAACGCAACGAGCTGAAGCCTGGCGGAGCGGATATCGTCGAAGAACCGCGCCTCTTCCTTCTCCGGCACATGCGCAAAACCACCGGCAGAGAGTCTCTTGAGCCAAAACTCTGGAACTGCGCGATCGATCCTGCCATCCGCGGCAATCCGAGCGAGGTTTTTGCAAACTTCGCCGAGATTACTAAAATAGCGGTCATTTTCATCCCGTCCATGCGAGAGAAAATCTCTCGAGCCGAGAAGGTCCGCTAAGATACCCCGTGCGTTGCCCCTTGCTGGTTCTCCACGCGACACTCCAAAATACGCACTGAGCTGGACGACTGCCGATGGTTGACCTTCGGACAGGGCCACATGCCAATAGGAAGACGGCCAATAAACGATATCCCCAGGTTCCGCATCAATGATGATTGCATCGTCTAGCTGTTCTTCAATTCTCCGCAAGTCGGGAGTGCGAAGGGCGTCGTCTCTTCGGTCAAATCGTCCCTCAGGCCAGAATGCATAGCGCCGGCGCCCCATGATACAGAACGCGAATACGCTAGCCGGGTCGCGATGAATGCCGAAGGGCGTTGCGCGGTACGTTCCAACAAATGAGTCTACCTCCCATTTGCCTGAAGGAATTCGCCTTAGCGAATTGTTTAATCCTGCCGCAAAAGCTCGAAAGCGTAACCACACATCGGGGCTAGAAACCTGTAGCCGATGGATATTAACCCCGAATGGATGTCCCCGGAGCCGCTTATGGCATTGGTCAAAATACCCTCTCAGATTCTGATCGGAAGCCCCTGGCCCAAATGATCTAACGCAGAGATTCTCGAAGTCCGAGTGGGACCTAGGTTCAGCGACGCGTCCCAACCAGAACCGGTCCGCCGGGGAGGGCTCAGAACGATCTACCATCGCAGTAAAAAGCTCATTTTCGTCAACAATAGGCCGCGAGAACTCGGTCATGAACCGGGCCGGAGATTGTTCCCAGTGACGTCCAACAAACCCGCACCAGACCTCTTCTGGCGCTCGAAATTCGCCGCAGAGCTCCGAATCTATCATGACACCCGCATCCTTCTTTGGTTATCACGAACAACGGAATGAATCGGTAATGGGATCGACTTCACGATGAGCTAGATCAGCGTTGTCTTGAAGTTTTGCTGGCCCCAAGGAGCAAATGTCCCGAGACAAGTGGAGTCTGACCGGCTGATGAAAGCGCGGTAGTACAAACCTCTATTACGAACGGAAAGCATATCTGGCGGCTGTCGGAACAACGGTAGCGTTTTGCCGAAGGCATCGATACTCATACTGAGCACCCCATTACCTTGGTTTGCCAATTGCCTCTACTTTAATGCAAAATAGGACCCCCATCTGGGTTTTTAATGTTACTCTTTATTTCCATAATAAAAGCTTCGATCAGAAATATTTCTGGAAATCAAAATGGATTATATATTAATTTCTACCTCTACCCCTTCCACTCTTTCCTTAGAACTAATTCTGTATTTATATGAATGTCAATGAGAGTTGGGATGTTTTTGTATTAAAATGCACCCTTTAGGCTTCTGCCCCCTCTCTAACTACAACAAAATAACAGAACCTTTCTTTAGAGGTTTCAAGCTCTCATCTACAATTATTTGAAATTGTGTATTTTCTTTTTTTGTCAAAGAAGTATTATGCAATCATCGCAATTGAAGAAATATGCCTCTGAGGATAATATGACCCCCCACAGCCCTGCAATTTTTCCACTGTTTACATATAACATTTGTTGTTGAGAAAAATACGAACGTTTATCGCGGATAAGTTTTTCCGGAGGGGGAGGGAGAGATTTCCTGCGAGAGAATTTTCAGTGGGGAAACATTTTCTTGTAGGAATTTTCATGAATCCATGTACAGTTTTCTTTATATTTGTCTTTTTTTTCTCTTTGGATGCACAATTTTACATATGGAGAGAATATTACGGGGGAAATTTCTAGCAGGTGGAAAAGTGTAAGTAATGTCCACAAGGGCGCTGCAGGGTGACAGCACGCTTAGTTTCTGGCCTTTATCTTAGTGTTTTATTTGACTAATTTGATTTGCTTTGCAATACAGTGATGTTATATTAAGGAAGAGCAGCAAGTCATTGTCTTGGGGGAGGGGTAAGATGGCTAAAGGAGTACGTTCTTTAATATTTGTTAGAAAAAAATGCTTTAAAAATGATAATCATCCCTGAAAAAACAACCCCTTAAGATATTTATCAAGAAGGGAGCCTGAAATATCGAAGTCTGATTTGATATTTCGAATTTTATTCCTCGAATTTTAAGGCGGATTCCTCGAACCAACCTTTTTTATAGGGATATTCCCTATGGACACTAGTAGGGGACAATGCCCTGGGGGACAAGAATATATTAAATGATGTATACGAACGGAAATGAGAAATATTACCATTTAAATCTGAATGAATACATAGCTCCTTGTGGCACTTACCACCCCCTCCCCACAGGATTTTCCTGGTGTAGCTCACGATGCCCCTCCTCTTCTCCACCTATGTGCTAGTAGGAATTTGAATGTAAGAGTTCATTCCTCAATGTAATCCCCCTCTCCCAAATATTGTTCTATAAATACCTAAAGTACGAAGTAATTTCTATTCGTTTTAAGTTTTAAAGCCGCTTCTTACTGCCGCTACTTTCAGTTAAAAAAAGCTTGTTTTTTTTTTAAATTGAATATGAAATAGATGGTAATAGATTCTGAAGGCAATATGTTCCCACTAGTCTCTGCGCTTGTTCTTGGCTAAAACCGAAAGATAGTGTTCGGGATCGAAGTATGGGAGGATATAAGATAGTTTTTGCAATTTTTTGAATAGTTTCCAGATATTATTTGTTTTTGCTTATGGACAGCTGGAATGCTAAACCAATTCCGAGGGGTTTTAACATTTTGAAAGGGTATTATGGATCATAGAGCACAGAATGAAAATTTTTTAAACGCATTTTATTTTACTTTGTCTGTCAAAATAAATATTTGGTTCTCAACGATTTGCTAAGTCCCACACTCGCTCTTAGTTCCTCCTAATTGGTACTTCAGACTTGTTTTAGTTATAATTATCCATGTTTGAATAATTTTGAAATTTAATGTTTGTTTATTTTATGTTAATGGTTTAAAAGATTTTGTAAGCAGGTAAGGTGAGTTTGTATGCTTACGTATTATCTATCAGCTTATGGACATGAATTGCTCTCAAGTTGCATCATTACTGATAAAAGATTCGAAAAAACGATTTTTATTTTTCATAATCAGTTTTTAATACTATCAGTAGAAAAATAGGTAAAATGAACGATTATAATTTAAAGTGATTATCATAAATTTGATAGACTAAACATTTGGGAGGCTTCAATGAGACGTTTAAAAAAACGCATTTGGTCCTAAATGTACTCAAAACTAGAATTTTTCCCAAACTTCTAAGAAAATATTAAATTTTTTTAATCACCTTATGTAGTGAGATTTCATAACTGTGTAAAGGTAGCTTTTATATCATGATCACCCCGCGTTTTCATTTATAATCTGAACAAACTTTAGTTATTCCATGTGGTAAGTAAAAACATTTAGTTTGTATTACAGTGGTAAAAGATCCTTTTTTTCATGGCTGGTAATCCCTTTGGATTTTGAGAAAACTTTCATTTTGATGTTTTTAAAGGTTAAACTTCAATTAAATGCGATAACTTCAAAACATCCATAATTTGCAACTTAGTATCTTTAGATATATTAACATTAATGTTTTTATTTTTATCCTTTAAAGCCATTGAAACTGAAGACGAAGAATCAGAAGCTAAGAAAGAAGATCTTGGGGCTGATGATATTGAAGATGAGCCTTTAAAAGCTGTTGGAGCTGTAGAATCTTCTGTTGACGAACATGAAGAAGTCTGAAAACTATCTGGAGAAGAAGTTTCAGCCACGGGCACTGCGTATTCAGGTTGACGACGACGGTTTTGAATACCTGGAAATTGACCAGCAACCGTCCAAGCGTTCGCACAAAGGTTCGCTGGGTTTGCTGGGTGCCATGGGTGAAGAGGACATGCGCCCCCGCAAAGACCGGCGTTATGCGGATAACATGCCGTTTGGCGCCTGTGATGCACAACAGCGCCTGTCGCTGATGGCGCAGGAAAACCTGGACTGTACGCTGCTGTATCCCACCATCGGTTTGTTGTGGGAGGTTGAACTCACCGATGCAGAGCTCAGCCTGGCCTATTGTCGAGCGTACAACCGATGGATAGCCGACTTCTGCCGGGACAGCGGTGGACGCCTGGTGCCTATTGCGCAACTGACATTGTTGGATATAGAAGGTTCCGCGGCAGAGCTGGAGCGGGCGGTGAAAGACGGCTGCAAGGGTGCATGGATTAACCCGTTTAACCACAACCGGATCATTCATGGCGATGAGCGCCATGACCCGCTATTCCAAAAGTGTGTTGAACTGGATGTGCCGTTAGCTATTCACCCGACCTTTACCCCGCATGCGGCAGCCGCGGGTATCTTTGACTGGCCGCACGGTGGTCGTGCCTGGGGTGAGGCGATCTGGCTGCGCGCCATTGTGCAGCAGGCTCTTATTTCATTCTTTTCCCTGGGCACCCTGCAGCGTTTTCCTGACTTGCGGCTTGGTGTGCTGGAGGCGGGTTCAGGTTGGATAGGCGCCTTGCTCGACCGCTTGGACGCCTTCAGCGAATCAATGAATATTCAACGCGACAGCGCCATTGAAACGTTCCGGCGGCAGTGTTTTATCTCCGGTGACCCGGATGAAACTGCTGCCCCGCACGTTATTGATCATGTAGGTGCGGATTGTTTTATGTGGGCCACCGACTACCCGCACCCGGATCACCCGCATACCTGGGTGGATGATCTGACCCGCTACGCTGAACAATTGTCGCCAGCAACCCGGGCCAAGGTGCTGGGCGACAATGTCCGGCGCATCTACAAGCTGGAGATATAACCGGCGCCGGTGTCCGTAAAGACAGCAATATTTATCAACTGCCCTTGCTGCATACTGCGGCCATGACAAGCGAGCGGGGTGTATAGGTTTTGCGGAACAACTACAGACAGAGCTTCGACCGGGTGGCAGCTTACATCTATGAGCATCTGGAGGACGATCTGGATCTACACCGGTTGGCTGATGTTGCATGTCTGTCGTCCTACCATTGGCACCGTGTTTATGCGGCCAAGACGCCGGAAGCCCCTAGTGGAAAGACCGTTTCCAATTGGACAGGTCCTTCTGTGCCGTATTCCACGACTTGGACATAAGTTCCCCTGTTGAGAAAGGGTTGCTGGTGAATGATGCCCAAAGTTTGGTGAACGTGGTCAGTCGTGGTGCGCATATTTTCGCCCCAAGGACGTGGTCCCAGAGTGGCAAGGGTATCGTCCAATGCCTGAAGAATAATGGCATCGCCGGTTTGAGGAGCGGCGAGGTCGCTTTGGTTTTGGAACCAATTGTAGTTATTGGTAAAACCAGGTGCCTGATCCCGAGCCCGAATTAAGGCGTTGAAGAGAAATGCGCCGTCGCGGACAACCACTTCCTCACCCAACTCATCATTAAAAACAAGTGCGAGCGTTCGCGCCAACCACTCTCTTTGCAGAATAAAAGCATCGTCCAGGGTGGTTTCAGTAAGCCACTGACTTTGGTCACCGGTCGGGAAGGCGCCATTCCATGCTTGAAGTAGGTTTAGCGCTTCGGTCCGTTCCGGTGTCGGGTTGTCCGTCACCACGGTTGCAAATCCTGCAACATCTTCCATGGCTTGCCAGGCATTCCCACCATTATCGATGGATTGGGTTACCGCGACTTGTAAGGCTAAATCTTTGAGATCCTCAAATTGAAGCGCGCTTTGGTTTGCCAGTGCATCCAAGATGAATTGTCCCCGTTGGAAGGTGCCCAGAGGGTTGGTTGTGGATAAATCCTGGGCACC
>JAAAKM020073195.1:92294591-92315292 GCA_010016025.2 Alatinidae sp. Z8VKAUB7J3
GCAGCAGTTGACAGCCACAAGCTGAGTAGGATGTTGGGTATTGGCGCGTCCAGGCTGATGGGTGGTAGCTGTGTGACAGCAATGGTCCACGTCACATCCAGCCATAACATCAGCACAGGTAGCAGCACCATCGCGATCATGCCGGTCAACAACAGGACCCGCATGGAAGGTGCATTGCTGCGAAAAGCGATGGTGCAGGTCAGGCAAAACAGCGCGGATAAGAGAATCAGGCGCAACACGTCGCGCAGATTGAGGACACCGTCGCTGAACCACTCCATCAGTTCGAGTCCGCCCCGCCGGTTGTTTTGCCGGCTTTCAGCTTTTGCAGCTCAGCTTCTATGGCCGCAATGTCGTTGGCGTTCAACTCACGGCCTTCCGCGCCCAGCAGGTTGACCACGGCGCTGGCGGCGGAACCGTCAAAAAATGTATCCACCAGGCGGCTGATGGCACTTTGCTTGGCGTCACTTTTAGGCAGCACCGGGCGGTACATGTACTTGGCGCCATGCTGTCGAAAGCTGATGTGGCCTTTGTCCATCAGTTTACGCAGCAATGCTCTTACCGCAGAATAGCTTGGAGAATCGGGGATCTGCTCTTGGATATCACCAACCGATGCTTCGGTAAGACGGTACAGCACATCCATAATCTGCCGTTCCCGTCGGGTCAGGTGCACGTGTTCGCGATGGACCATCACTGCCTCCTCATGTTGAGTGCTATTTTTTTAGCACTGTGCTGCATTTTTAGCACCATTACATATTTTTAGCAAGTGTTATCCACGTCGACACAATTCCTGGTTTTTGCCAACAAATCCGCTAAAGTGTTGCCCATGCGAATACAAAACCTGCAACTGGTGCTGACTTAGGCGCTTTCTCATCAATTGGGAAGGCGTTACTGGCGCCTCCCGTAAAAACCCCGGCAGGCGTCAGCTTCCCGGGGTTTTTTATTGGCATATCTCGTTCATAGATGCTGAAACAACACGCATCGCTCGTCGCGACAACCGCCCTCACCGCGCAGCTGGCCTCGGCCGACACCCTGCGGATGCTGACCTGGGGCGGTTACGCGCCGGAAGAGGTTATCGCGAAGTTCGAGGAGGAGACCGGCCACACCGTCGAGGTGACCACCTCCAACAACGAGGAAATGATCGCCAAGCTGCGCGCCACCAACGGCGGCGGCTTCGATCTGGCGCAGCCGAGCCAGGACCGGATCACCAGCGCGCAGGAAGAGTTCGGCATCTACAAGCCGATCGACATGTCCCGTGTCGAGAGCGATCTTTTCATCCCGTCCATGCTGAGCGCGACCGCGAAGAACACCACGTTCGACGGCGAGGTCTACGGGCTGCCGCATGTCTGGGGCACCAGCGGCCTTGTCGTGAATACCGCCGCGGCCGGCAATGTGCAGGATTACACCGATCTTTGCGACGCCTCTGTGGCCGGAAAAGTGTCCTACCGCCTCAAGCGCCCGACGCTGATCGGTTTCGCCTACTCGATGGGTCTTGATCCGTTTGCGGCCTATGGCGACAGCGCGGCCTATCAGGGCATCCTCGATCAGGTCGAAGCGAAGCTGACCGAGTGCAAGCCGTACGTGAAGACCTACTGGGGCGGCGGCGATGAGATCAAGAACCTGCTGCGCTCCGGCGAGGTCGTGGCCTCGATGGCGTGGGACACCGGCGGCTGGCAGCTGAACGCCGACAACCCGGATATCACCTTTGTTGCGCCGAAATCCGGCGCATTGGGCTGGATCGACACCTTCGTCCTGCCCGCGCGCGGCCGTGCCGACGATGCGGCCTATGACTGGATCAACTTCGTGATGCAGCCGGAAATCGCCGCCATGATCACCAATACCGCAGGCAACTTCACCGCGGCGGTTGATGGCGATGCCGGTGTGAACGCAGACCTGAAGGCACGCTACCAGGGCAGCTTCGATCAGGAGGCGATTGACAACATCAAGTGGTATCCGCCGGTGCCGGCCGGGCTGGAAACCATGGAGGGCGCGACCCTCGACCGGATCAACGCTGCGAACTGAGGTCCGCAAAATTTCAAGTGAAGGGCGCCGCAAGGTGCCCTTTCTCTTCTCATGAGGTTACAATTTGACTGTCTCTCCCCCCGATTTGGAGTGCCGCGACCTGGTGAAGGACTTCAGCGACTTCCGGGCCGTCGACCGCGTCAGCTTTGAGGTTCCGCAAGGCTCCTTCTTTTCCATCCTTGGCCCGTCAGGATGCGGCAAGACAACGCTGCTGCGCGTCATCGCGGACCTGGAAAAGCCAGAAACGGAATCGTTTTTAAACTGGAATATCTAAAATCAGATATGAATATATGCATCAAAAGAATTGGCTTTTAATGCTGATTCCAAATGTATGAGATCCATTAAGTTTAGGGTTACCCATCAAAAGCTAGATCCTGAAAAAATTGCCGAATTTTCGAAATAGGGGTGAAACACCCCAAAAAGTCAAGGACGCTTAATGAAAATCGGACAATCTTATTCAGTGTATCAGTGAACCCTGCCGTAGAAGTTTCAAGCTTCCATCAGCAAAAATGTGGAATTTTGTATTTTTTGAAGGAAGAAAGATCAATAATGTGCGTTTATTTGTTTGTTTATTTTTCCAGGAGTGGTCGTATTGACCCAAAGTCCTAGAAATTAGGGAGAGGGTTTATTCGAATGGGGTAAAAAAGTTCTAGTGCCCTTTTTAATTGAAAAAAAGATTGGATGGTGACTAGCCCCCTTCCCACGCCTCTTTTTCCCGAAAGCCTTCCAATCAAAATTTTCAAAATACCAATAAATAAGTCTTTGGGAATAACGTGACCTCCCACAGTCCCTAAAAAAAGACTATAATTTATAATAATTGCACTGTGTTTACGTATTTTATTTGTTGTTGGGAAGTATACCTAAATTAGGGGGGGAGGTTGATGAGAGAAGGGGGCTGAACGGGGAGAATTTTTCGTGGGGAGAGAAGTGTCCAGGCAGGAACTTTTCCTGGGAAATTCTACACTGGGAAAATTTAAGCGAATTTCTGTTTATTTGTCTCACTTTCTCTTCGTGGACTCAATTTTGAGCGTGGAGCTGTTCTAAGGAATCGTCCGGGAGAAATTTTCAGCGGGATAGGAATAGTATGGAGGATTTTTCCGTGGGGTGGATTTTTTGTGAGAAATTTTCCATCCAGAAATTTTCTGCGGGAAAAAATTCGGCATGGGGGAATTCTCTAAGGTAGAAATTTTCTAATTTTACACCGGGGGAGGGGGATTTCTGAGAGAAATTCTCAGAGAAGGAAGGTTTTCTGGTATGTTTTGAAAAAGGATTAGAGATTTAATTTTTTTTTTCAAGTGAAAGTGTGCTAAGGAAAATTTTTCAGCGAGGATTAAAATATCCGGATGGAGTTTTCTAAGGGGGGTGACATGATAAGAACTTTCCACGGAGGAGTCTCCCGTGAGGGTAGGGAGTTTTTTCAACGATCAGAAACAAAAAAATAAACAAGTTTTTCCAACTGAAATTAAGGAGCAATGTTAAAACTTAAAACAACATAAATTATTCCGTAAATGAGAGGAGGGGGGTTAGAACAGTCAAACAAATGTTTCTTGTCATGGAGAACAGGTTGAAAAAAAAAGCTAAACGCGTGAGTCTGTTGTAATACTAATATAGAGGGTAATTCATGAATAACATCAACAATTCCCACAAGCACAACAAACCATTAAGATACCAAAGACTGTTCTTCTCGCCATAATTATTAACAATTACCTGCAAACAACGAGCAAATGGAACTGCTCAGAAACTTTTAAAAGAGCTTAACCTAAATCAAGCTTTTTTGTTTCAGAAGTACGCCTCAAGAAACTGAGATATTTCAATATTTTTCAACAGCCCTCCAGCTTCGACCTCTGCCTGAGTGGTCTTAAAATTATTAGACATCTTTTTAAAAAGCCCTTTGATCTACCATCCTCGACTCCTTGAGCATGCACCCATATTTTTAAGAGGCTGACGTGGCGTTGATAGACACAAAAATGAAAGCTGGAGAACAAAGAAAAGATAAAGATGTTTCTATATGAAGAGCATTCTACTGAGGAAAAAAGAAAGCAGCCTTAGTGCTAGACTTCTTTTGATTGGAGAGTTTATAGATAAAACAATTAATTTCGAGGATGCACCTGGAAACTCTGGGACTTCGAATTTGCCTGTTACAAGACATCCGTCTTTAGGGAAGTAGGGACCTTCGAGTTAAAAGGGCCAAGAAAGGCCATTGGTATTGCTTTGTGCTGTATTAGCCTACGAACCTTTGTGTTGTGATGAACTGACCTAAAGTAGTCCAAATTACACAAATCTCGACTCTAAATAACGTAACGCTTATAGGCGAAAATGAGAAATATTGAACGACTTGCAAATAAATTTTCTCTCATCAATAAGAATTTACCGTTTTCAGTCAGAACTTAACACGACGTCTTTTCCCCTTCCCAGAAAAGGAAGGACATTTTTCACGAATTTTATAGCTTTTTAATGACCCCCTTCCCCGGTTAAGTAAAAAAATTGGCTCTGATGCTAAAGCCCAATTTCTGGCCCTAATTTGACTAGACAAAGCGACTAATCTAGGAGAGAAAATCTAAAAAACAGGAATTCGCAAAATATGAATAAAAACCTGTTGGCATATACACACATAAGACAAAGGTCACAAGACACAACTCTATAAACTGTGAAGAGAGTAAAATCTTAAATTTACCCGAATGCTAAGACTGATATATTTGGTAAATAAATCAAAAACACAAGTTTTTACAACTGAAAGTAAAGAGCAACATTGAAACTTGATCGGACATAAATTGTTCCGCATATGAAAAGGCTCCCCTTCCTCAAAACTGGGTTGTAGGTTTGAAATAATGCGGTGTAATACAAAATAAGAAATTTGAACAACACTATTTTTCTACTTCATAACACTCAATAGCAGTAGTAAACCAACCCTCGGGCATCAAGACAGTAGCTATACAGGCCGTTCCTCCAAGTCCAAGAAGTAAACACAAAGGCCAGCGTCTCCCCCATCTAAAATCAAATTCGATAAATTGCGTCGTTTCATATTAACAGTACCAAACTCTGCCGTGCCATACAAAGTAAGTAAGCCTATACAAACTAGTAATAATGTGTATATATGTAAAATGGGCTTAGCCTAATTATTAACAAAATTAACTTAATCCTAAAGTGTAGGGTTGTTTCAATCCTAAATTGGGTTGTTTCATATTAACAGTGCCATACTCTACCGTGCCATACAAAGTAAATAAGCCTATGCAAAATAGTAATAATGTGTATAC
This sequence comes from Alatinidae sp. Z8VKAUB7J3, assembly GCA_010016025.2. Classification (NCBI taxonomy): domain Eukaryota; kingdom Metazoa; phylum Cnidaria; class Cubozoa; order Carybdeida; family Alatinidae; species Alatinidae sp. Z8VKAUB7J3. The sequence continues at coordinate 92,299,865 of JAAAKM020073195.1, forward strand.
ATGTAAAATGGTCTTAGCCTAATTACTAACAAAATTAAGATAATCCTAAAGTGTTGTGTTGTTTCAATCCTAAATTGGGTTATTTCATATTAACAATACCAGACTCTACCGTACCATCCAAAGTAAGTAGGCCTATACAAATCAGTAATAATGGTTACATATGCAAAAAGGTCTTAGCCTAATTATTAACAAAAATAACATAATCCTGAAGTGTAGGCCTACATTAGAAAAAAGAAATATGCGCTGTGTTCTTAATTGAAAAAGCACGGTCAATTATATAAAACCAATCTCCTGCAGCTTATATCTGATTCATAACTGCTATCATTTTAATGCTTTGAATTTGAGGGCAGTTTCAAATTGGCATATCATAGTTTTGACAATTTTTTGAATTTTGATATTTTTGTTTTACGATTCTAAGTTTTGACAATTCTTTGAAAGAATTGTCAATAGTTTTGACAATTCTTTGAAATTTTGATATTTTTTGTTTTACAATTCTTAGTTTTGACAATTCTTTGAAAGAATTGTCAATAGTTTTAACAATTCTTTGAAATTTTGATATTTTTCAGCCAATTCAAATATTTTGTGTGTGTCTTTCCTCTTGAATCGAGCGCTTATCTGCTCTCAAACTTGGCATACTGTTGCATTTTATAGTTTAGCTGGGGCTATAGGCCAAGAATAGTGCATGTTGCTAAAATACAAAATGTTTATTTACGGATTGAGCCTAATGTAAACCGTTAAAAAAGGTTAGTATTCGAAATTCGAAGCCTAATTTTTCGGAATAATGATAAGAGGGCTTGAATACTTTCACTTCTGGAAAAACAGAAAAAAACATGTAAGTTAGTGCATGAAACCGTAAAGCTTGATATCAAGCAATTAGAAAAAAACAGATTCCCTTAGCTTTACCACATCTTTTTTCTCTACAAAGTCAGAGATAAAGAAGATTCCACAGGCAAGGCAGTTAAATTATTTAGTTGTTCAACATTTATTCGTTCTTTATCCTATCTCGCGTTTTTTCTCTAACCATGATAAACTAAAATATCGTTGTGTCTTCTTTGAATTTAAGATGTATCATTTTGTTTGCCTCCCTGGATCCACAACATTTACACATGTAGAAAGCACACTCTGGTCAATCCAATTCAGTAGCACCCTTTTAATCTATAGCTGATGCCCTAGGCTCCACAAGACTCATAAGAAAGCAAACTTACTTCTCTAAGACAGCTGACCAAGTCATTCCAAATAACAGGCAAATATTTGCCTTCACCTTCAAGAGCTTCACTTACAACATGAGATTTTCTGATGGGAGTTCTTTTATTCATGGCTAGTAAACAGTAATTAGCGCATTTTTGCACCAATTCTGCTTTTCTCAATTCAGACAATTCATAGGATCTCCTCTGGGATTGAGATGGTTTTGTATCACTTCTTCTCTGGGACTGGGATGATTTTGAAGATGTACCTCTCTGGGATTGAGATGACTGGGAAGGGTTTCCTTTTTTTGACTGAGATGGCCCAATATTTTCCCTTTGAACTGAAGAAACGTTGCTGCTGCTTTGAGAATTAGTAGAAGATCTAATACTTCTCTGTTGTGATTGCGATGACTTAGGTTGCTTCCTGTCTTGAGATGGCATTGCGAAAATACCTAGACTTTTAAAGAAGCTGTCAATACCTAGAAAATAGATAACACAACACAAACATTAGGGAAAAATAAAATTAAAGAGAGCACAATAGGTCTATCGAACTCTCGGCAGGTACATACACATAAATTCAGTTTTGGGAAGAGAAGGGGATTGCTGAAACCCCAAAACTGGCACACTATACAAAAAAACCTAAAGAATTGAGAAAATGTTGGCATTTCTGGGAAATGACCTTGACTGAGGAGAGACCTCTCCTGGGGAGATATTAAACACCATGAAAAATTAATTATACCTCAATGTATGGATTGTTTGGTACTGAAGTCGGGTGCAACATGCACGGATGGGGGGGGGGGGAAGTATAATTCTGAACTATTTTCCCAAATTTATCGCTTTTTTAAAGTATCGATCTTGATTGTTAAATGGTACTTCTCCTGAATGAATAAACCCAATTCATTGAAAAGGAAGGACCTTACTGGCATTTCTTCCTTTGTACTTGGGGGGGGTCGAAAACCTGAAAAATATTTTGATTCCCCTTTCAAGGATCTTACCTCCCCCCTCCCCTCTCCATTCCAATAAGGGTGGCTGGTTTTACGGAAGTTTTTGATTTTTATGGATCCAGAAGTTGTTTTTTTACTAGGGGTAGAGAGTATTCCTTTTATATGCCTTCTTGTATATCGCTATGGCAAAAAAAATTCTCTCTGGGAAACAGTTTTTGATAGAGTACATGATATGGATACAATCTATTAAGACAAGGCTTTATTTTCCAGATCTGCAGATTTTGTTGGCATAGAATAAGAACTGATGAAAATGGATTGTGTCCAGCTTGTCGGAAGCCTTATGCAGAAAATCCAGCAGATTTTAAACCCTTGACATCTCAAGAGCTTGCTAAAATCAAAGCAGAAAAGAAGCAAAAAGATCAAGCAAAGAAACAGAAGGCATATGAAAATCGTAAACATCTACAGAATGTCAGAGTAGTACAAAATAACCTTGTTTTTGTTGTTGGATTACCACCAAAGATGGCAGACCCAGATGTAAGTTATAAGTATATGTTTTCTTTTTTTTTTAAATTTAAATTAAAGGAAACTAAATGGTATTTCTTGGGTGCAAAAGAAAGTTCGCAGGAATAGTAGTTAAGAACCCATGCCTAATGGAAACTTTATTGTTTTATTGACAATGGATGTCTAAATAAGAAAAACCTTTTTTTAAATAGTAAAACTCTTAAAGGATATCGGAGTGTAGAAAAGAATTTTAAATGATAAGAATAGAAAATCAAAAGCAGAAGGCTCTAAACTCCCTGAATGGATTAATGCTTTTTAATAGACATAAGAATTAAACAATTTTTAATGTTTATCATGTTTTAAGGCAGTTTTTCGTGCCTCTTCCATGCTATGTTGGTTTGGGCAATGCGCAGGCAGATCTATTCTGGCTCCAATTCCTCTCCCTAAAGTTTTTTTCTTTGGGGGGGGGGGGGCCAAAATGCAATGTTATGAGAACGTTATCTATAGTATTATAATAATGGTATGCGTACCCCCCTATTTACAGGTAATGGAACCTTTGTGGGGATCAGTATTGATATATTGGTTGCATGTGTTTTTTTAAATATATATTGTCTCACCTATCCTTTTCATCATGCTTACACACAAGGTTAGAAATAGCAGCCCTAAGAAATAACTTGAGCAATTGGAAATTAGCTAAAATAGGATCAAAGGATGCAGCAACCTTGGATTGTCTTCTTTTTTTACATACATGTGTACTCTATAGTTGAAAAAGTAACCTACTCCGCCAAACCTAGTCTAACCACCTCTATATATTAAATATTTAATTAAAATATACTTAACCATAGTTTTCTCGCTAGGACTCAGCTAGTTATAAACGATTACAGACAGACAAGCCGGTTCTACCCAGATCAAGAACTTGAGTGGGGTTGCTATAATCATAAGCACCTTTTTTTCTGTTATGCTCATACTCTTTATTCATTTTCTCTATTGTCTAATTTCAGTCAAAATAATGTTTGATTTCATATTATTTGTGTTTAACTATAATTAATTCAGTTTTAAAACCAAGTCCAAAAAGGCCAGTAATATCCAGTGTTTAATGAAATTATGACAGACTTATGGGATTTTTGTTTCTTTTGGGAAAGTTTTCCAACTGGCAAGTGTCCACTACATAATATAAGATAAAGCCTATGGCAACATGTTTACAGCAAGATATTAGCTAGAACCCAGAAACTTTCCTCCGGCTGATCCAGAGCCATCTCTTGAAAAGATGACTACCGAAAACAGCAAATTTTATCAGGAGAAAAAAAAAAGCCGTTGGTTGTTGTTTGAATTGGATTTATGAATACTGTTGTATGAAAAACGTAACAACTACAAAAAATTTCGATTATTTAGTATATTAGTAAAGAAATTGAATCATGGAAAATTGATAAGATGGTCAAGACAGAATAAAAGATTTGAGTTTTTTTCGTTGGGTTACGTGGAGTTGTCTTATAATTTTTTCCCCTTTTTTTAGAGGTTTCAAAGTCGACAGACAAATGTTGTGACAGGAGGAAAGACTATGGGCAACTAGTGAAGTGGCTCCAAGATAACGGCGCAAAAATTGTTAATTTAAAAATAGAAGAATATGATGGACTAGGCAATGGACTGAAAGCTACTACAAAGATAAAGAAGCAAGATTTGTCAATACTCATCCCTAAGAAAACTATGATTACATCTGAAAGTGCACCTCAATCTGAAAGTTGGACCTCAACTATAGTTGAGGTCGAAAATATACAAGATGTTTAAAATACAAAAAAAAAATATTCAGATAAATAACCTTCTGTCAAGTAACCAGAACATGTAGAAATCCTTATAATATTCAGCCTGTGATCTGCCTTTTTTTTCTAGTGTTAATCTAATTTATAATAAACATTTATATTTGACCTGGTTTAAGCCATGTCGTTATGAACGAGATTTCCTAGTTTATGAATGATTTACCCCTGTGAACGTGCTTAGTGTGCCACTTACACTTTTACACTGGTACCAAAAGCACTAAAGAGATAGGCAAAAGCGTATCCAGGATTTTGTCTTTACATGACAAGGTGGGACAGTTAGCAAATAGCTTGAGAGAGTTGGGCGTAGAAAAAGGCGATCGTGTCGCTATATACATGCCTATGGTGCCAGAAGCTGCCTATGCGATGTTAGCTTGTGCGCGTATTGGTGCTGTGCACTCAGTGATATTTGGTGGTTTTTCTCCCAAAGCGATTGCCGATCGCGTTAACGATTGTGACAGTAAGGTCATTATTACTGCCGATGCTGGCCGTCGAGGGGGGAAAGTCGTTCCTCTCAAGGCGAATGTGGACAAGGCACTTGATGAATTTGATTGCCCTTCAGTTAACCATGTTTTGATGTTTAATTGTGTGGGAGAAGAAATCGCTCGCCAAGAAAAAGATGTATTAGCTGAAGAGATTTTAGCTAATTGTGACAGTTATTGCCCACCGGAAAAAATGAATGCCGAAGATCCGTTGTTTATCCTGTATACCTCAGGTTCGACGGGCAAACCTAAGGGCGTGCTTCATACCACTGGCGGCTACTTGGTATACGCTGCCACAACACATAAAACCGTATTCGACTAACAACCGGGTGAAGTGTATTGGTGCGCAGCTGATGTTGGCTGGATAACAGGTCATAGTTACATTGTTTATGGTCCGCTTGCCAATGGTGCTACGACCCTAATGTTTGAGGGAGTACCAACCTATCCAGACGAGCGAAGAATTGGTCAAATTATTGATAAGCACAATGTAAATATCCTCTATACCGCACCTACGGCAATAAGAGCTTTGATGACTAAAGGTGAGTTTGCTGCAGAAGGCTCTACCCGAGCATCACTGCGCTTGTTGGGGTCGGTTGGTGAGCCAATTAATCCAGAAGCATGGCAGTGGTACCACAAAGTAATGGGCAACAGCCAATGTCCTATCATTGATACTTGGTGGCAAACTGAAACCGGTGGCATGATGATAACGCCATTTCCTGGTGCAACTGTGACAAAACCTGGTTCTGCCACTAAACCGGTATTTGGTATTGATGCGGCTTTGGTGGATAACGAAGGTAATGAGCTTGAAGGGGCAACGGAAGGTAATTTAGTTATAAAGTCCAGTTGGCCTGGGCAGGCCAGAACGTTATGGGGTGATCATGAGCGTTTTGAACAAACTTACTTTTCCACTTATCACGGATTGTATTTTACTGGAGATGGTGCCAAACGAGACGAGGATGATTATTTTTGGATCACAGGTCGGGTAGATGATGTGCTCAATGTGTCAGGACATCGACTGGGGACTGCAGAGATAGAGAGTGCGCTGGTGGCTCACCCTGCCATGGACTTAGTGATTTATGTTATGTTTAGTGCGTTGGAAGCCGTTTCTACAGTTCTAATACAACTATTGACCACCCCAAGAGCCAAATATTGGACGTGCAAATGATCATTTGTTATGTTATCCATCCTTTGTTTTATTTCCAATACAGTAAACCATTCTTAGCAGTGAATGTTCTTTCATCAAGGAACAATTTCGATGCTGGTGGTTGTCAAGGATATTATTAATTGAAATGGCTTCAGGAGGGGTAATAACAATAGTACAAATGAATTAGATTATAGCCGTAACACATATAAACCCATCAGCCAAGGACTTTTCCAAGAGCTTTAAATATGCCATCGTTTTTTGTTCCATCTTCTAGATAATACTGTCCCAGCTTTGCGATAAAGAGAGACATCAGTTGCAGTAATTTAAAAGATATTATGTGGCAAGTTTCAGACATGGTAAATATAAGGCAATCCATTTAAACCAAGCAACATAAAATGATCACTCTAATTCAGTTTCGCAGATTTTCAAACGACACTTTTTCTATTAACTGTTTCAATGTGTTGCATTAGTTAAACATTTACGGCCTTGATAAAGGTCTATTGTTGCAAAAATAAGATTTACGCCATACAAAACCTTCCATTAGCAAATTCTGATCAGCAAAACGCTTTTCTTTGGTAATTGTGAAAAAGAAGCACAATTTTCTGTTTTTTTTTTTAGAAGAACTACATGCCGCCTTTTGAAATACTTCCGCCAAAACGGCCAGAAATAACAACACGGTAGATGTTTCAAAATAGGACGAGAAAACAAGTCATTTGACAAATCCCTATACGGACCCGATGTGCGACGTAAAGTTGACTTTAAATGTAAACATAACTTTTCGTTAATTTAAAACTAAAGAAAAAAACTGATGTAAGTTACGTTAGAATAGGCAAGATCCGAGTTAGGCAGTATCCAAAATGATGTCAATTCGCCTATTTTAGCAATTACGCAAAATTTTGACACATAGTGGGTCTGTAACGTTCGATAAATGCTACATCGACTCGTGAAGTAAATTCGTCTATATTTCTTTAATTTTAGCCAGTTGAAGAGGGAACAAATTCATTTTCTACTAAAATAGCCTTGAATATATATTTGATACCTTTCTCCTTGCCCAGTGATTTAGATCATTCGACATTTGTCCTTACAATCTCGTCAAAAGCAACATCACACTTTTTTTTTGCTTTCCTGTCAAACAGGGATACTAGCGTTTGTCCCGATATGGTACAAATATGACAATATTATTTTGGACAAATGGAAGCGCCGTTATCACGTGATCGCCGAAGACATTACGGCCATGGCGCTGCCCGTGCTGCGCCATCGCGTACTCGCCAACTATTTTGCCGAAGCCGATAACGTCACGGTGGATGCCGTCCTCACCGATCTGGTTCGCCAGCACAGCTAATGCGCCCGACCGCCAGCCATCTACTGGACCCCGCCGTGCTCAGCGCCATGGCCAACATGGAGCTGATCGCGCGGTCCGTTGTGGAGGGCATGTTGCTGGGTTTGCACCGTTCGCCGGTGTTTGGTTTCAGCCAGGAGTTTGCCGAATATCGCAGCTACCGCGACGGCGACGACCCGCGGCACATCGATTGGAATGTATTTTCCCGCTCCGACCGGATGGTGGTTAAGCGCTTTTTGGGCGAAACCAACAGCCATCTGATGATCCTGCTCGATAGCAGTGCCTCGATGGGTTACGGCGATGGCATCAGCAAGCTGCGTTACGGTCAGATGCTGGCGGCGAGCCTGGCTTATCTGGCCGGGCGTCAGCACGACGCGGCCGGGGTGATTGTGTTTGATGAGGCCGTGCGGGGATTTCGCGCACCGTCCACCAAAGCCGGCTCTCTGACCAGTGTCCTCAAAATCCTGGAAGCTGCTGAACCTGGATCGGGCACGCAATATGGTCCGGCCTTTGCTCAGTTTCCCAAGCTCATCAGTCGGCGCGGTCTGGTGGCCGTTATTTCCGATTTCTATTGTGAGCCCCAAGCCATGGTGGACGCGATTCAGCCCCTGGCGCTGGCGGGGGGCGGACGGGAGGGCATCTGCGTTGGGGAAGGCGAACCCCAGGTGACCGGCCGGAGCGTCGACGCGACGCAGGAGCTGGGGCTCCCGGCCGTCGACGTGGAGCGAGAGCGCGAGCTCGCCGTGGGCGACCTGCAGGGTGGCCTTGCCCTCCAGACGCTGCGCGCGCTCCTGGAGGCGGACGTCGTAAAACCCCTGCTGCGCGAACACGGGGAGGGCGATGAACAGAGAGAGGGTGGTGATCAGCTTGGTCATGGGGTTCCTTCCTGCCGTCGTGGCAGGGAGCGCAAGACCCCGGCCAAGTCACAAGTCCTGGAGGGACGGATTGTGAGGGCAGGTTAGGCCCTGTTGCAGCGCGCCTTGGAACCGATGGCAACCGCGGGTTGTCGCCGCGCCGTCGCTAGAACGGATTCAGCTTCCTGCCGAGGGCCTTGGCCTTGATCTTGGCGTGTTCGCCCGCGGTCACGAAGTGCTCGTTCTCTCCGCAGCCGCTGAAGGTGTTCCCCGAGCGCGTCGGCGTCCCCACATAGTACCTTTACCTTATTACCTTCCACCCCAGTCTGGACTTCTTACCATGTCAAAAAATGAACTTTTTTTTTACTGGTTGCACCCCAGTCACCAAAAAATTATTTTTTTTCTACTTTTCAAAAATATTCACGATATTTAACATTTATTATTATTAATTATGTTTAATTTACACAGCAAACCAGTGTTTCCCGTGCTGCGGCAGCTATTCCATATCATAAGTAAAAAATTGAGAATTTTTTTTGCTATTTTGTTTCTAAGTGTGTTTGTTTGTTACGATCAGTTTACGACCAATGTATCATTATATACCTCGTGACTTTTGCTGTCTTCAACAATCTCTAGAAGTTGTTTCACGACTCAGAGGCATTTTTAACATTATTATTTTTCGAGATTAACATTTTTTATTATTATTTATGTTTCACTTACAGAGCAAACCAGTGTTTCCCGTGCTGCGGCAGCTAGACATAGACGACAACGTCGAAGACGGCACAAGCATGCGCCTATGACAAGGACCTCCTCTTTTTCTTCCATAACTGAGTCTACAATGTCCGTCAATGTGATAACAGTTTCGTTGAATATGGATACTGTCAGTTTCTTAGGCATATCAATTGTTGGACATAGTAATACTGGTGGCGATGGCGGAATTTATGTAGGATCTATTATGAAAGGGTAAGGAGGCTTTTTATTACTTTTTATCTAGATGAAGATCGATTTAGGAGTTATACTGTATATTGATTTGAAATTTTAACCTGTACCAGATTCGAATTTGGTAAACTTAAGAGCATTGGAACATAAATATATATTTTTAACTCATTTTTTCAAAATTGACTGAAAAGTAGATTTTTTTTCCAGAATCTATGAATATAAGTGAAACCGAAGGGGGCGAAATAGACTGGGCTTTACATAGCGCAGATATACATTTGATCTAAGTTATAAATATATTAATGCAAAAAAAACAAAAAAAAAACTGAGGAGTTGAGGAAAAGGAGTAAAAAAGATCAAGTTATTTAAAGCCTAATCCGTTTTGCTTCCATCGTTTTCAGTTATATTTATAGATAAAATATATTATTATATAAGTATTTTCTACTTTTGAGTTTCCCGCTTTGTTTTCTACTTTGAAATTGATTATTTTCTACTTTTGAGTCCATTTTCAAAACGAGTTTAAAAGATCATATTTATTATTTTCAATTTTTTAATCGTCTCTGAGACTAAAAAGTCTAAGGTATCGAACAACTTTTTATTGTCAAATTCAAGGCCATAAGCTAGGCATGCTTGTTTGTTTGTGGCAGACTCCCTGCTGAGCTCTTCCGAAAATGACCGTCCGAGTTACTGTAAATCGTATGCCTCATATCAATGGGACTTCGCTCGCCCTCTGAAATCTGCTGATGAGTGAAAGCATGAGACGGCAGATCAGTTTCCGACTTCTCAAGACGCAGTATCTGGTAACGTAAGAATGGATTCCCGTGGGCCCGATATGTCCCATTGGGCAACGAAGAGTCGACCGAATCCGCACCAACAACCGAAAACAGATGAGAGACTTCAAACCTCGAAGGGATCCGCCACTGCCGCGAATGCCCGCCATAAGTAAACGCAACCCGAAACGCATGATAGGAAGCCGGAGGAGCCGAGAGCTCTCCCGTGTGCCCCAGTTCGATCTGAGGCAAGGGTTCGTCACGGCGCCAATACTGAACCGCTTCTAACACACCATCATCACGGATCTCAAACAACCCTGACAACGCGGTGCCATCGGTTGATACGGCCGTGAAATGCCCTGTTGCCCGGTCCAGATCGATCGAACCCGGACGGATCCGAAGGAGTCCCAAGTTTAAGAACTCCTGAACCTTCTTCTGCGCCGCCACCACCAGGACGGCTGCAGCGGATTTCTCAATCCAGCTACCAACGTACTGCGTGTCTAAGGGATCTTCGCTCTCAACACAGGTTAAATGCGCGCTTTCCGCGCCTCCTGCAATGGCCCAGTAGTTAGGATAAATGCCCCCGCACGCCACCCGCGGGATCGCGAAGGGTTTCCCAAAATCACTGCTACTCAACAGCAGGCGAGAGAAAAACTTCCCCTCATCCCAACGCAGATGATGCAGATCCACGCTCCCTTCCTTGGAACGAATGGGCTCACCCGACACCTCTGGAATCACTCCGTCAACCGTATCAACACGTAGGCCCAGCAGGTTCGAAATTCGCGGTGGGCTTTCCAGCCACGCCAACACCTCATCAACAGAAACCTGTTCCGATGGAACATCCCGTTCTTGCGCGGAAAGCGGTCCGAGGCCAATAACCACTAGAACTCCGACCAAACGCAAAATCCACCTCCTATCCATAAGGAAAACAGACTACTTTCCAATCGAATTCCAGCAACACAAACTGGCTCCAACGACCGCTCAGGGGCTAAAGTGTCGTTATTTTATCTCCTTGAGTTGCTCAATCGCCGATTTGCCCACTTGATCGCCTTTCTGAATTTCGCGTCCGGGAAAGTCACGGGCGACGCAGGAGTTCGTGATACAGATCAACCGCCAAAGGCCTCGTGACGATGTTCGCGGCGGCGCCTGGCACAACACAAGGGTGAAGATCAAATCATTACAGGAGCGTCTTGGTGTAAAGCCATGTTGCTCTTCTCTCATGTACTTGTCGAGTGGACTCTGTATTCTTTGGGGGATTATTAGTGCAAGAAGTTTACCAGGTATAGATGACAGAATAATGCCTCTCCAATTCCTAGGTAGTGATTTACCGTCTTTTTTGACGAGTTTTATGAGTGTGCTGCGCTTCCAATCTGTTGGTACTTTTTGCGTCATCCAAATTTTTCGGAATAACTGATTGATGCCTTTATTAACTCCGCCGGGATACGGTCATTGCCTGGTGCCTTGACGTTTTTTAATTTCTTTGCAACTCTCAGTAATTTTCCACGGGGCTCTGTAATAATGTCGAGCTTGAGGAAAGCTATAGAGGGTACGTCTAGAAGCTTATCAGGCAGTGTTATAATCTAAAGCTTTTCAAAATAGTTGGCCCATGTCTCATCAGTAGCCGATCGCTCGGTGTTGAGGACGCCATCACAATTTCTTACAGGTCCATCTTGAATCGGTTTCTTGCCTATTATTTCGATCTTTAGTTTATAAAGGGTTCTAGAGTCCCCTCTCTTTGCTGCATCTTCAGCTTGTATTACTTTTTGCTCAATGTAGTTTCTCTTATCTGTCCATACCTTTTCTTGGTTTCTTTGTCGATCCTCATATCATCGCTTTTCTTATGTATTAGTACACTTGGTATATGGGCATCCAGAAGTTAGCTTTTTACCTTTTTTCTTTCACCGATCAGGTCCCACGTCTTTGGGTTAGAGCCATTCATCATTCAGTTTTGTATATCACAGAGAAGATACATAAATTTTTATTCAAGTACTATTTACTGATATTTCAATAAACTTTTCAAAAGACAAACATAATTATCGATCATCTTTTTTCATTAAATCCTTAAGGTGGCAAAGAACATTCAAGAACTTTTCAGCTAAAAATTCCTGGCGTTTCTCACTATTTCAAAGACAATTATAAACAATTTTTATGTTCTGGAAGCATATCTTCTTAAATTAGGCGTAGTCTATCAATATCCAATCTCCCACAATTCACCAAAGGTCACCGCAGGGTGGATAGGAAAGTTCCTATAAATGGATATAAAGGTTCCTACTACACTTGGAATGATGTAACACACCAATGAAGGATCTGGTCCCTATGGGTTAGGGTTGAAACTGTATAATACTCGGCCAGGAGTCATAAATGTGATCATATGAGGGAAAAGGCCCTTTCAATGCATACCATATAACGTCTAACGGGATTTGTACATATCCCCTCAGTTGAACTGGGGTATACAGATTTGAAACACTCTTTTTTTGATTGCAAAATCCTTTTTTCGCTCTCTTATAACATTATAAAAAATGAGCTATGCCATTTGGTATTTGGCACCGAAATATCTAAAACACACAGCTCATTTTGAAAATATATAGACGGGCGTAACGATTCCCGTCATTGCCATGTCTCAAGTATGTCCATCGTTCCATACCCAAATATCATGGTTGTAAATTATAATTTTAGAACTTCATGCAAGCTCATTTCTATGTCTCCACGAGTACCTTTAAAGGAATTCGATGGCTTAAAAGATTACCCTATCTCTTTCATTGTGAACTTTTTTAGTTTCTTTGGCCAAATTATCTAGAGTTGATCGGGCAGTTTTGCCATAGCTTGTAAAGCTTGGATAAGAGATCCGAACAAATGACAAAAAACTAAAACCCGACGCATACATTTCCAAAAATCTTAGAAACCATTTCACTTCTATCGTTTTTTGCCAGGGATAGAGATATTCAGATGTTATGGAACTTACATCATTAGAAAGTGTTACTTCTGTCTAATCTGTTGAACATAGCAGAATTTTTTTTGAAGCTCAAGAAAGAGTAGTCCCTAAAAATGCTCCAGCATACCTGCTAAGAAAACACTCAAGATCAGTTTAAAATAGGTGATATTTGAGTAATTTAACAGCTTTGATTCCTTGTAGTGCTACCTGCTTTTATTGAAAACTTTGTCGACACAGAATACACATTATCAACGATGTACGTACATTGAATATACAGCGCTCTGCTTAACAATTAGTAAGAGACTATACATTTTCAAGTCTCTCCGTGAGCATTTCGAACTATTTACACATATAGACCCTGTATCAACGTTGACCAATATTGCTTTGTGAGTTCCCTGTGGTTCTAGGAAAATTCTTTAATGGGCTATTTGAGACGGTCAGCCGAGGCTGAGACTTGCATAATAATTTTAAGGCATTGAATTCCCTTAAGCTCACCACGTGTGATTTTCTAGGAATCAATTTCTATCTACCATTATTTTGGACCAATAAGAGCTGCTTAAAACGAGGAAACAAATTATAAATGGGAAATAATGGTCATGTCCCTACATTGATATCTAGCTAAGCGTGCGTATGAATTTGGATTAATTAAACTCAATCACAGGAATCACTTTCCACTTTGGATTCATGCAAAGACGTGGACATGTAGATTTTTTGCTTTAAGTTTTGTAAATCTTAAAAACTGGACCCCCTGTCGTGTATAGCTGACTGGTCACACAGGTTTACAGGCAAACCAGTATTGTTTAAGCTTTAATAGAGCATATGGCGAACACAAACCTTAAGCTTTTGGGAAATTAGCAAAGTTATTAAATTATTAGGCTTAGCTGTACTGTTAGTTATTAAGTTACTATATTAATTATTAAAAGTTATGAGGCTTTTAGGCGAAAATTTTCTCTCCACGATTAGCGCTATTTGAAAACCGACCCATATGACCCATGATAATATCAAAGAACTAAAAAATTTGTAGGATTTCTAACTGAACAGTTTTAGACGAAAAAATATATTGTCTTAAATTAGACTCAACATCAATAGGTAACAGCGGGGGATCTATTCAGGATTTATGTTCAGCAGGAGGGGGGAATTGGGGGGAGGTAAAAAAAAGAGTAGTGGTTATCACGGTTTCTGTGTAGAAAAGTTAGTTTATTTGTATTTTTGTACTGTGTTTACATGCATTGTAAACACACAGCAAAGTTATGCAATGGGGAAGCATGGTTGTCAAAAGAATCATCTAGCCTTTCTTCAGAAGCAGCCAGAGGTACCAAAAGAAGAGAACAACCCAAAAGCGCTTAACAACACAGCTGCAATACAATACCCTATGATACCCTAATGGCCTCTGGAGGCACAGGAGAATTCCTGTGTGGAATATGTACGGGATGAGGTCCTAATATAGCATTCTGTTCATACGTGTTGTAGTCGTAGCGTTCAGTCCAGACGCTAAAACCGTTGAGTTAACCGTAAAACCCGTTAAACTTTAACCGTTAAGTTGAAACATAAAAATTTGATTTTAGAGGAAAAAATTTAATATGACTTAAAAAGATTACTGTATGAGGGAGTGACGGACTCACCCTCATCGCCAATATCATACTTTTGACTATTTATATTGTAACTTTAACAAGTTTAACCTTTTTCTATAAAAATGGATAGAAAAAGCAAATCGATTTACCATGGCCACTAAATCCAGTTGCAAAGAATACATTTCTATGTATGGGATGAGGTCCTAAAATAGCGTTCTGATCATACGTGTTGTAGTCGTAGTGTCCAGCCCACGCGCTCTTTACCTGAAAGAAAAACATAAGAGTTAATAAGCAGTAGCTACACCATTGACCTTATCTACTTTTGTGCTTCCTGAATAAGTTCTGGTAAAACGCATATGAAATAGCCGCTTCGATACGATAAAATATCATATTGCATAAAACGGAATGAATGGTTTATATTATATTAAAATGTTTTCGTGCATTAGTCTAAAAAAAAAAAACTACACAAGAACCTTTTCAAAGAAAAGTAAAGAACTATATTCAACCAAAGGATGCGCCGGAGGGGGCCGGAGATATCGGGGCGAAAGGCGCCATGGCGTTGGGGGGTGTCGTTCGTGGGGGGCGGATCTGGGTGAACTACCTGGAAAAAGTGTCCGAGGGGCGATTCTCCGGGGTCGTTCATCGTTCGGGCAGGAATCTTCGGCTGGGGCTCGGTGAAATGACGGTCAATCTTCAAATGGTGCTCTTTGGCTTGGCCTGGCCGACCGAGGATTCCACTCATTACGAAAAACTTGGCTCACCCGGCAACCGGGAGAACCAACTCTACGCCAAGGAAACGGGATGGAATCTCTGGACCCAAGAGAAACCGATCCCGCCATGGGAATGGCGGGGTGAAAGGGCTTCGTCTGCGAAGCAAGACCTGGGCGTTGCGGTGATTGGGCAAGTGAATCGTCCCGGCCCCTTGACGTTGGCCGAAACGGGGCGGGTCACTTTGTTGCTAGC
>JAAAKM020073195.1:92315302-92327239 GCA_010016025.2 Alatinidae sp. Z8VKAUB7J3
CTGGGGGCCCGACAGGTGATGCGGATTTCGATCGGATCGCGGTTGTGCGCGATGGGATATCAACCCGATTTCGGATGAATGAATTGCGGGAACAACGGAATCTCTCTAAACGCTACTTGATTAATAGCGGGGATCGGATTCTGGTTCCTCATGTTTCCAAGCCGGAGAATTAGGGGGGCTGTGCTGGCGGAGTCGCCTTGATGGATCGACTCTCGTCGTGGTGAGATTCCGTTGGCTATTGGGCGGTGCTTTCGAGCAGTGATTTGGCCCGGGCCAAGTCCTTTTGGTTGGCTCGGCGCATCATGGGAACCATGAGGGGGCTCATCCAGGCGGAGAATCCGGTGGGTTCACCTCGGTTGCGAATCGACATCCGGGTGTGATTCGAGTCCAGCGGTTCCCAAGTGTACTGGGTTTCCATTGGAAAAGGGCCTTGCTCGGTGCGCATGACGAGCTGCTCGTTCGGCGTCCATTCGATGATCTTGTAGGTGTATTCGAGGCGACGTCCGAGGAAGTGTGCCACGAAACGCATCTGAGACCCCAACTGCATCGGTGGGTCGGTGATCCATTCTACCGAGCGGATATTGACGTACCATTCCGGCGCGTTGCTGGGGTCGCCAGTGTACGCGGCTACTTCTGCGGGTGGCCGTTCGATCGCGATAGAGGTCGTGACGTCGACCCGGCTCATGGGATCAGTTTCTGACCGCGAAGCCAGTCCTCACAGCGGTCGGGCCAGCTCGAAACCGTGTGTTCCGAGGCGCGGAGTCCGTATCCATGGCCTCCGGTTGGATAGAGATGCATGGCGACGGGAACCTTGTGTTTCTTTGATCCGGACCGCCCCGCCGGTAATAACCCCGGGCGGCGAGGCGACAAGACCAAGGAGCGACAGTGCGGTGACAGACTTACCGGAGCCGCTTTCCCCGATGATGCCCAGACATTCTCCCTTTGCGACCTGGAAGTTCACGCCGCCAACGGCCTTGTAGGTATGCCGTCCAACTTGAAATTCCGTTCGCAGGTGATGGACATCCAGCAGGGCGTCGGTCGCGCGCAAAACCGGGGGCTTTTGACGTTCGATCCGGGTGGCCGCTGCCGGTCGGGCCACCGCCCCTGAACGAAGGCGCGGGTCGAGCGCGTCGCGGATGCCATCGCCCAGCAAATTGACGCTCATGACGATGACGAAGATCATCGCACCGGGAACGATGGACGCGTGCGGCGCGTTGATGAGGACTTTTCGTCCTTCGCCAAGCATCGAGCCCAAATCGGCCTGGGGCGGTTGCGAACCAAGGCCCAGAAAGCTTAGACCCGCCGTTTCCAAGATCATCCAGCCGATGGTCGTCGACATCGCAATGACGATGACTGGCAGAACATTCGGCAGCACCTCCGAGACGATCAGCCGCGTATTCGACATGCCCGACAGGCGCGCGGCGTCGACAAACTCGCGGTGGGCGATGCCAACGGCAACGCCGCGTATGTTGCGGGCGAAGAACGGGATGTTAACGACCGCGATCGCAATCAATGCGTTGAGCAGGCCCGGGCCCAAAACGGCGACAATGGCGAGAGCCAGGAGAATGTAGGGAAAGGCCATCAGCATATCGACGCCGCGCATGATCAGCCCATCGGTTTTGCCGCCGTGGAACCCGGCGATTATTCCAATGGTGGAGCCAATAACTGCCGCGATGACGGCCGCCGCTACCCCGACGATGATCGATAGCCTCGTGCCCCAGATCAGACGGGAAAGGAGATCGCGGCCGAGATGGTCGGTTCCGAGCAAACCCGCCTCTCCGAAAGGAGCCTTCAACCGATTGGCGGGGTCTGTGATGTCCGGATCGGCCAGCGGCAGCCAGGGAGCCAGCAAACAAATCGCAATTACCGCCAGCAGCACGATAGCGCCGAATGCCGCCAATCGATTGCGCAGTATCAGATTGAAGGTTGTCACGATCGGGGCGCCCTAGGTTTTGACCCTGGGGTCCAGCCAACTTTGGGCAAGATCGGCCAGCAGATTGAACAGCACATAAAAGGCGGCAACGATGACGACGCCCCCTTGAACCAGCAAAATGTCGCGCGTCGATATCGCTTGAACGAGCATACGGCCGACGCCCGGCCATTGGAACCTTATTGAAAATATCATGGTTACCTGAATTTGGCTGGCCATTGCTGTTGGGTCTTGCAGAAGGAGCACCGGCTCTGGCTTCAACTTCTAAAGCATAAGCGCCTTGCTTCTCGCGATCGAAAACCACTTTTGTAAAAATTTCTCCTGTTTGTTCATTGATTTCAAAATAATCCCGGCCTTCGTTCCTTGGAGAGCGTACAATACCGTAGAAAACCTATATTTCGAAGAAAGAAATGCTGAATATGACAATCATAATAAAAGAGTAGAAGACTGGCATATTTAAGAGAAAAAAAGTAAGTGGTAATTGCCTCAAGGATGTGAAGCCAGGAAAAATTTGTTTAAGGTATTTCTGTTACTTTTTTACGAGTCAGACCAAAATGTTACGAGGAGGGGGGAGTTTAAACCTGCTAATCTCTAGGGTGAGTTCAAACCTGGTAAGGCCGTATCCCCCTGGATGTGACCTTACCTTTTTGAAGTCCAATACCTGTTAAAAAGAGAAAATTAATGGTCCAAAGTGGATCATATTTCACCGATTTTAACAAGCATATTTACTTTTTTTTCCCTTCCTTATTATTCTTTACAGACATTCCAGCCGAGAAGATGAAAAAGAGGTATTCCCTACTAAGGTTGGTCCAAAGAACCCCCTCCTCCTTGAGAGTCCTAACTTAACACGAACAATTGAACCCTTACCTATCCCCACTTCAAAACAAATTATTTGATCTCCCCTTCCTAATAGTTAAAGCTTTGTGTTGGGTATTCCTACACTTATCTTTTTAACATAACCCAAATTAACATTACACTTACCTGTAGCGCTTGTAGTCACCGTGCTTTAACCCATTCTGCTGTTGTGATGTTTTGACATATTTCAAAATAGGGAGACTAAGTTGCTTTTCATTCCTATTGAGTTCCAGATCATCAACTACCTCCTCAGACATGGGTTCCTTGAAAATTAACAATATTCTCATTTTTACTGCTTAAACCTATAGAGCTTCCTAAAATCATACTACCTATTAACAGCAACAGCGAAAAACAAGTTGTAAATAAAGCTCCTGCTTTTTAAATTTACCAAAAGTAGTAATGCGTGGAAATAAGCTGCAAAAATACATCTTGCTAGTGGCAACATTCATTTTAGGTTTATTTGCATACACCTTTCAGGAGTTTAATCTGAGTTGCAGATCAATACCTGATTTTTCTTTCTTTTTTTTTTTTTTTTTGTTTCTTTACACATCAAATTTGGAATAAACAAAGAGTTTCTATTTCTGGAAAAGGAAAGCAACATACATATGGACACTTTTGTTCGCCAATCTAGCGCGACTCGGCAGTGATCCGGTTGATCGCATTGAGCATCGCCAGGATCGTACTTTCGACCGTGTCCGTACTGACGCCGACTCCGCGATAGCTTCGGCCGTTATGTTCGACTTCCAGATTGACTTCGCCAATCGCATCGCGTCCTAACGTCGCACTGCGAACACGATAATCTTTGCAGACCAGCTGAATCCCGGTGATCTTTTCGACCGCCCAAAACGCAGCATCCACCGGGCCATCTCCCTGATCCACGCTTTCGGTGATTTCGTTGTCACCGGTTTTCAGCGTCACTCGAACATGCGGGCTACGCGACGTACCGCTGCTGACCTCATAGTCGACCAGAGACCACTGCTGATCCATGCTGCCGCTGATCTGTTGCTGGACCAGCGCAACAATATCTCCGTCGTAGATATCCTTCTTTTTGTCAGCCAGAACCTTGAACTGATCAAAAACGGTTTGCAGCTGCTCGCCAGTCAGAGTGAACCCGAGTGCTTTGGCTCGGTCAGCCAGCGCCGCTCGGCCGCTGTGTTTTCCCAAGACGAGATCGGTTTTCGAAAAACCAACTTCCTCGGGCAACATGATTTCGTAGGTGCTGCGTTCTTTCAACATTCCGTCTTGGTGAATCCCCGACTCATGGGCAAACGCGTTGCGTCCGACAATCGCTTTGTTGCGTTGGACTTGAATTCCCGTCGTCTTGCTGACCAACCGGCTTGCCGGCACCAACCGCTGCGAATTGATATTGGTTCGGCAGCGATAAAAATCGCTCCGTGTTTTCATCGCCATGACCAATTCTTCCAGCGCCGCATTGCCGGCTCTTTCGCCGATTCCGTTGATCGTACATTCAATCTGCCCTGCCCCGGCAGCCACGGCGGCCAAACTGTTAGCCACCGCAAGTCCCAAATCATCGTGGCAATGCGTGCTGACCACCGCTTTGTCAATATTGGGCACTCGGTCGTGCAACATTTTGAAACGATCATAAATCTCGTGAGGCGTCGTATAGCCGACCGTGTCCGGAATATTGACGGTCGTCGCACCGGCATCGATTGCCGCTTCGACCACACGACACAAAAAATCGTATTCAGTGCGGCAAGCGTCTTCGGGTGAAAACTCGACGTCGTCACAATACGATGCTGCTCGTTTGACACCTGCGACTGCCCGCTCGACGATTTCGTCCGGTGTCATCCGCAATTTGAATTCACGATGAATCGCGCTGGTCGCCAGAAAAACATGGATTCGTGATTCCGGAGCGTGCTTGACCGCATCCCAATTGCCCTTTGCTACAATTATAATTGCACAAGACGTGAAGATTTCCTTGGTTTTTTAGGCCTACACGACACATGTTACTCAGACAGCATTGGACACTTTGAACTGGCCATTAAAGAGGAAACGCTTGGAAGTGTTGTGTTGAATTTTCTTTGATCTCTTGGGCTAGACTTGGAAAATTGCATGAAACGCTTGGAAATTTTGTGTTGAATTTTCTTTGATCTCTTGGGCTAGACTTGGAAAATTGCGTGGGCATAGGCACTGATGGATGTGCTATGATGGTTTCAAAACATTTTGGTGCTGCAATAGAAGTTCAAAAGGTAGCAAAAATGCCCTGCATTGCCCATGTTTTAACCATGCTCTAAATCTTTTCCTGTCAAAAACTTCTTCTGTTTAGAGTGCTAGAAACTCCATCGGAGTAATAAAAGAAATAGTTGATTTTTTTGGTGCTTCTGTAAAGCGTGATTATATTATCCTCCAACCGGATAGTAGCCATTTACTCTCTTAGTAACATATCTGGACTGATTTTTCCACTCAGTCAGCTATTTCAAAAGAAGCGCTTAGACCCTGCGTCTGCAGCAAGTCATGTTAAGGACCTTCTTACCCAGCTGCAAGTCCAGCATTGGAAGAGTGAAAGCAAGTTTAAAAATACATTTGACAAGGTAACTAAAGTGGCAACCGAACTAGGTTTAGAAATAACAGTCCCGAGCACAGCAATAAAGCAAACAAATCAGATTAATGTGCCATTCAATTCACGCGAGGAATATAATAGAATATTATAGTTTTTATTCCCTTGTCGGACACAACCATTTCAGACTTAGAAAGCCGTTTTTTCATTGAAACACTAGACACTTTTAAGCTCAGTATTTTCTTGCCAATAAATTGTATAGAAATGAACAAACAACAATTCACTAATATGATTCATGACTTGTCCAATACTGGTCAGTAGTGGGCTTCCCCTCCCAATCAGTTTGTGAATCTGCCCTGGCTGGAGAAGGGACAATATGAAAACTCAGTGGCTTTGTCTGACAGTAAGCAATGCAGGCAAAGGAAGAATACCTGAAACACTAGAGGAAACTTTATAGAAATAGAACTGCAATGCTGAGATTTTCCTAAATATTTCAGCACTCTTGCAGATTCTCATGACCCTGCCTGTCAGTGTGGCATCTGTTGAACGAAGTTTTTTACCTTGAGAAGATTGAAAACATGACATAGAAATAAAATGACAAAGAAAAGACTCATCAGACTTGCCCTTCTTCATGTTCACCATGATATAGTCATAAGTATAACTCGCCAGTTCTTCCAAGAATCTAAGAGACTGGAGACGACTTCTCTTTTTCGACGAGAGAACTCCCAAAATATCGGCCTCGCCGAGCCCGTCAAGATGTCCCCTCTTCGACTAAGGGAACCATTTGCAAATTTCCGACCTATCGCTTCCGGAGATATTCATAACGACGGGTGGGACGACCTTATCGTCGGATCCGACCCCTCTTACGGTGGCCTTTCGGTGTATGCCAACCTGAACGGGAAACGCTTTGTCCGTCAATCCGTCAACATCGGTGAATTGCACGATCTTTTTGTTGTCAACGCCACACTCGTGGATGTTGACAACGATGGGTGGCTCGACCTGGTAGTCTCCACATTTGGAGGCGGTGTTTTCATACTTCCCAACCAGCGGGGACAGTTTAACTTCGAGGATGCGACAAAACTTGAGCTACCCGACGACACGGTCATGGTCTCATCCCTGGGCTTTGCTGATTTGGATCGTGATGGTGATCTCGACGCTATCTTCGGACGCTGGTCGATAGGAGAAGAACTCCGCAAACCAAGCCCGTTTGCCCTTTCAGCCCCAGGCTCGCGAAATCTGCTCGGCTGGAATGAAGCGGGGCAGTTTCGTCTTGAGCCCCTGCAGGCGACACCCGGCGAAACCACCTCGACACTCTTTTCCGACCTCAACCAAGACGGTTGGCCTGATCTTGTAGTGGGCAACACACTAAACGTGGCTGACATGTTCTACTTGGGGATCGGCGACGGTCGACTGCGTTTACTCACCCGTGACGAAGAGGTGGTTCTCGTATGCCCGCGCACCACCATGAGCGTGAGCACAGCGGACATCGATAACGATCTAAGATCCGAACTCCTACTCGCGCAGTTTGCGGAGCGAGATCGCAATCAACGTCAACACGAATCAAAGGCGTGGATACAAACGTTGCCCCATGGCGTTGTCCGACAGCACCAAGAGTATGCGGAGATTCTTGCCCTCGCACGAGCACGCCAATCTCTCACCCCCTTACTAACGGTGACGAACCGCGAAGATCGCCGACTGTTAATGGCGGTTAACATCGTCAACAGATACGCGCGAGGGATCTGGTTTCATAACGATCGTTCAGCTCGTCGGTGGATGAAAGAATTCAAACAGCTCCTACCCTCCGACCTTCAGTTTCTCAGCCGCAAGCTGATGGAGGACCGCTTCGCCGAAACGATTGCAGCGACAGCAGCCTCGATCCCCCAACAGCCTAGGATAAACACATTGCTAGTAGCGGGTGACGGCGGCCGCTACACCAACCAAGCAACCCTTAAAAATATCCAACCCTACCGTCACGCAATGGGAGCATGGGAAATTTTCTCTTCTCTCCCTAGGATGTATGTTGACAAAATTGTTGGATTATGAGCAAGAAGAAAATGCCGGAATAATTTTATATACAATCGAACTTTATAGGTGAACACTGGTCCAACCTTGAGAATAGAGGGGATTGAGTGTTTCTGGGGAGATGAGGGTTATAAAGGGGGATGGGATAAAATGTCGAAAATCAAAGTCTTTTTCCACTGATATCAAGGGTGGGAGTACCTCCTTTGCGCACGTATGGTTGGTCTAGATTATTATCTTGTGGGTATTTAAAATTCTGTTCACTTTTTAGGTCTAGAGAAGGACAGAAATTATTTGTGAAGAAAATTCCGATGGATATGGAAGAGGTAAATTTTAAATAGTTTTTATTTAATTTTATTTCTGTGTACATTACTTTTTGTTTTAATCTGTATTTACCTTACTTTAATTCACCTTTTATTTTCTGAATTTTTATATAACATTTAGCTGGTCTGATAAGATCGACGATCATATCTTAACAAAACTTATAATCAATGTTTAAACTGCTTCCTATGGTCCCACTAACTGAAGTTTTCCATGCATATTGACTTGTGTTGACAATACATGAATCAGTTATAATAATTTACCGATTAATTCATAAATTTTAATTAGCAACTGTTGTGTTGGATTTGATTGCCCGTTGATTGCCCGTTGTTTTCATGTTGATTGCCCGTTGTTGTGTTGGATTGGTATGGCTTTTCGTTTGGAAGGATTCAGGTTGAGCCACTCATAGGTATATACATACCTGAAAACAGATTTTCTAAGATTTTATTTTGGTTGTTTCAAAATCTGAAGCTTTTAGAGCAGCATTTACGTCAGTGTGGCCTTGTTGAACGGTGAAAACAAATAAGTAAAACGAATCAGTTGAATGTGACACTTCCGTCCGTCAAAATTCAAACTTAAACATTTTTTGATTCTCAAAAATAATTGTACTGTCAAAGGTGCAGCTGATTATTAGGCCATTTAGAACAATATCTAATATCTAGATCTTGTTTGCTAATTTATCATCCATTTTTCCGTTTTTTTTTAATTTGGCGCTCGCTACTGCCAAAAACTGTATGTTCAAGCAATTATATTTCATTTATACTGTTCTTTGTTCTTTAAATTAAAAATAGTGAGTAGGTGTTGAGAAATATAACTGATATACAAGGAAAGAAAAGAAAAAGAAAGACCTATCTACTAACAGTGATTGTTGTTTTTAGAACAAGTTCAAGGGACCGGTTCATGCGCTGCATCACGAACCGTCGGGAGCGTTGGTGATTGGTGGCCAGTTGATGACGAGTAGTAACCGTCAGTGGCTGGAAAAATGGACGCCGGAGCAAGGGTTGCTTGAGACCTTCCCGACGTATAGGCCATCTGAGGGGCGAGGTTATGCGTCAATCATGGCCTTGGATGCGGATGAGAATATCTACCTGGCCCCTTACGTGACGGATCAACCTGAGTTGTTCCGTTTGAATCGCGATGGGAGTCTCGACGCGTCGTTTCACCCATTACCGATTTTCGGTACAGTCTCTCAGGTGGGTCTGTTTTCCAATGGCGACGTGCTAGTGGGGGGCGCAATTCATCTTCCTAGCTTTTCCTCAAACAACCTGATTCGGATCGTTGGAGTGCCGAATCCCGTGCGTCTCCGAGTCTACATCAGACGAGAAGCCGGCGAGGTTGTGATTGAGGGGGCTACGTTGGTTTCGGGAACCTACCAGTTGGAGTACACCGACTTGCTCGGGCCGTCGCCCGAGTGGCGTGTCGTGCAGTCGGAATGGTTTGATGGGACTCACTTCCGTTTCGTCCTGCCGGCAGTTGAGGAGCCCCAACGCTACTACCGGGCAGTGCGACGCTAGCGTATGGCCTGCCGCCAGCGCGCCCATTCGCTACGGACACGGTCGAGTTGCGATTGGTACTGAGGCATGGCTGCGAGATTGGTCGTTTCGGCCGGGTCGACCCTGAGATCGTAGAGTTCCTCGTAGCGCATCTCGCCCTCGGCTTCTTGGCCGGGGACTAGGTAGCGGCCGTATTTCCAACGTTGGTCTCGGTATCCTTCCGAAGGAACGATCAAGCCGTTGGCGGTGAACCAGTGCTCGTAGAAGAATGCCTGGCGCCAATCGATAGGTTCCGCCCCTTCGGCGAGGGATTTGAGGCTGGCGCCATGCATCCCGTCCGGCGCTTCAATGCCGGCGCAAGAGAGGATGGTGGGGGCCATGTCAATTGAAAGGGCCATCTCGCTTCGGCGTGAACCGCGTGGCATGGATTCTGGGCGCGGATCGAAGATAATGAGCGGGATCCGAATCGAGAGATCATGCGGTGTCCATTTGCCGGCGAAGCCGTATTCCCCGAGGAAGAACCCGTGGGCCGACGTGTAGATGATGATGGTGTTTTCAGCGAGTCCCTGTTTTTCCAATTGGGCGCGAATCCGACCTACCACCACGTCCACGCCGGTGATGAGATGGTAGTAGTCCTTTACCGAGCGTTGGAACTGAGCGGGGGAACGAAAACGGATGGCCCATGTGCATGCACATAGTGTCTTTAAATTTGGTTTAAATATCCCCTCAACATTCTCTGAAAGGCTTACCTGAATACCCTTTGTCTTTTTGGAAAGTAAAGGTCAAATATGCATACCTTACACAATAACAAAATACTATATGTAAACAAGGGACAAATTGTCTAACTTACAGCCCTTTTCCTAGGGGCTGTGAGAGGGTTGATGTCCCCAAAGGCATAATTACTGGCTGTATTAACCATGCAAAAGAAAATAGATGTTTAAATTTTTTTCAGAAAATGATAGTCATGTGGAGGGGGGTTGGTTGCCCATTGTTTATTTTTTACTCTTAAAAAGAGCAGTATAACCTCTAGTTTCCAATCAAATGAACCCTATTAAAAGTTTATACAGCCACTCATTTGATATAAACCTTATATCCCCCAGGGCATAACTTATAACCCTTGCCCCAGGGCTCTGGTGGGTTGTGTCAACCCTGGAGGCTTTATTATGCATTCTTTGGACTTTTTAACTAAATAGCTATCTCACAATTTTGATCAGATATGTTTTGGAAAATGAGGGCATCACACCAATGGTTGCCCTCCATTGCTTTTGACTCTTAAAAGGGAACTAGAACTTTCAATTGCTAATTAAATGAGACTCCTGTAAAGTTTATATGATCACCTCTTCTATGAAAACCTTATATGCTTTTGGGACACTACTTACAAGCCTTGCTCTCAGGTTCTGAGGGGTTATTTCAACCCCAAAGTTATTGTTATATGATATTTAGAGTATTTTGAACAAAATGTCTATCTCAAAATTTATGCTCAATGCATTTGACAAAAAGAAGGCATGGGGAGAGGGCTAGTTGCCCTTTTTTCACTTTTGACTCTTGAAAAGAGCAATAGGACTTATGATTTCCAATTGAATAAACCACATCCAAAGTCTATACAATCACCCTTTCCTTAAAAACTATAAATGGTAACAATGGGCAACTAGTATAGCTTATAGCCCTTGCCCTAAAGGCTATGGGATGTTGTCATCCCCATATTCAGAATTACTAGACCTTCAAAATATTCATTACAAAATGGATGTCTTGTAATTTTGATTGGATGTGTTTGAGAAATGATGGGTGTGTGTGTGTGTGGGGGGGATGTTCTCTAGTCACTTTCAGCTATTAAAAAGGATACTAGAAATGCTATTTTCCAATGGATTGAACCCTGTTTGAATTTTGTATGGCAACTTCTTCTATACAATCTATATAAATTACCCTGGTCTGAAAAAATAAATAGTATATTGAGCCCACATTGTTCTCCATTTGTAAACTCAGAATTACAATTAATTAAAAAGGGAGTATGGTGTGATCTCTTCTAGTATTCTAATATCTAATGAGAGTAGTAAGGGAAAGTGAGGCAATGTTTCTTCTGATCCTCTTATACACGAATTAAGACAAGGCAAAATATGACCTCTGTACATCGCGTATAAGCTTTTAAGGTCTGGAATCCTCATGAGCCTTAGTACACCAACTAAGACACGGGTGAAAAACCACGGTAATTTCGTAATAATAATTTTGTACATAATGAGATTACGCACAAACAATGAAATTATTCTGGATTTTTTACTAAAGACTTTTCATAAAGGAATGACTGAGGAATATGATGCAATATTTGACAGTTCTTAATAAGGGTAAAAGAACAAGTTCTTGTGGTCAAATACAGCCAAAACCGGAGGAGAGGACTGGGGCTATTATGCCAGGACCTTGTTTTTGGGGGCATAGGAGTTTAGTGTATAATTAGGATCTTTATAAATCGGGAAGGAAGTAAAGAATAGAAAAGCTGGAACTCATTGGATAATATGA
The DNA here is from genome assembly GCA_010016025.2 of Alatinidae sp. Z8VKAUB7J3. Classification (NCBI taxonomy): domain Eukaryota; kingdom Metazoa; phylum Cnidaria; class Cubozoa; order Carybdeida; family Alatinidae; species Alatinidae sp. Z8VKAUB7J3. Next base: position 92,326,950 of record JAAAKM020073195.1, read on the forward strand.
CACTACTCTCAGATCCAACCCACTATGCATTATCCCAGACCCGTGAACGACCCATCTCTATGATCAGTAATTAATCATTCACCCAGGTTGAATCTAAGTTTAATCTACTAATGTTATACTCTGAGGAAGTAACGCTTAAAGGCAAGAGAGGGACATAGAGAGAGACAGATGAGAGAGGGAGGGACAGCCTTACTTCAAATCACAATCTTTGGCTTCAACGAAGTCCATCAGTCCCTCTCCATAGACCAAAAAAGTTGTGTGTAAAAGATGCTCATCATGACGTTGAACAA
>JAAAKM020073195.1:92327249-92431188 GCA_010016025.2 Alatinidae sp. Z8VKAUB7J3
ACTACCTCACGTTCTTCCGATCACGTTCCCCGATTCATCTTGAAAGTATGTCCCACATTCCTAAAGCCCATAATTTCTTGATTTTTGTTGATACCTCCTCGACAAGCAACTAGGTTTTGGGGGAATAGGATTGGGTACGTACCCATGAACCATGCTGTGGGTTGCAACACCTAATCACGGCACGCTCTCGCAATCTCCCGATTTATACATTTTTTCTCATTCTCCTCCCAAAGCAAACACCTTCCACGGATAGTGTACCTATCGATGTTTTGGGGTATTTTTTTTCAAAATAGAATAAATGTAAACTACTATAAGTAAAGCTTTAATGTAAACCAATTGTTTAGAATGTCTTTAGCGATTGTGACTCATAAATCATAGTTACTGCAAGAATCAACGGGACCTCATTACAGTCCGGCAATTCCAGTCCTAATTCTAAGTCATGAGCGTCACGGTGGTGCCGGTGCCGACGTAGGCGCCCTTGCCGACGCGCACGGGCGCGACGAGCTGCGAGTCGCTGCCGATGAAGCAGCCCTCCTCGAGCACCGTGGTGTTCTTCCCGAAGCCGTCGTAGTTGCAGAAGATCGTGCCCGCGCCGATGTTCACGTCGGCCTCGATGATGCCGTCGCCGAGGTAGGCGAGCAACGCCAGGCCGGTGGTCCCGACCTCGCCGCCCCAGCTACCGTCCTTGTCCTGCGCGCTGCCCAGCCACGTGAGGCCGCCATGCATGGCTTCGACCACGACGCGGTGCCGCGCGGTCTCCACGCCGCCCACCGCGCGGTTGAACGTACCGCCCTCGTTCTTGCCCTTCTCCTGCGCTCCGGCCGTGCCGGCCGTGCCGGCCGTGCTCAGCGCGATCGCGATACCCAGCGAGATGCGTGCGACTCTCATGCCGCCATCGTAGCGGCTCAGACGACGCCGAACGTGAGGCCCAGCTTCGCGTTCTGCAGCGTGTCGGCAAAGGCCTTCACGGCGTCGACGAAGTTCTCGTCGATCCGGGCAAACTCGAACATCGAGCGGTTGTCGAGCTCCGGGTTGAGCAGCATCAGGGTGACGTCGTCGCGCCGGCGCGCCTCGTCCAGCTGGTAGTGCCAGCAGACGTCTTCCATCGCGTACAGCGTCTGCAGAAACCGATTGAGGAAGCCGCGCGCGGGGCCGTGGCTTGCCTTGTTGTCGTAGTGCGTGCCGAGCAGCATCAGCTCGCGGCCCGACCCCAGGCGCGAGTGTTCGGCGATCGGCGACAGCAGCGGGGTCTTCTCGACCAGGCCGCCGTCGTAGTAGCTCCCGGAGAACCCCTCGACCTCGGGTTGTGGGATCACGATGCCGGGCAGACTCATGCTGGCAAAGATCGCCGGCAGCATCGGGCCCTTGCGGAAGGCGCGCCGCGCCAGCGACCCGTCGGCGCTCACCGCGACGCAGCGGAACGGGATCTCACAGTCCTCGATGTTGGTGCAGCGCAGCCCCTTGGCGATGTTCTCCCGAAACCGCGCGCCGTCGATCAGGCCGTCCGGCAACGGCCGTCCGAACGGTGCCATCAGCACCGACCCCGCTAGCGAGAACCAGCGCACCTGTGCGGCCTTGGTGTCCTTGAGCTCGCGCACCAAGGCCAGGATCTCCAGCGCCGGTGTCCCGGTTGCCCAGCCACCGGCCACGATCGCGCCGGCGCTGGTGCCCCAGAGCTCGACGACCTTCTCGCGCAGACCCAGCTGCTCGAGGACGTAGACCAGCGATGAAACCAATCACAAGTTATACAACAATTCATAGGAGGTTGTCTGCTTGTGTTTTTACAATCGCTCTTTAGCAATGCGATTTACTTCAAACAAAGATGGTCCCGTTACTCAAATTTTGACACACCCGATTTTGCTCTTATTTGTATCTGAAATCGTTTGTTTTCTTTCAAAATTAATTTGTTAAATGAAGCGAATTACATGTTATAAAGCATTTCATAGGAGGTTGTCTACTATTATTTTCACCATCGCCGTTTTAGTAGCTTGTAAATAGAATTCACTTTGCTTTACTTGAAAGTCAATATATATAACAACACCGATTAAAAGTTATACAGTGGTTGATATGAACTTCTCCTACTAGTGCCTCTACCACCGTTCTTTGGCAATGCACGATACTTCAAAAAACGATAGTGATCTTTTTCAAATTTTCACAAACACAATTTTGCTCTTATTTGTAACTGAAATCTGTTTGTTTTCTTTCAAAATCAATTTGTTAAATGAAACCAATCACAAGTTATACAACAATTCATAGGAGGTTGTCTGCTTGTGTTTTTACAATCGCTCTTTAGCAATGCGATTTACTTCAAACAAAGATGGTCCCGTTACTCAAATTTTGACACACCCGATTTTGCTCTTATTTGTAACTGAAATCGGTTTGTTTTACCTCAAAATCAATTTGTTAAATGAAGTGAATTACATGTTATACAGCATTTCATAGGAGGTTGTCTACTATTATTTTCACCATCGCCGTTCTATTTGCTTTTAAATAGAAATCACTTTGCTTTACTTTAAAGTCAATATATATAACGACACCGATTAACAGTTATACAGTGGTTGATATGAACTTCTCCTACTAGTGCCTCTACCACCGTTCTTTGGCAATGCACGATACTTCAAAAAACGATAGTCATCTTTTTCAAATTTTCACAAACACAATTTTGCACTGATTTGTAACTGAAATCCGTTTGTTTTATTTCAAAATCAATTTGTTAAATCAAACAAATCACAAGTTATACAACAATTCATAGGAGGTAGTCTGCTTGTGTTTTTACAATCGCTCTTTAGCAATGCGATTTACTTCAAACAAAGATGGTCCTGTTACTCAAATTTTGACACACCCGATTTTGCTCTTATTTGTAACTGAAATCCGTTTGTTTTCTTTCAAAATCAATTTGTTAAATGAAGCGAATTACATGTTAGACAGCATTCCATAGGAGGTTGTCTACTATTATTTTCACCATCGCCGTTTTATTAGCTTTTAAATAGAAATCACTTTGCTTTACTTGACATGGGTAACAGTTTTTGTTCATTTTTGCCGAGCCTTTCGGCGTCGTCTCTTTTGTTTCGGACGGTTGAATCTGCCCTCCTGGTTGATCGTTCCAAGTGGCACGGGGCCGTACCAGACGGCCCAGCTTCCGTCTTCCTGCTCGACCAGCCCAACCGGTTCGCCGGCCAAGTTCTCGCTAATATAGAGCGTATCGCCCTGCCATTTGATTTCGCCGCTGCGCCGCACCCGGCGCACCGTCCAGTCGGCGGCGTATTCGGGCGCGCGCAACCGGCCCCGATAGGTCCGTTCGGCCGGATGATAGTGCCGCGCCGGCGGCGTTTGGCCGAGCGCTTCATGCGGCCGCGTTTCATTGTAGTAGCGCCGGAACGCCACAAACCGCCGGTGCTGCGCGCGCAAGCTCGCGGCCGGCGGAGATGCCGTCTCGCCCTTCAGCGTCTGATGCAAACGCTCCAGACGGCCGTTCTGCTGCGGCTGACCAGGATCGATACGCTCCGGAACCACACCCGCTTTGACCAGCTTGACCGCCAAAGGCGACAGACCGCCCGCCCCGACCGACGCGAAAGGCGGCCCATTGTCCGAACGGATCACCTGCGGCAGCCCGAACTCCCGAAACGCCGCCTCCACAACCGGCCAGGCATGATCCCCGTCAGCCCGCGACAGTGCCTGGCAGCGCAGAAGATAGCGGCTGTGCCCGTCCACCAAGGTCAGAGGCTCGCAACGCGCCCCGTCGCCCGTTCGAAACCAGCCCTTCAAATCGATGCACCAGACCGCATTGGGCGCCGTACAGCTTGCGAACGGCGCACTACGGGGCGGCGCGCGGTGGCGTCGACGGCGTGGCACCGTAAGACCTTCGCGACGAAGCAACTCCCCAATACTGCTCGCCGCAGGCCATCGAACAGCCGGATCCCTATCCGACAGATAGGCCCGGATCTTCTTCGCACCCCAGCTCGGATAGCGCCGGCGAACAGAAACAACCGCCTCCATCACCGGCGCGCTCATCGCCTGCGCACTATGCAACGGCGCACGGCTCCGGTCCGCAAGTCCTGCTACGCCATCGGAAAGATACCGCACCCGCCACTTGTAGGCCGTCTTACCGCTAACCCCGTAAATCCGGCAAAGCTCCGAAACCGAAACAACCCCTTCGTCCCACTCCAACATCATCTTAATTCGCTCTTTCATGACACAGGTCTCATCCCAGGGCATAACCACCTCCTTGGTCATGCAATTCACCTGTTACCCATGTCCCCGGTCTATTCTGTTACCTATGTAGCCGGTTCGGACCAACAAATTTATCAAACCGTACAGTCAATTTTGGAAATGAAAATGGCATGAGATCATCAAACACTAATAGTACATGGGTAAGTTGAAGTTTTAAATATAAATTTCTATGTTTTCGTGTAAAATTGTAAATTTTAAGTGTTTGAATGGAGCAACGTTGTTATGACTCTGTGTTTCGTATAAGCGGTCAGTTGTGTTTCTTGTAGAACTTTAGAGTGTTATACTTTCACGGAACCTTTATTTCTACTACTTTTATGAGCATATACGGTTGGTTTGAACAAAATACTATCCACTGATGTTGATTCTATGTATTATATACCATGCCATTCATTTTTATAGCCATTTTTTGGTTTGTGTAATTTAACAGAAATCGAGTGTACCCCGTTCTTTTAAGGTCCGCCTTTAAGTTCGTATAATAGTGATTTTTAGTGTGAATCTAATCCTGTTCACATTGATATGCACAAAGCACGACATCTATGAGATCAAATCTGTGAACGTAAGAAGTCTTTCGATTCTACGCCTTTAAGTTCGTATAATAGTGATTTTTAGTGTGAATCTAATGAAAATGTGTAACTTTAGTTCATATATGCAAGTCCAATAGGTAAAAAAGTGAACACCATTCATCTGTTCCTCTTCGTCCGTGCATTGGAGATCCGTTCCGTCATATACTTGCTCTTTGAGATTTGCAAAAAATCCCTCGAGTATTGAAAATTCGTCTTACGCCTGTTTTGTTTTGGTCTAATGGTCTAACTGTATACTTGGTCCGTGCATTGGAGATCCGCTCTTCTGTATACTTGGTCTTTGAGATTTGAAGAAAATTCTCCGAGTAGTGACAAATCCTAATACGTGTGTAGGGCTATTGAGTGTGAGTCGAATGATCCAAGTAGTTACAAACAGTCGTTCAATCCAAAGAATAGCTTTATTCTCAAGTGAAAGAAGAAAAATCTCACTCGACAGCCGATTCGCAGACGTTAAGTTGATGATTCTCCTCGCGCTCAACAAACCGCTGTAACTTTCTTTATACGATAACTTGATCCTGGAAGATGAAACAGAAGAAATAACTACATTGCCTTTGCAATTCTAGATACAATCTCTTCTTGAAATTCTGTATTGCGATAACTGTTTACTCACAATACTCCAGAGTTCTTCATTTCTTCTTACATTTTCTTTCAAACGAAGGTCCTCTCTTTCTGATAGATATGTGCACAATAAGAAAGTATGTACCGAATACAGTTTTCGTTTTCCACAATCCAATAAGCTTTGAGAACGTTCCCGCCTTGTGTCTAGGGCTTTACACTTAATACCGTGATGGCCGGGATATGTCCCCTACCCCCTTTCAAGGAAGACTGATACTATGCGTTGGACGTCAAGATGTATATGTTGTTCGTAAAAAAGCGTCATTAAGTGGACATTTGAGTTGATAGATATTAAAGCGTATCTCTGTGATACTAATATAGACTAAACGTTGATTATTGGAGTGATTATAAGTTAAACATATTTCATTACCCTTAACCCTATCTTACATGGGGGGGGGGGGGCTATTAGGCCCGCGGCTACACATTTCAGCTCATAACTTTTAAGAGGCTGCACGATTGACACGAAACTTGGTGACTTTTCATAAAATTTAACGGGGAGTGTTATGATTAATATATTTTTTTGAAAATTTTTTGAACTTTTGCGATATTGGCGTTTTGTGGACCTGCAGTGGAGTTTTTTGCCTTTCTATTTTGTTACTTTTCTTTGAAAAACATGATTATTTTATCTTTAAACGTAGTTTTTCTTTGCTGGATTTGCACTGACGATTTCGTAGTATTGAAATTTGAAGTTAAAAATACAAAATTTGTTGAAAGTTCGCAAAAAATGAGAAAATATGTTGTGCAATAAGGTGAAGGTCGCTATAGAATCTTATATGACATTATATGCAAAATGATTATAAGAAAATCACATCTTTAGATGAAGATTGTACCAACAGTGAATTAAGAGTTATATTTTTGATGTTTGGAGGATATTTTTTAGTCATAATGCTCAAAATAATCAAAAACCGGTTGATTAGAAGTGAGCAACCATTTCTGTCGTTTCAAATCTCATACATTATAGAAAATAATTTGCTCAAAATCTGAAATATCTTGCCTAAATACAACGTAGAGATGTAGAAATACTGAAGAGATACTAGAATCCCTTAAAAATTAAAATGTAATTCCAAAAGTATGTTTTAAGACCTTTTTACAAAATTTTTGAAATTTTTGAATATTGCGCAATATTTCACAGCCATAGATGACGTCATTCACACCAACTCAAGAATTTTTTTTTTCAATCTGTTAGAATAGAGTTAAACTATAAACGTGCCAAATTATTTTGTCATAGCATTGCTCAATATAAAGTTATAGTGTGTCAAACGGCCGCGGGCCTACTAGCCCCACCCCCCATGTATGAGAAGAGCTAAAAAGCCCATGTAAGGTAGGGTTAATACAGTGATAGCCGGGGTATGCCGTCTGCCCCCTTTGAAGGAAGACTGATACTATGTGTTGGTCGTCAAGATATATATGTTGTTCGTAAAAAAGCGTCATTAAGTTAGCCTTATTTATACATTTGGGCCTGTTCTGTTCGCTTTTTTTGGTACAAGTAAGTTTAAAAGTTAGGAATCCAAATATGGCGTCATCTAAAGCAATAATTACTCCTAATTGTTGTTAATTACCTCTATATTAATGCATTAATGATTTTAAATGTATTTAGAATCTAATCTTAGATCAATCTACAAAAAAATTTAAATTCAGGAAAAATCTCTCGAGTTATAGCAATTTGAAAATTTCCACCATATATGGCATACTTTTCGTGACCAGACGACGGGCAGTGACGGGCAGGTTTTTTACCAAAAAAGTTTGCTAGATAAAAGTTAGGAAAAGTCAGAAACTTTGAGCTATTTAGAAGGAAGTATTTAAAATTATTAAACAATCTTCCCAACCGAGGGCCTACTAGGCTTGCCTCCTACAAAAGCAGGAAAAGAAACCCCTAAATACCCCTCACTAACTTACCCTGCGTGCAGACAAAGCTATCAAAAATCGTACTACCTCAGCAGTAGTTTTTGTCTTCACTCAGGCTATCACCAACTTTTGTTGTAATAAACAAAAAATGAATGGGCCAAATATGCCATTGATTTGATATCAGCTCCAGAATATTGCTTTGTAATTTTATAATATATACGTCATTTGGAAAGGAATTTTCTCATTTTTGGTGCTATCATACCAATCCTGGTGTTATATAGTTATGTCCATCGTATTTCTTCTATCATATATTACTCTTGAACATTCTCATTAAAACAATAGTCATAAATAGTTCGATTAAAGGGATTCGTCATTTAATTGGCGCTGTTTTTGTCAACAATTCAAATATTGATTACTTCTTGACTATCGTAGTTCAATGCCATAGACAGTTTACTGCTATTACGTTCCAGTGAATTAGCTTATGTAATGTCTCTGCTGACTGATAAGGATTGGTATAGTATGGAACACACACGTAGCTAGGACATTATATGGGCATGGGCAATTTTTTAGGAGGTGTCCTATGTGGGGCAGAATTTTACTTGCTATAAACCATAAAAATAGTTCTTAGTACAGTAACCTCTCCTGCATTTAGCTAGTATCTTTTGCCACTGGCATTTACCCCGTTGCTCAAACTTGGTGTTGGTATTATTTCATGTTCCACTCGCTGTTAAGTGTAGACAAATAGCAGCCATACGCAGCGCTTACGAGTTTTGGGGCATCATAGCCACGTCCCAATTTTGCACCTTGGTTCAGTGTAGGACAAACGAGTTCTTATTGTGCCCATGGATATGACAGCACGACAGGGGCTCGAGCTTTTTAAATGCACAAACAGTGGCTACAAAGTAAATTCTTTCCGAGTATATACATTATATAGTAAAGGAATGACTGGTCACCGCCTTTTCCTTTACTTAAGTATTAGTTTTAAATAGTATTTCGTGTTATCTTTGTATGAAAGAAATTTACTGAGCGTAATGTAAACGCTGTTACATGAACTGTTAACTTCCTTTTACAATGGCGAGGCAATACTCTCAATCTTTGTTTAGCTAGGTTATGTAGTATGTATTCAGTGTGATTGTATATCAAGTAGGCCACTACAGGTGTCAAGGGAGCACTTACACGTAATTATTACTTCCACTCTTGGTGTGTATGTAAAGAAGTATTGTCTTCTATTATCACCTGCAAATAATTGTATGTCACGAAGTGCTTGCGTTCTTCTCCAGAGCAGCATAACTGAAATTTAAGATGAGACAGCGAAAATATGAAAGTTATCTAGGCTAGCTTACCTGAGTGCCTTTGCTGTTACCATGAATTGTAACGTCTGCAGCTTTTGCCTCCCCCGTTGCCTGCTCCCTCTCATCCGCACGTACTTCTCTTTTCTTTGGGCTTTTCCTAGAGACTTTCTTTACTGTCCATCTGAATATGGAAGGGATAGCCGATGCCCTTAACATCCGTCGTTTAGCATCCGAATACAAGAAGTCGTCCTTTCGAAAGTGCAAAGAGCACAACCGGCTGTTTTTGGTGACGACGAAGTTCTTTCTTTTTATCTTATTAACCCATATCTATGAAGTAAGATAATAACCTTGTTGCAGTTAGAACAGAGAACGAAATTTCCAAGATGGCGTAAGTTTGAGTGACACTAACTGTTTTTGTCGAGCAAGTAACTTGTGAAATTGATATCTGAGATACATGGTAAATTTAACTGACCATCAGGAATAACTTGATAACAGCTAGCTAAGGGAAATGGCTGATAGTCGTTTCACGTCGTTACAAAATTTTATTAAATAATAACTTGGAAAGTAGATCGAGATACAAAGTGTTTGAAGACGACTTACCTTTCTCACTGCTGAGTCCGTTGGAAACTTATGGAATGAAAGCCTTATCTTCTTAGCGTCCTCGCTCTTGCTATTGCAACCGAATGCTGCGCAATAATATCCCATCGTGATGTCAATTTAACCACTAAATATGAATTAAATCTCGACTTTTAAACATTAGAAGAAGTATACACTACAGCGCTAACTGGTTCAGTGAATCTGTGTTGTTTGTCGATCTTGTTGTTTACAAGTAGCCCGTTTACAGGTCACGTGACATTTCTATCCGGGTTAATAGTAATTATGATTATAATTATATTAGTTATATGTATAATTATATGTATATATGTATAATTATATTTATGTTTGTAACAAGAGTATTTGAAATAACATCGGCTGTACATTACACTAAATGAACATAAAAAGTTACTAAAATATCAACATATTCACTTCAATTTTAAGAATGATTGACATTACTCTAGAACAGTGCTAACTAAAGTTGGCTTTACACCCGGTTAGAAATGATTTAAGGAGGCACTCTATGAGAACATAGGCAATAGTAGTTATATAAGCGAGAGCTTTCTTTATCATTTCAAATTTAATTCTATTTTTTGATTGCAAATCCTTAAAATTGATACCTAGAGATTGAGTGGTGAGTGTGGAGGGGAGTGCTTAGAATGTATGTCTGTAGACAAGGGAGCGTTTGTATGGAAGATTCGGGAACTATTGGTATAGCTTTATGAGTAATTTTGACTTAAATCTGGACTTTGACATGAACTTTACACTGTTCTTGAGTGAAGCTGTTCGTGAAATCTCTATATAAAGACGAGGAAACAATGACCAATTATCTCTACATTTTAGGAAAGCTAATATTGTTGGCTTTACATGGGTCTATTATTGCCAACTGAGGGAATAGAAAGTAACGCGAAAAAACGCAAAATAGAAACCTTCTACTGACATAAAGATTCATACAAACTCGAAAACTTTAAAAAGTTGCCAACTCTAAATACGCCAAGACGAACATCTCGTTGAAAGGTAGATCCTATCAGTTATATTTCTAGCCTTAATAAATGCTGCTTATTGCTAATACGGTGTTCCAGAGATACTTCTACACGCAATAATTTTTCATTTAAAACCACATTGTTAGCACTTCCTAGTGAAAAGCACAACAGGATAGAGTCGTCGATTATCACAAGTTTACAAATAGTTATGAAAGTTTCTAGAAAATGCCCTCAGAACGTAATGTTGTTTTACAAATTCTTCTGCGCGCAATCATTTTTTCTTTCTTATGTGAAGACGTAGCTGTTAATAGTGCCTCGTTCCGAGTATTAAACTAAGGAAAGTCGAAGATTCTAGAAAATGACCTAAATATGTAACTGATCTTATACTTTAGTATCCCATGAAGTGATTTAATACTTTTCTTAATACTTAGCATCGTCCATCCAAAAATTCAATATCATAAAGTAGATGCAATGACGTAAAGAGTAGCAGTAGCAGCAGCAATAGCAGTAGCAGTAGCAGTAGCAGTAGCAGTAGCAGTAGCAGTAGCAGTAGCAGTAGCAGTAGCAGTAGCAGGCCTGGTAGATATCTAGAGACTCTGAAATATGAATATTACAACAAGAATTCAACAATAAAATTGCAACCATAAAAAAGAATGCAATGTAGATCTTTTAACTTTCGAATTCTATCTATTCTTTGTATTACCAGGTCATGTAGAGAAGGTCCGAAAATCAAATAAACCACTGCAAGTGATGTGCTGGACCCTTCTAAGTATCATTTGGAGATCACATTGATAAGGCACTTAAAACCAGGCTACCAGCTTTAATAAAGTTCAGATTTTGTCCAAAAATCGTAGAGTCAAAGTTAGGATTAAGCATTTGGCAACCGCTAAATGTGGTATTTGAATCAAATAAACAGCTGCAATTGATGTGACGGGTCATTCTTAGTGACATTTAGAGCTCACATTGATTAGGCACTTAAAACCAGGCTACCAGCTTCAATGAAATTCAAATTTTGTCCGAAAATCGTAGAGTCAAAGTTAGGGTTAAGCATTTGCCAACCTCTAAATCATGTATCTTAATCAAATAAACTGATGCAAGAGATGTGATGGATCCCTGTAAGTAACATTTAGAGCTCACATTGATAAGGCACTTAAAACCAGGCTAACAGCTTCAATAACGTTCAGATTTTGTCCGAAAATCGTAGCGTGAAAGTTAGGGTAAAGCATTTGGCAACCTCTAAATCATGTATTGTAATCAAATAAACTGCTGCAATAAATGTAATGGGTCGCTCTAAGTAACATTTAGAGCTCACACTGATAAGGCACTTAAAACCAGGCTACCAGCTTCAATGAAATTCAAATTTTGTCCGAAAATCGTAGCGTCAAAGTTAGGGTTAAGCATTTGCCAACCTCTAAATTATGTACGTTAATCAAATAAACTAATGCAAGAGATGTTATGGATCCCTCTAAGTAATATATGGAGCTCACATTGATAAGGCACTTAAAACCAGGCCAACAACTGCCGTAACCTAGAGATTTTGTCCAAAAATTGTAGCGTTAAAGTTAGGGTTAAGCATTTGGCAACCTCTAAATCAACTATTTTATTCAAATAAACTGCCCCAATAGATGTGATGGATCCCTGTAAGTAACATTTGGAGCTCATATTGATAAGGCACTTAAAACCAGGCTAACACCTTCAATAACATTCAGATTTTGTCCGAAAATCGTAGCGTCAAAGTTAGGGTTAAGCATTTGGCAACCTCTAAATCATGTATGTAAATGAAATAAACTGCTCCAATAGATGTGATGGATCCCTGTAAGTAACATTTGGAGCTCACATTGATAAGGCACTTAAAACCGGCAGAGGATACACCAAATAATACTCGCTCGTAGCTAAACAGTCCTTTGTGTGTAATGAAGGCAGTGACGTCACGAGGGAATGGAGTTAACATAATCGTTACTCAGACTAAAAAGCATTTTCTACTTTTGGTATTTTTTTCAAAAAAGTTGTTCAAGCTTAATAATGATGAGTCGTCTTTTTAAAATACTAAATACTAAAACCGAGCTATGTTAGCCATTACAGCTGTATCTTGATTTTTGTACATAGGGGAGAAAAATAAAATTACTCACCAAGCCTTCCGCCCCCATTACCAGCTCCAGTCCTCTTTGGGACTGATGCGCCTTACCATTGCAAAACGTCATCCTCTGGTGCGTTGATTACAGTATCTGCAGACAGGGTCAAAGGTGATAGTTTGAAAAGATGACTTACCTCCTCCGTCAATTTTCATTTCACAGTAAACTTTCATCGCTGATCCACCGGGATATATAGTGTACACTCCACTCTTTTTTACTCCTTTTTTCTTTAATTCAGCGCAGTCTTATATAAGAAAAGAGAAAAAAATGAGAAAAAAGAAGGGAATGTAATTGCTTTTATGCTTTAGTTTTGTTTTTCTAAAAGCGCATTAAATATTGATAAGATAGAGTATTCTTGAATAAACTAAACAGCAACCATCCATACTTCATACCCTAAATGTAATTGTAACTAATAACTTTCTTGAGATTGAGCAGAAATTTTTGAACCTGTTTTCTGTTTTTTAACTGGTCATCTTCCAGCTTACAAAATTTTGTCTGATCCGATAAAACGTGTTTGATTTTAGTTGTATTTTCGCTCAACTTTAAAAACAGAAACATATTATTTGGGGAGATCCAGGTACCTTCCTCCAACCGGTTCCTGTCCACGTGTGCTCAATGGCTTACCTGAAGTTCATAAATCTGGTGATCCTTTGTGTCCCATTCTTTCAGTTAAAAATCTCGTTGCTATTCTGACACTTTCTTCTCTAAGTTCATATTCCGTTATAGACACATTTTCTTTTATTACCGAGTTACACTTTTGATATAAAATCGCTTGTTAACAACGTTCCGGTCAATGTGACTCTTAAATTAATTCTAAATTCCTTTTGTCTTTCTTCTTCTATTCTAATGGCTTTTCGCGTAGAGATTTTAAGAAGTTTCTGTTTTTGAGCACCAATAACAATCACTCTCCCCTTAATAACAGCCTGTACGAATAAAAGGCGGGGTGGTTAAGGGCTCACCTATAGGTCCCTTGGTTGCTAACTTTTACGTATCGCTCTTGAAAACAAATTGGGCTGCATTTTGTCAACCGACAGCACAACGAAATTCGACGATAACCTTTAGTGATACCTAAGCAACTACTTAAGCAACCCCAAGTCTGATTTTGGAAAATTGCTAAGCAACTCGAGGCCTGACCCCGAAAGTGGAGTTGCTTATAAAAAAAAGTGTATGCGTGTAGAACCAGGTTACCAAAACAGGATGTCAGATACAAGTAGAATCTTTTTGACTGGTCAACGAAAATCCTACAATATTTAAGCCTATGATTTTTAGAAGAGAAGCAGGTAGGGGGGAGGGTCTTCTTTTACCATTGACAAGCACTCATTCAGATTCTGCTAGTAGGATATATATCCATAAATCAGAGACAGAATGTTATTTTGTTATGTTATAATTACACTGATCTTGTGAAAAACGTCCTCAAAGCAAAAGTATAGGGTGGCAACCCACCAAAGATTCTTTTTAATTCGATTTTCAGAGAGGATTTTGCAACCTATTTACAGTTACAGTTAACCAGGGAATCTCTGTCTTCCTTACTCCTTGTTTCGGAACCTCATTTGTCATGTTTTTCAAAGGAAAACTTTATTTACCACCAAAATGGAGGGGTTGAAGTCCCTAGCCTCCTTTGTGCCACCGCCGTTGTGTTGTTTCAAGCCTTTGACTGACCGCATGAGTCAACCATCAAGGAAAACTCTTTCTTCGTTTTTCCTTGTTTTGGAACCTCCTTTATCGTGTTTTCCAGAGGGAAACATTATTTACCAACAAAATGGAGGGATTGAAGCCCCTAGCCCCTCTCTGTGGCATCGCTATTGTGGAGTTTCAAGCCTTTGACTGACCGAATGAGTCAATCACATCAGATGACAGTTCGTTTTTGTTTTGTTTTCTTTTTTTGTCTTCCGCTCTTTGCAATTGACACTCTTGGCACAAAGCGTCACCTGAGAACAAATTGCAGCCATAGACTTGACGCAAAAATGGTACAGTCAATAATATTCTGACGTGGCTTTGTATACTGCACAACATTCTCTAATGAGTGGCCAGGAATCTTTCATGTAACACATCCGGTATTACATCACAGCCTTGTAGGCATATTCAGCAAACTAAACTGATAGCAACGTTAATCTTATGTGTATTATATACTAAAATTGATAATCTAATCTAATAGAATAGTATAGAATAGAATAGAATAGAATAGAGTAGAGTAGAGTAGAATAGAGTAGAATAGACTAGAGTAGAGTAGAGTAGAGTAGAGTAGAGTAGAGTAGAGTAGAGTAGAGTAGAGTAGAGTAGAGTAGAGTAGAGTAAATTTTAACGTAGGAAAGGCTATGTATATCCCGCAATGTTTACTTTTTCTACGTATTTTTACGCACCGTTCGAATTAAGACACCACAAATCGCGATTCGCGGTGCGTTTTTGAAGTTTCGCGGTAGACATTTTACGCGTTTTTAACATTTTCATGGTGCAATGTTATCATAAAACAGCAGTTTGACCATACTCCCTTTACTCCTGAACTCCAATACGTAATGCATCTACGCAAGAAAATGCAACGATACTCCAATTCACAAATTTTTGCGGAGAATTTTCGCAGTGCGTTCTGAAATTTTATTTCAAACCCTGTTACGCGATCCAGACATTCCTTACTCACTTTCCCACTAACTTTTGCAGTACCACTTGTTTCTTCTTACATTGAAAACCTACGATTGTATCACAAATTATGGATTTTTTGAGATAGTGGACACTGGACTCATCAGATAATAGTTTGACCCTGAAAACTAACCCCAAATAGTTGAAAACCTTAAAATTACGAAACGATACATATTGATCAAACCGGAAAATCAAACCGTTGAAAAGTTGGAAACGCAAAATGTCTTACTATTAGATAACTAGAAAACAGATCTGTAAGTTTTTCATTTTGAGATCTGATATCTTGCGCTCGGAAGGAAGTCGAAGCTGGAGAAAGTGCGAACGCAAAAGCGACTGGTAGTTAGTACCATGGGTTTCAATTTTTTTTTATTGTAAAACTTTTGTTTCCGTAAGTTAACTCATTGTCAGCCAGTTACTAACAGGTTAAGTTAAGTCTTCTCTTTTGATTTCTTCTATGTGGTAGCAAATTTTCGTATGTGTTGCGCCAAATGTTCTGATGCAGTGAAGCAGTGTTCTTGTGAGGTTTGGCAAATGCCCCAATATGACGTAGCAATAATTCCTGTGTATTGTAGCAATGTTTTAAGGTGGATTTCCATTTGGGCATGTAGACATTACCATGTGATGGAGCATGCACGTAGCATAGGAAGCATACCTTCCATGTACTACGTTACGTGTAACTATATTGATTCAGAAAGTTTGCACTGATGTGATGTACCAGCTATTCCTGTTTGGTTTGGTAAATCTTTAAAAGTGGGTTTCCATTTTAAGATATTACACGCTTATCAGCACTTATTGAGTCACGACGTATGCACATATTATAGAAGGGAATAGCCCCGTATAGTACGTCACTGTTCCCTTTAACAATTCAGAAAGTTAATACCAAGTCAACTTGTGTGATCAAAAAATACATAAAAATGCCATGATAGTCGCCAACGGCAGAAAAATGAGGAAGGTACACGTAGGTTAGCGTATCATCAGAGAAAACTTTGTGTATTCTTCGGATGGTTTTCTAATCCAACCCGCTACTTTGTCTGTTACATTACAGAGAAGAATTATATAAGATAATCAGAGAGAAATAAGTAGATTGGTAAAAAGCTCAAAGTTCATCAAGAACGACGAAATGATTATTATCGGCAGTATCATCTGTGAGAATAGAATATTGTAGCAGTTTCAATAAATAGGGAAATTTGTTGAAACAGCGACAGAAGGGAACGGTCGTAGGTTCGTTTGTTTACCCGCATGAAACGCAGAAGCCAATACGTTATTCAGTTTCAAATGGTTACCACGGAAAGTTTTACGCTCCGAACCCTTTCTTCTGCCTTTGATATATAAATGAAAGCATGACTTGGAAAAACGTTGACCTCGAATCTCGAATATAGTAAGATAAGGAGATGCAAATCTTTCTTTTTTACTGGCTCCTCTTTCCGTCAGCATGTGATTCGATGATCAAATAAGCTCACCAACACAGCTGAAACTGAAGTTTGGTACTTGACGTTTTAAAACAAAGCCTACATACCTGCTGTTTGTAGTCACGTACGATAACTGTAGGTTTAACCCTTAACTCTGTTAACTGAATTGCGTTTTCTTTATATTTTGAGGTCGCTAAATTTCGGAGCTTTTGGTGCAGTTATGGGACATGAGATGACGCATGCGTTTGACGATCAAGGTAGGATTCTAAGAACATAAGCACATAAGGGTGTTTTATATGGGAGTGGCATAGGCTACTTTTTATCTACAAGGTGATGATTGTTAGAAAATTGATGATGGTGATGACGACCAAAGTGGTGATGGTATTATTGATAATACTGATGATGACGACGATGATGATTATGGTAATGATTATAACAATAAGGGTGATGATAATGATGATGACGATGACAGTGATGATTATAATGATGGCATTGGTGGCGATGATGATGATGATGGTAATGGTGATGGTGATGGTGATGGTCGTGGTGGTGGTCGTGGTCGTGATGCTGCTGCTGCTTATGATGATGATGATGCTGATAATTGTGGTGATGATGATGATGACTATGACGATGATGATGACAATGATGGTGATGATGATGGTCCTGATGATGATAATGATGATGATGGTAATGATGATGATGATGATAATGATGATGATGATAATGATGGTGATGATAATCATCTTTCCTGGTTTCGCTCGTATCTTAAAGATCGCACTCAGTGTGTAGTTATACAAGGGAAGTATTCGGATTCTCACAATAAATAGGTCTGTCTCTTTAGATTCAATTCCATCATATCGCAACCATAGCGAGGTGTGTTGGTAAGCAGGCATACAAACTATAAATAGGTCT
Organism: Alatinidae sp. Z8VKAUB7J3; assembly: GCA_010016025.2. NCBI lineage: Eukaryota > Metazoa > Cnidaria > Cubozoa > Carybdeida > Alatinidae > Alatinidae sp. Z8VKAUB7J3. Next base: position 92,344,477 of record JAAAKM020073195.1, read on the forward strand.
GTCTCTTTAGATTCAGTTCCATCATATCGCAACCATAGCGAGGTGAGTTGGTAAGCAGGCATACAAACAACAAATAGGTCTGTCTCTTTAGATTCAATCTTATCATATCGCAACCATAGCGAGGTGTGTTGGTAAGCAGGTATACAAACAACAAATAGCTCTGTCTCTTTAGATTCAATCCAACTGTAAGCATACCACAACCGTTATGTCTTCACCACAAATACCGGTACAACGATGAAAACCAGTAACAGTACAGATTTATTGCTAGTGAGAAATAGACACAGAATTTCCTATACATCTTTGTATGTCGTATAAATTTATGTAGTCGTTTCTTACGTCCGTATTGCCATTAAAGCAATCTGTTTGCTATTGAGGTATAATCGTGTTGCCACTATTTGCATATGTAGGCTACAACATTTGAAAAACCCCATCGGATATTCACAAGAAAAGAAAAGGAGCAAATGCAGCTGAAGTACTACAACGAATTTGTGCATAGTGCCAGCTGTGTCTTACCAGAGTTCGCTAAAAAGGTAATACCTGGTTTACTTAGTAACAGATACAGTTACTTACCTTAATACACAAAATTAACATGTACACGAATTAACGCGGCTTTTATTAACGTTGATCTAGTTAACTTTTTTTTAGACCAAAAATGCATTTTGATGGACATTAATTAACGTTTTATCAGCAATTTAATGTTTGAACGACATTAATTAACGTTTTCAAACCATCGTTAATTAATATGTGTGTTAATAAATAACAAAAATCAAGTACCATAACAAATATTTTTTTCGCCGAAGTGTTTTATCTTCCCTAAAATTTACGTGATGCTTACATAAAAGTGGCAAAATTACCAAAAATTCAGTAAGAAAAGTTTAAAAGGTGAGCACCAAAAAATAGAACCGTCGTGTTGGAGATCTTATGTAAAGCACCGCGGTTTTATGAGGTGCCCGTCTTCACTGTACCTTCTCCCCTGATATTTGACTTTAAAAGTAAATGGCTTAAACTCGCGCAATTCGACGTGTATGCCTAGTTGTCATTTCCCACCAACTTTCATATACCTCCAACCTGTCAATAGCGAGTCACACAAAGCTGTGGTATCGTGGTATACTTGTAAAACAAAGAGGCTCAAATTTATGAACAAAATCTATAGACACTGCAAAATAACCAAATGTTTCCTTTTGAGATTTCCTGTACATACATGCGATAAAAATTTTGCTGCCGTGGTTTTTTGCCCTTGATCACGTGAATTATGCTCACTGGCTCAGGGTACACCTTCGAGACATGGTAGAGTTTCAGCAAGGTAACTTTACGGTTAGAAAATCAACGAATCCGTTTTCATCGATTAATTTGATCATGCTCATGAGCAAAACAATAAGTCTGTGAAAGGAGACGGTGGGATCGTTGGCTTAACAGAAAGTCCTGAAAAACTGCGCCCTTAGATGATTGCAGGTCCCGAGATCGCAAAGGTTATTCAGGAGTTTGAGCAAGACAGCCAGGATATACGTTGCATAGAATAAGACAAAGCATTTACATACCGCCACCACGAGCAAAAGAAGGGGGAGCAAAGAAGATTTGCGTCGGAAGTTGAAGGACTATACAATGTATTTGAAGAGATGAGGAATCCGTTCCAGGACACACGTGGAGATTTATTGGTTTTGGACCGCAGAAATGTCGTGGATAAACGTGTCATCTCAACTGTTAACGAGATCCAAGCAAGGGTTTGCAGCAATTTAAGGAGTTCGTTAAAGAGTACTTAGTGGAATGAACCAAGTCAATATTTGAACCAGTCAAAAGAAATAAATTTCCACTGTTCAGATGCCCGACGCAAACAAAGATTTGATGAAAGAAAAATACCAGCTTAACTCCTTGAAGGGGTCTTGAAGGGGATTTTTTCAAACATGAAAATCATTCTTGTCCACCATCTCTGTCAAAGCTTGTTCAGATTAGCAGTAAAAATAAATAAGACCTAACTGCATGTCTTTAGCAATTAGCTTCGCCTCAAGATGGTAATCCACATGTAGATGCAATTATTGTAGATGCAATTAATGTAGATGGAGCTGCAATCATAAATATGCTGCAACCAAGGTCGCAAATAACCTTTGCCCAATATTCGGATGAAATTTTCACTCCATACCTCAAAAAGCAGCTCCAGAATGCATTGAGGTTTGATATTGCCTGGGATAGATATACCACGTTTAGCTTGAAGGCAGTTACGAGTAGCAAAAGAGGAATAGATATTCGCCGGCACGTTCTTCCCGAATAAAAGATCCCTGGTAACTGGGAGGCGTTTCTTCGAGTCGATGAGAATAACTCAGAGCTTCTTGCGTACCTGGTAAAGGAGGCGGCTAAGTGGATATTGCTAATAAAATATTGATATCTACAAATGATACAGCCTTAACAACCAATTCCACAAGAGATCACTCGAAAATATCACCATGCTCGCATGAAGAAGCTGACACTCGACTGCTCCTTACAGCAAAGATTATCAGCAGCAGACACGCCTTCATCTTGTCCAAATTGTAGAGACTGTGACATCGATCGAACCAAAGTCAAGAACGAATACACAGATAGGAAGAATGGGCATTTTAAGTAATTTCATTTTGCTGACGTGTAATTACAAATATAGTAAAGTAAATATCTTTGATGGCAAGCCAATAGAAAAGTTGGCTTTTGTAGATTCCAGTGAATGAGAACAAATACTACACCCAAAAAGAAGGACCTTTCATATATACCATATTTCTGACAAGAAAAGGGGGGAGCTTTTATAAAAGACAAAAATTCCTGCATTTTAGGGGAAGTAATTGTTTGAAAGTAGCTACGATTCACCAAAAAGCTAAGCCTTCGTCAAGGGAAATCTCTTTTCGTTCAAGATGCATTTTGGGAAAGGTTTCAGGGAAACATTTTAAGTGCAGCTAAACTCGTCAAAATTCTTGATGAAAAGTGGGAGAATGAAATTGGAAGGCAATTTCAAAATTTTGACTTTAAAGCAGCTGATGTAAGTTGTGAAATAGGGTTTTCCACTGATTCAAGTATTGCGTTTTTATTAAAGAATGATGTGACTTTGTGAAGACCTATTAATCAATAATGGCTTCAAATAGTGGCAATAAACTTGAAAAATTGTATTAAATATAGCATTGAACAAATAAGCGCCATGTATGCATTTCATGTACGGGCAACTAAAAGCATATTAAACACGTTTTTCTTTAAACTTTTTACTTTGCCTTGGCACTTAGAAAAAAACTAAAGGTAGCTTGTGCCTACAGAGAATTTCTCAAGAAGGGTGTAACTTTGAAGGAAGTTTAATATTGTCTTAAATGGGAAACCTATCATAAGTAATGTTTGAATATCATGTACGCAAGTTCCTGCTACATAGTAAACGCAATAACGTCCTCAATTTCTCTTCTAATTTTAAAAACGTACGTTTATGCAGAATATATTGCATGTGTTGACCCCCCTAGATATCCCATTAGTTGACTTTTCTGTATAATGATCAGCATCATACTATGAATTTGTTGCATCCCTTTAAAGTTGACGATAGCTCGCATTCTTTAGAAATGTTTACCAGGCATTGATTCGTACCGGAAAGAAACCCAGTAGCTTGAATGTACAGCTGTATTATCGATCTGCAGCTGTGACATTACGTTGTATTCTCAGCTTAGCTGTCGCAGTGTGAACTCAAATCCATAAGGTACCATCTTCATTAAAGTATAACTTTGGGATTCGTGTTGTAGCCATTACCCTTCAACTACTTCCCCCTCTATCTTCATATGAAAACCAGACAATAACAATTTCTTTCTAAAAGAGTTTTAATGTAAAGCTATCGTTCGTTCTAGTAGCTGTGTACAATTCAACACTGCTAAGAACAAAGGAATTCTCACGTACCAACTACGGATTTTCATTAAATCGGAACAAGATAAACAACTCAGTTTTTGCATGCCAAGCATTGATTTCAAGAATTGAAAATTCAGACAATGTAGCGTTTAACAGAGCCTAAGTATGGAAACATTCTAAGTCGTCCCAGTTGTTAGGCTGCGAACAATGTCCAGCCAAAAATCTAACAAAATAATGCTATCAAAAGGTCTTGTAGCAAAATACAACGAGTCAAGATTTTTCCTATTATACCCATCCACAGCATCTAGACGTCGTTTCCTTCTGCCCCAACTCCCTTGTATTTCCAATTTGAAAGGTCTGAGTCGACTCCTCCATTGGGCTTCCTAACTTCTCTTTCAGTTGTTTGGCAATACTTAGAAATAGTTTATCAACATTCGAGTTCTCCTTAGCACTTGCCTCTAGAAATTTCATATGCAGTTTTTCTGCAAATGTTCTTGCCGCGTGCTCTTCCACTTCTCGTTCATTTTTGTCGGTTTTGTTACCTACAAGTAGTTTGGTGACACCTTCGCATGCATGTCGATTGATTTCAGATAACCAATTACCGACACTAATAAAGGAATTTCTATCGTTAACATCATAAACTACAATAATGCCATGTGCACCGCGATAATACGTTGTGGTTAAAGTCCGAAATCGTTCCTGTCCGGCGCTGTCCCATATCTAGAAACGTAATGGAAACAGAGAACTGGGTAATCAAAAAATCGTCATCACAATAATAATCACAACTACCACCTTGCTTTAACTTTTTCCTGAAATATTTTTGGCAAGGTTATGAACAAGACATCTTCATACTACAACAAGGCCGTGTATACCTAATTTGGAAGGAGACTCTATGCAAAAATAAAGGCTCACTTGCTTCTGTATCTTTCTACAAGGGAGGGTAGTTTATATGTTAGTAACAAGTTATCAAAATTTGATTTAGAAAAAGAGCACTTGACGAAGACATGGAAAGGATAAGTACAGCGGGCTCTCCTATCTCGAGCTTCCCTCTGTCTCAAACGTATTCCTCGGTCCCCTGGATATTTTCTACTGATTATGCCTTATTATCTCTGTCTCAAATTCTTTCTTTCTCAAGTTAATTTTCTGCCCCTTGCGAGTTTAAGTTAGAGAGAGTCTATTATAGCTTCATATATGCTTCAGTAACGGGGTCAATTTGCAAAGACACTAGACAAATAGAAAACAGAAATCGAGAAATAGAAAATAGAAAATAAACCACCGTTTTATATTTCTCTAGTTTTTTTCCCACAATTGACTCTTCTCAATAACGTAGAGGTCACCAGTTCGAGCCGCTGTGGTGACATAGTATTATTATTTTCTATTCTTTAGTGTCTTCAAAATTATGTGTATCGCTGGCGACTCGTGTTTCCATGATATTGAGCCTATTCCTCGTTCTTGCCACTATTACGGTATATATCTAGTCGATCAAATGGGTCAATAAATACCTTTAACCTATGAGTTGTGCCTGTACTGTATTACTACTCTTGATTGTGTTAAAATATCGTTAATTCTAAGGCGGTTCAGCTAATGTTTGGCATTTGGAATGCTACGTCAAACATGCGCAAAACAGATAGAAATGTGGTGGTTTCTTCTTACACGATTGGTTGATATCATGCACTTGATTAGAAGCTTAAATCCGTGTATTGGAACGTAAGAACACTTTATATCTAAAGAATTCTAAGGTCTAGATTCTACGATTTAAAACATTTGCAGTTTAATCAGAGGACAAATTATCTCCTACACTTGAATATTTGTCAATGACACTGCAGTTTCCTGCATGCTTGTTTCAATTACACAAAATGACTTATAAAACATATAAGAACTTAAATTTAATGGAAGAAGCAATAAGGCGAGTTTGATAGTCTGACACTGCATGACTAAAATTTTCCATTTAAAATCCTTACTGCTTTTCCCTATTTTTCACTATGTTAAAGCTATACTACAACATGTGGAAAACAGCTAAATACCCACAGTATACTTCTCTTAAAGAATTTCAGATAGATATTGCTCAACATTACTAACAAGTAGTTGTAGTATCTTACTTGCTTTAGCATTGCTATGACAACCAAATGTGATGATTTGTTCCCACTTGGAGGTTGCATTTCCCTCTATTATCGAACTGATGCATGTAGAATTCAGAGTTAATGCATCATCGAGAAGAGAGGATTTGAAATGTTAGTTTTGAAATGAACATTAGAGTAATAGAAAAGCATGTCACCGCCGGGGATCGAACCCGCGACCCATGCTTTCGTGGCGTGCGTGAAATGCTTTTCTATTTCTCTAGTGTTCTTTTCAAAAGTTAATGCATCAATAAGTGAAACGCCAAATGTGGGAAATGATAACGTTTCGTTTAACAGACTTTTTTAGGTCGCTACTGAAAATCAGCTAAACTAAACTCAGAGACCTACACTACAGATGTAAAATTCTTGTACTTCCGTAATAATAAAACTACGAATACGGAGCAAGTCATAGTTGGCGTGTGTTCACCTTCTTATGACTAACATGGGTTTAACCGGTGTGTTCAATATATATACCATGTTACCATATATATACCATGTACCTCACCCCCACCCCCTCCCCCCGTCTCCGTTAAAAAATTATGACCTATAAGAAAAATGACCCAAAAACATTTTCCAAATTTTAAATTGTCAATTCCGTGCCCTCTTCTCTCTGAAATCCTGCATCCGCCCCTGATGTTAAAACAATTTGAAATGTGGCTCTCTGAAATATCGAAGGGAGTTTCAACTGCATTGCTAGCGAGCGCAAGGAGGGGCTCTCTCCTAAGTTACTGCAGAGCTATTTTAACCTGAGCTGTCACACAGGGGGTGAGGGGAATAAGTAAACTGGGACAGTAAATATTGTTTAATATCTTCCAACTACTTGACGGTACGGTACTGAAACTTTCTGATTGTCCCCAACTATTGCTTAGGAAATGTCTGAAGGCAAAAACAATTGGTATTACCGACTGTGAATGGGGAAAGTAACCATAATAAGCAAGAAGAGCTTATACACTGATAGTTTTCAAACGATCATAACTGAAGACATCAACTTTAAATACATCTAATATGCGCTACTGCTAATTAATACTAATTAGAGGCAATTATCAGTATTAATGACAATGATGAACACCTCTACAGGTTTTTACAAAAAAATTTAAAACACAAGTAAATGAAATATCAATATGAAGAAGTTAATAAGGGCCCCGAATAGACTGTACTTTACGTAATTGATAAAAAGCATTTAATTTCTGCTGAGATTGTATATATACTTTCTTGCGAATTGTTTGCTGAGAACACTTGACTGATAATTTAATTCCTCGACTAAATGAGACCATACTGAAACGAACTCGGTCATGAAACAGTAGACACATCCTATCCATTTAAATCATTAGTTTTTGTGCATAAATGATAACAAAAACGTCCATCGACTGTATGATTCTTTTAACGTTGCTTAACAAAAACATACAAATGAAGTGCAAACATACTTTATTACATCTGTTTTGAACATATGTTAGAGAAATAGGAAATATGTCAGCTCTCTATGCCCCATGCAACTTAACCAAGGAAGGACTGCCACCTGGGCCTTCAATCTGTAAAAAGCTCATTAAAAATCATGAAATTAAATCAGGAAGAGAGGGTTTATAACATCAGTTTTGAGATGATCCTAGCAAAATAGAAGATATGTCAAAGCAAGGGACTGGAAACAACGACTCACGCAATCGCGTTTGGAGAATTAGAGAAGTCAAAAGTTATAAAAAAGTGGAGGACGCACTTAAAACTAAAAGCGTACAAGATGCGACGTCTAGTATATCACAAAGCTACAAATACTAGTCTTTCTATTTGATCCATTTTCTTTCTCAAGAGATCGAATCCTATCTCACTTTATTTATTTATTTATTTATTTATTTATTTATTTATCTCACTTTATTTTATACTGTAGTAAAATAATTGTTATAAAAAGGTTACTCTGTATAAATAGGGGGGATGCATCACTTTCGGGCCTTAGATTTGTCTCTGCACATGAGAAGGCGACATGATGCGCATAACAAGAGCAAGTATAACAAGGTTACACGGCATTCGCATTACTGTGATTTGAAGTGCTTTCTGACTTTCTGGCTATTCCACTTTTTCTTAATACAGTGGACATTAAGCCTATAGTTTTATAAAGAGAACCTTTTGCAAAGAGCTTCTTCTTTTCTTATGGTTAACAATTACTTATTTAATTTTCTGTAAACAAAGTGAAGAAAACTTCTCAGTGAAAGAGCAAGAAGTTGCTGCTAAAGTGTGAGGGGTGTCAGGCCCAAATGTAGGACCCCGTTTATGTGAATTGACGTCTGATCTATTCTTGGACACTTTCGGAACTTCACCCAGAGCATAAAGTTATTCTAAAGTTTTGTAATCACCATTATTAGGTCGTAATAAATTGTATAAAAGAAGCAAATTTTTAATGATCAAACCAGTTGTTTGTAAATGAGGAGAAGACAGTAAAGTTCAAAGTTACAAGTCATTTCATCGATTGTCTTAAGCCTGCTATTTGGGCTTGGTGTAGTATAGCTGCCAGAGGCAAGGATCACATCAAGTCAGGGGGGGGGGGGAGGTGCTGAGCGGCGCTACATTTGACAAGGGGATTATTTCTTTTCTGCTTTTTCTTTGACTTGGCCCCTAATAATATTTTTAAAAACTGCTTTCATAGCTCATCTAGATAATTCATTCTTGTTTTTGTTTACAAACGTTTCAAAATATCAAGATATTGCTGGCATCATTCGTTGTTCTTGTCCATGATTAAGCTCCCAAAACATCAGGAATAAGTCTAGCTTATTGCCTTGAAACAATGACCGGTGATAGGAAGCCCTCTTGGCCCGATTTCTTCAGACACTTCTGAAAGTTTTCCGTACAAGTGTACGTTGGGCATGTGACAGAGCTATCCAAATAACAGGCCTGGACAACATGCAACCGGAGGCCAGAACTGGATGCCATTGGTATATCGGTCAGCACATGGTTTTTTGCGTAACAAAGTGCTTCAGTTCGATGCCCGCGGATTACGTTATGTGTTTTACCTTTCAATTATAGATATTCTTCCTAGTTATCACTTTTACCAACCTATTATCATGCTACAGGATCATACAGATTTCTTGCGTTGCTCCTGGTTTTGCAACAGAATTTTTGAGGCACTTGCATACCGACTTGGAATTTATGTTATTTTTTCTTGAGAACTATTCTTTTAAAATGTATTTTACAACTTAAAAATGGGAGGTTGTCGATGAAGATAGTCCACGAGAAAAATGCACTAAGGAAGCTGTACCATCGACGTCGTTTCCTCTACGTGAAGAATTTTTCAAATCCACTGGAAATAGGCCAGTTTAGCCTATAGTTTGTCTATAATAAGGTTTCGCGTTTGACTTCTTCTGTGGAGTTGTTAGTCGCTGAACTATTCACTAGTAGCGGCGGTATTCCATTTATTTATACACTAAATGTGTATTTGCTATAGACCTATTTATAACATAAATTTATAACATATATTTTCTTTATAAAGAGAGCAAAATCTGCTTATGGTGGCCCAAGACCGAACATTCAACCAGACTCGTAAGTGTCGACTATAGCTTACTTTGAATTTCTGAATGTTTTCAGTTAACTCCAAAAAAGAGGATAATCAGCAGAATTTGCACGCCATAATTTTAGGTTTAATTTAAAACTGTTCAACGAAGTCATCAAGTTGAGAGGATGTTGTAATACTAATGGCATGAGCCGTACCGAATTCCAATCATAGGTACAACGGCTGGCGGCGGAAAGCGTGATGTAAGAACAGAACAGGGTGAACTTACGTACTTTATTACAGGTTATGTTTATGTATCTGTTATATTAATTTTTTTAAAGATACTACAAAATGCAACTGGTTTTATTTAGGGACGAGAAAGACAATTTTCCTCAAACTCTACCGTACACAATGTTCCCAGTGACGTAAAAGTGCGGAACGTCTCACCAGGAATAAGAGTGTGATAAATTCGTTGTTCATAACAATAAGAACTTGGAAAGAAATATACTTGTTCAAGATTTTACGACAAAGGATTTTTTGATTGAAGTAGAAAATTTAGGAGATTTCAAGGTTGATAGTTACCACTATTTACTAACTAAACATCTTTCAGACGATATCAGCATTAGATACAATACAGTTGTTTGAATCTATCACTCAGTCAGAGTGGTGCTAATAAAGTTTACTTCTCGGCCTTTTGGCAAGGAATGGATGTAGTATCTGTTCTCATTGATGACAGATGCTTTCCATAATCCGCGATGTGATAGTATACAGATAATTAATTCCACGTATTAAAAAGCTTATGTACTTGGCCACTGCCCTAGGTTCTGTCAAAAGGGATTGCACGCCCTTAAAGTGCATCAAATAATGATTAATCGAAACATCATACACAGCGATATCTAAGGCGATCAAAAAAACCCGGAGGTACGAATGAACAGCAAAGACGACAACTTTCACCTTCAGATATCTGCACCCTATGTTCAAAATTGTGTTATCCCTGGACTTTAGAACTTGAAAAAACTTAAGAATAAAAAAAAAATTCTTTGTTTATGAGATGTAGAAGGAAATGGGTTACAGAAGATGGTTAGGAAATTTAAGTAGCACCAAGCATACGATTTAAGGCAAAAAGCATTTTCAAACAATTTTCCAATTAAGCTGAGAAATTTGTTGCAGCTGAGATAAAATTTGCACTGAAGGATGTATCCCCTCTGAAGGATATCCTCCCCTTCACCTCTGTTAAGAAAGATAGGGAAAGGAAGTTTTCAAGGGGTGAAGTAAGAGATTTCGGGAAACCAGTCTCTTTGGCTGTATTCACTTTCGAGATTTTCATTTAATCGCAATTTGTGCTGACAAGCAATTAAATACCGGTTATACTATGAATTGAAGGCACGTCTGCCAAAGTACTTGATGGCTGGGTTTGCCTGTCAAAATTTTCATCCCTAGCTTTGTGACCTGAGTTGACAGCTACAGTACACTTACTGAGTCACTAAGAAATATTGGCTGGAAAGTATTTCAAGTCACAAATCGTAAGAAGTAATAAAATATTCTTCTTCCTCTTCTTCTTCTTCTTCTTCTTCTTCTTCTTCTTCTTCTTTTGCAAGCTTTTTCCATTTAGTATGGAGTCGCTGCGGCAGATACGTATTTCTTCCCGTTGTCTCTGTTTGCTGCATCCTCTTCCCGTGCATCAACGGATCGCTCTGATGTCTGCTCGTTATTTCGGGCATCCTCTTCCTCTATTTCAAAGTGGATCTAGCTATCTCCGTCCAAAGTAGTTCTCTTCTCTTCTTTTCTCTTCTCTTCATTTCTCTTCTCTTCATTTCTCTTCTTTTCTCTTCTCTTCTGTTCTGTTCTCTCCCCTTCCCTTCTCTTTATGTGGCCAAATCATTCAAGTCTTTCATATTTGCTTTACACGTTGCTTTTTTATATAAGCAACTCCATTTTCGGGGTCAGGCCTCGAATTCCTTATCAATTTTCCAAAATCAGGCCTGGAGTTGCTTAAGTAGTTGCTTAGGTATCACTACAGGTTATCGTCGAATTTCGTTGATCGCAGTAATTCCAGAAGGGAGACAGTAATTCAGGACAGTCCTTCCTTTGCACTGGCCAACCTTTGATGACAATGTCTGCGAGAGCACTTAGTGTGGTGTCTTGGCCAGTAGCATTGCGAAGCTCATCAAGACGGGATGGTGAAGCATTAAGGAGCATGTCTGTGTGGTGAATGTCAACATCTATGTCTTGAATTTCACATTGTTTGAAAGGGAAAACTCTAGAAAGTGCATCCGCAATAGGAACTTCTTTGGCAGGGTGATACTGGATGGTGTAGTTGTACTTTTGTGCACGTAGAAGCATGCAAGATAGTCGTGCAGGTGCATTAACCAAGTTTTTTAGAGAGATTGCTTGCAGTGGCTTGTGATCAGAATGAATTATTACGTGCCGACCGTAGACGTAGTAATGAAAGTGCTCGAGTCCATATACAGCGGCAAGCATTTCTCTTTCAATATTGGAGTAGTGTGACTCTGTGTCAGATAATGATTTGCTACTAAAAGCTATGGGTGCTCCATCCTGCAGTAAAGCTGCACCGAGGCCTTTGGAGGATGCGTCTACTTGTAGGACCAATTGCTTGTCTGGATTGAAATATCGAAGAGCTGTACAATGAGCTATCTCCGCCTTGATCCGATCAAAGGCTTGATCATGAGAAGCATTCCATTGAAACTCAGCATCTTTTTTGAGTAGAGCACGTAGAGGAGCAGTTAAGTTGGCAAGACTTGGTGAAAATCTGTGAAGATAGTTTACAAGTCCTAGAAATGACATTAATTGCTTGCTATCCTGTGGTGCTGTCATCTCTTGAATAGCAGAAATCTTTTTTGGGTCAGGACGAACTCCATCTTTGCCCATTAGGTGGCCAAAGAAAGGCATTTCTCTTGCTCGCACAATCAGCTTTTCTGAGTTGAATCTTGGTCCTTTTGCCCTGGCGCGTTCTAGGACTGCCTTGAGAGCTATGTCATGATCATGACCGTCGTCAGCAAACCCAACAATAACATGATCATCTGCTATGCCCAAGACATTTGGAATGTCTCCAAACGTCTTGTCAATAGCTCTCTGGAACTCATCTTGGGCACATGAGATACCCATGGGCATCCGGTTGAAACGATAGCGACCAAATGGGGTATTGAAGGTTGTAAGGTCCGCACTGCTGTCATCAAGAAGAAGGTTCCAATATCCGGAGCGTGCATCTAAGATAGTGAACCATTTGGCGCCATGTAATCGACTGAGGATATCATCGAATGTTGGTGTTATGTAGTGTGGTCTCTTGATGGCTTGGTTTAAATCTAATCTCTGGAAGTATTTTTCGACCAGACTTAATTATTAAAAGGAATGACTTTCTCTACGTTGTGGAACTGACCGTTGGCTTCGAGACCAAAATGAGTTCAAACTTTGACCGCAAAGCAGACAAATACAAGCTTCTGTGCTTAAAACTAAATAAAAAATATAATGTTCGATTTATAAATCTCAGTATGAGTTCGATTGATGGGATTTTCAAGGATAGCAAATCCTTTTTTGGTATGATTGAACATTTAGAAATTGAAAATGGAGATTACCTGATCAGGAAAATTATTAGTTGTGCAATACGTTATTACGTCTTTTGTAGAAAGGATAAGGAATGGACTAATCCTGAGTTACTTATTTTGGTAAATTAAAAGTTTCATGGTAACATTCACTCGAATAAAGAAAACTAGAATGCGTTTGATATTATTCAAACAGATTTAATGCGAAAGGAATCTATTGTCCGGCATATACAGTACACTGAAATCATATGTATGATCGCTTCAGTATTTCTCACTCTTACACGTTGTTCCTTACAAGCAGTTATTCCTGGCCAAATGATAATTTTTGAAGATTACTTAAGGCTTGAAATGCCTGTTTAATATAATTTTCTGTAAAAGCCATAGGCTCGTTAGATAGGAAATTATAAGAGCAAAAAAGAACAACTTAACTGTAATACCTGTAAATGTCTCAAATAAAGAAACATATCGAAATTAATTTTCATTGGTTTTATAGTTCTATTCCACTGTCTCATATGTAGAGCTTTTTCCACGGCAAATCTTCTATTCGGGATTTAAAAGTTGTCAACTACACAGAAGTGTCCATGACAATCTGTTTCATACAAAGAAGTTTTCATGTAATAGTTTAACCCGTAGTTCATGAATGAAAGGCGAATAGTTCACCGACAAGTTTTGATATGTAAAACGCCAAATATGGAAACTCAATTGACAACGTTTAGCCAATTTTCAATGGTGACCTGAAGAACTCTGTTAGACGAAACGTTGTCAAGAAAGTTTCCACATTTGACGTTTTACTTACGATAACCCGTGGTTCAATAATAAGGTGAGTGCACTGGTTTGTTCATCCAATAAGAGAGTGAACTGGTTCGTTTATTCAAAAAAGAGAGTGAACTGGTTCGCTCACTCCCAAAGAGAGTGAACTGGTTCATTCATTCAAAAAAGAGTGAACTGGTTCGCTCACTCCAAAGGAGAGTGAACTGGTTCGCTCATTCAATAAGAGAGTGAACTGGTTGGTTCATTCAAAAAGAGAGTGAACTGGTTGGTCCATTCAGCTCTTCTCCTACATTCATTTGTTCCATATCCTGTTGTACTGTTGCTCTCCATGTTTTCCTTGGTCTGCCGACAGGTCTCTTGCCTAGTATTTCCATTTCCTCTGTCTTTTTCAACACTGCTCACATGCCAAAACCGTTGCAGCCTTCTCTGTCTTATTCTTACCTGTATCTCTTTTAAACCACAGCTCTTTGCCACTTCCCCCTCCAGATATCCACCTTTTTCGTTGAACATTTTTAGAGTAAACTTGCAGGTGAGAACCTGTACTTCTGAAACCGGTGGGAATGAATATATTTAGATGTTCACATATAAATGTGCTGTTGAAGGATACGAACAAATTTTTGAGCTACAATTATCTTGCAAGAGACACCAGAGAACTAGACAATATGCCTCTAGAGTCTTGTGGAGACTTTGAATTCTCTCTTCCCAATGATACTCGTATAGACTTCCTTTTGAATAATACTAATAGTAATAAGCCAATGAAGTTCAAAAGCATATGGGATTTCTTTTTGACTGAACAGATTTTATGCGACGCGGAACCTTAAATCAAAGGAACATGGTCTACAGATTTGTGTTTAATGACGTATGATGCCCAGTCAAAAATTTTAAGTTGTAAACAGAATCAACGAAGAGGGCATTTTAGATTACTTTAGATTATACCTAAGCATTTGATTAACAGATTAAGATGCAAGCTATGTTACTCCTTATATTATCGTTTTAGTGCAGTCATGCTAAGTTACGAGCTTTCTCAAAGTCTGGTATATATACCCCGAAAAGGATGCACCACATGAACAACAAGTAAGTAAAATGTTGTACGTTTATTGAGGGTTAGAAAGCAGGTGGCGTTGCTCTTTGACGCAATAATAGAGAGGCCACTTACGACTTGTCTGTCTGAATGATTAATTGAGTCACTCGCGCCTTTACTCATTCACTCACTCACTTACTTAGTCACACAGCCATTTGGTCACACAGTCATTTGGTCACACAGTCAATCAGTCACGCAGTCATTCGGGCGTATAGTCAATCAGTCACGCAGTCATTCGGGCGTATAGTCAATCAGTCACGCAGTCATTCGGGCGTATAGTCAATCAGTCACGCAGTCATTCAGGCATTCAGGCATTCAGTCATTCAGTCATTCAGTCATTCAGGCAGTTAGTCAGTTACGCACGCACGCACGCACGCACGCGAAAAGACACGCACGCACGCCAGCACTCACTGGCTCACTGACTCACTTACTGACTCAGTCACGCTCTCAGTCACTCACTCAGTCATTCAGTCTTTGATTCAGTACAACAACTTATTACCTTAGAAAGAGTACCGGTCGTTCTTTATCCCTCCTGCATCCGTGGTATTAGTATCCTACCTCTGTAAGTAAGGCTTTACAATGGCCGCTAAATCACGAAGAACATCTTTTGGGTGTAGTTTAAGACCCTTTCAGACTATAAAAGTGCTGTGCTAGTGAACATTCCCTGTCTGATATGAGATGTACCCACCATCTCCTTTTATGTTTCTCCTACCAACTATCAGACCCATAATAGCAATTACACTGTTTTCTTCAGAGGAATACATCTTTCTACTGAGCAGGTATTTTTCAAACATGCGACGTGGCATTTGCCACTTCAGTCTAAAAGCACAGTTTCGCGTGGCATTTGCGACGTGGCCTTTGTGACGTGGCCTTTGCGACGTGGCCTTTGCGACGTGCTACTTTGGTATGTAAGCTCCCTTAGAGTAACCGGCTACATGTCAATTAGGAGCTTCTTGGCCAACATTGACATCCTCTCAAGTGTGTCGAGTACATTGCAAGCATTGAACTAAAGTTAATTTTTCAAGTATAGGATCAAATACCTCATGGAATTGAGCACCAGGCGTTTATCGTTAGGTGGAAACATTTTAAAAATCGTTAATTGGAAAGTTGGATAATATGTAGAACAATACGTTTTAAACGCTACACACTAAGTATGGTGGCTGAAATTTATCCCAGACTCGTCAGGGTGAACAGTACTATCATATTTGGTGGATAAACATGGAATCGGTCGCGCTCGTGTTTGAATCGGTAAGTGCAACAACAGTAATTACAAACCTCTGTATCTTGACTTAAACGTACGTACGAATTAGGATTCATTAAATTACCGATAGAATAAACTACATATCTTATAAATTTAATTTAAATACGAATATATTATCGATGATTTTGGAGGGGTGGTACGAAACTGCAGTAGCGCCAAACAGAACACTCACTTTAAACATACAAAAGTGAATTGCAATTTTATTCATCTGATCAATTCTTATCAAAACCTCACTCCTTTATGTTTCCAAATTTAAAGCTAATGTTCCCTACGGTAGTTTCGTTTTCAGCTGATCCCATATTTGTTGCTAGTGTCCAAATACTTTTGAAGGGTAGTGGAGAGTGTGTACTCTTGATCTTGCTCGTAGTAAATAATAATAAGGAGAGTTCTGTCAAACAACACAAACATCTTTTCTTTACTTACCCTTCTTCAAGATTCATGATGAAATGCTTCGATTTGCTCACAACTTTTATACACTTCTTCTATCGATTTTCTCGTCGGTAGTATTGTAAAGTTGTGATTCCAGGTTAAAACGTTAGAGGTTTCCATCACTGTGCTTCATTTCGGTTTTTAGAAAAGCTGAATTTATGTTGCCACGAGTTTTTGCATCCATGCTTTCTTAAAGTTCCCACCTCACCCCTAAATATATTCCAAATGCGCCCTTTGAATTTCTTTCCCGTACCTACCCCCACCCCTACTCATCAAAACTTTTGGGAAGTCCTGTGCCCCTGGGCGGTACGTTTTTATCGATTTTTTCGCTCCGCCATCCCTGCTTCGCTTTTTAAAAGGGTTCACCAATTTTCCAGAAGGGGTTATACAAATTACGTTCATTGGTGAACAGGCTGGCCCGTACACCTTAAATTTATGCAGCATGCCTTAAAATATGCTCATAGGTAATAAGCATGCCCTACAGAGATAGTCTGGCTACGGCACTGAAAAGCAAACCTAGATTAATTCCGAGACGTTAAGACACCAAGTAGATGGAGGTTACGGTATCAGTACAGTGATACATACAGATATTGGTGGCAATGGGGTTTGGAAAGGAGTTAAGACTGTCTTACTGTGACATCGAAAGGTAGAGAAATTCTTGCAACTTGATATGGGCAAACCTTGAATAAAGAACTCTCATTCAAAGGATGCTTTACCGACTGTTACTAGTCTTGTCAGTTAAATAATAATACCCTGCATATCTCGTGGTATGGTAACATTATCAGCTGAACTCTTTTTGAGAAAACGGGAGAAAGCGAGAATGCTATTATAAAGATGTTTGGCACGTTTATGGTTCAATTTGAGAATAGGAAATAGTCGGTACAAATTCAAGAAAGAAAATCTAAGCTTAAAGAAAAATAATCATTCAAAGAAAAGTAACAAAACCAAAAAGTAAAATACTCCACTATAGGTCAATGAAACGTCAATATCGCAAAATTAAAAAAAAATCAAAATTTTTATTTATAATAAGAATTCTGAGTAAAATTTAGGAAAAGTCACAAAATGTTTTGTCAATCCAGCCAGTCGTTAAAATGTTAAGAGCTGAAATGTGTAGCTTTGGAACTACTAGCAAACTTTCAGTTTGACACCCTAATAAGCAGTGGTGCCATTCCCCAGGCCCTTCTTTCCAAAAGGCAAAGTGGTTACCCTGGGGCGGGCATCATCATTAGCCCCTCCCCCTATGTAAGGTAGGGTTACGTCGTCTATAAATTAAAATAATTGATGTATTTTCTACTGGAATTGGAATTGTGCTGCTTGAAGGTTTCACCTGCAAGTTTATCGATCAGCATCCAACGAGTGCAGAACCGGGTTGACGAATATTTGAGGGGGAATGCCATCGACATGTGTGCCGTTGGTGATTGTACAAATATATACAAAAATGTGTATCCGCTCCCAGGTGCATTGCCTTGGGATATTTTAGCATGAGAAGACCGTACATTTAACCCTCGACCCCCCCTCCCCCCTGGATGTGCGCATAAAGCCTGATACTAACCAGAATATCTTGTTAAGCATAGTATTAATATTGGAGTGAATCATGAAGACATTAAATCCCGAGGCGGCGCCGTCGAATCAAAAGTGTGGGTGCTGAAGGATGACCTAAGGTTACGTTTCTATTGTTTAATCTCATCTTCAGAGAAGGTTTCTCATCTTTTGACCATTTATATTTGAGATGGGACTCTTTTTCCTACTTCTTCCAGTGCATTCTTGGGGGGTGTTTGCAGAGTAAACATCCCTGGCAGAAAGGGGGGAACTCAAGCCCCCACTCCCTCTGGTTACGCAAATTATGTCTTTTATAATGATTAATTTCGTATGGCCTTATTTGTTTTACCAGGGCTCGGTTGCTCATATTTTCAAATCATTTCTGGGATCCGGATAAATGGAAAACCTAGTGCATGTGTTTGTTATGATAGCACCTTGTCCAAAAAGTCTTCAAATGGATTTATATCAACCAAGGATGCGTTTGTCGACCCAGAGAATCCGATGGAAACCCCGTTAGCTATCCCGGTTGAGAATATTGATGCCGATGTTTTACTCGTTGGAGGCGATGATGACCAAATTGTGCATTCCACCAGGTCTATTCGTGTCATCAAACAACGCATGGAAAGGCACGGTAAAGGACATTTATGCACTACTTTGGCATACCCAAACGCCGGCCATGTCATTGAGCCACCTTACATGCCTATATGTCGAGGAGAGTTTCTCGGAACGTATCGTAAGTATGTAAATTATGGTGGAGAGAAAACTGCACATGCCTTTGCACAGAAAGATTCATGGGACAAGATTATTCAGTTTTTGAAAGAGAAGCTACAGGGATGATTGGAGTAGAATATACCAGTTTGCTACCAATAGCACCTACTTCTAGTGCGCGCACTCGTCGATTAGGTGCACGCAGGTATCGAGTAAAAACGTATAGGTAGTAGAATATGCATAATGTAAGGGGAAGACATAGATCCATTATCTTAAAACATACATCTCCTTCCTAGGAAATCCAAATGTGGTACACGAGTCTTTTGGATTCAGCTTGTAAAACATTGAATGTCGATTCTATACCATCCATCCCGGTTTACAGAAATCATTACCTGTTTTTCCTCTAGTATCACGGTGTTTCTACCAGTAACAAGGTCTTTGTTTCCGGCATATCGATCTTTCTTCCTGTAATGATATTCTTTTTCTTGGTCTTTCTTTTGCCTTTCTCAAAATATAACAGTCTTCCATCATATTGCCTTTCTCAAAATATAACAGTATTCCTTTATGCAATAAGGTCTTACTTCTAACACTACAGTCTCGCTCCATGTATTAATGTCTCTCTCCTTGTTTAAAGCTCATTCTCCAAGCATTACGATCTTTCTCTAAGTCTAAAGGTCTTTCTTTGGTATTGAGACCTTTCTCTACGTATCAAATACATACGTATATTCTCTAAGTCTTTCTAACATCAACTTAAGTATGCCTGCAATTGTTACCTCATACCGTTGCTTTCCACCTTAATGTTTATACTAAGCAGTTAATATAGTTTATCTATCAAGTTCAATTTTGAAATCTCTATTCAAGTATTTATGCGTAACATCTTCCCTCTGACTATAGTCATAAATCCAATAATTTCTCATGATAAAGGTAATACGATCAAAATGGTAAAAGATTTTAGGAATTTTATGCTTGTTGACAATGTCGTTTTCGCATTCAGGTTGCACGTAAACACAACTGCTTATGTGTTGTTAAGAGTACTGCAATCCTTGCATGTAACAATTTACTATTTCTTAAAATATATGTAGTTCTTGAAACTGAGCGGCATTGAGGCGAATAATAAATACAAAAATTGTTAGCCCTTTTTTAATAGCTGTGAAATACCTTCGTTATCATAACTTGATGAAATCTTTCAGCATCATTCACCAAAACGTTGATTTAACTCTTATATAAATATGAATTAATTATTACACATCGCAAGCGTTTTATCGTTTTCAAATACAGGCTTTTTACGTCAAGTCTATCAAAATCTAAAACTCCACATGGTAATGATTTTTGTAAAGTGGTAGGTAATCATGAATTCCATTTAACCTAACCACGATGGTACAGAACAAACTAAATAAGTAATGCTTCGACATTACAGACACCTGCAGAACCAAGCTAAAAAATGAAATATGAAGCGGGCCCTCAAATTGGAAGATTTTGAGAAGAACACTGGAGAAATAGTAGAATAATAGAAACGCTTTCTCGATGATAAATTAGAATAGAAAATCTGTCAAGTAACGACACTGACACATGAATATCGTATTGGCAGTTTCAGAGTCATTTGTCACTTCTCACAAAGCACACGTCACTAGGCAAAACATAACTTGCCATTATAAACAACCTCAAACATTTGCTAACAAGCTGACCCTGACGGCATTTCGACATCAATCGTAGCTATGTTTTATCAGCCAGTGGTCTGCGGCTGGGCCAAAGGTCACATAGAATCGAGTAGATACGGGTATTCGATATGACATGAGCATTAACATCTTCATCTGATTGCTTCTATTACATGGGCTGTGAGTTGGTTTCGCAATTGATCGTTGCAGTATGTTGCTATTATTAGCGCGTTGATCACAATTGTTGCGTTCTGGCTGCAAAATTGAGACGACATGGAGTATCCACTGGTGCAGAAGTTATGGATCGAGGACTTGGGGGCAAAGGTGTCTATTTCATTGAAATTTCATGGAAATAGAAATTCTATGATCTCAAGAGAGATAAGGGTGCTATAATAAAAAAGGTATTTGAATGAAGACGCTTATTTAGATCGTTTCTTTGTTTAAAAATCTATAAGCCTAAGGGTTTATAGATTATACAAGGGGGAGGGAGGCTTCTCAACTAGTAGACGGTGCATGGATCACTAGTAAGACGGTGCATGGATCACCAGTAAGACGGTGCATGGATCACTAGTAAGACGGTTCATGGATCACTAGTAAGACGGTGCATGGATCACCAGTAAGACGGTGCATGGATCACTAGTAAGACGGTGCATGGATCACTAGTAAGACGGTGCATAGATCACCAGTAAGACGGTGCATGGAGCACTAGTAAGAGGGTGCATGGATCACTAGTAAGACGGTGCATGGAGCAGTAGTAAGACGGTGCATGGAGCACTAGTAAGACGATGCAGGAGTCACTAATAAGACGGTGCATGGATCACTAGTAAGACGGTGCGTGGATCACTAGTAAGACGGTGCATGGATCACTAGTAAAACCGTCAACGTGTCACCAACATAAGGCCGTCCTTTTTTGTCGCTAGTATGACCTTGCATGGGGGATAATCACTGGTTTAGTGCGTGCACTGCATACACAGCATGTCCACTGTGCTTGTCAGTGTTTTAATACTAGCACTAGATTGTTTCTGATTCGCGTACAGCCCATCTATCTTATCCTTTTTAGCTTGTGACTTATAGTGTATACCTTGTAGAGTCACTCGCAGGGCAAAATATTTGATAAACCAGATTTTTTTTTCGTACCCTAGAGATTGCATTTCGTACCTCTAGGGTTTGTATTTGGTAACCCCAGGAAGTATCAGGACCCAAGGTTAAGAACCAATATTCTAGATAGACTTCCACGAGGTCGATGTGAGACTCGTACTCAAAGATCATCGAATCTCAGACCGTTGCACACGCACGCTCTAGGCTTTTGTTATGTGTCTACATTCTCCAAGCATTGGATTAGAAAAAGCTATTAACAGAAGAATTGCACAGAGAAAAAAGGATCCTACATAAATGCAGAGTATTTTTTTCATTTCAGCACTATTGTCATAAATTTCATTGATCAATGAGAAAAAATTCTAGAGTTGGGTTTTAGTGCACGTCAAACCCTTCCAAGTGCCGTTACTTGCGCTTATGCTCTGCCTTGAGTTGCCTAGTTTAATTCTTGAAAACGTTGTTCACAAACGTAGGTGCGCACAAATAGAGACGACTTTTTAGTGAATGTTTGACAATAAGAAGCTATTTTACTTAGCTACGTAAACAACAAAGCATGACAATAATTGCAGATAATTTGGATAACAACAAAGTGAATTGGCTGCAGACAGTTCGGCTTTAACGTCAGTAATTACATTGATTTCATTAAAAGAACATTGTTTTAATAAAATCTGTAATAAATGAGAAGCGAACACGCAGGAAACTTGACTAGTGGGGTTGCGTGCAGCCTGCGGGTCACGAATTACTTATTGCAGTATGAAAGGTAGGCATATGAAACTAAACAAGGCCGCTGAGTTCCTTTAATTTTGATGAACCGGCTGCTTCGGCCAAAATAGATGCAGGAGCTGGCCTTGAATTATAGGGGTAGAGGTGCCAAAGGCTGGACGAAACAAGTGGAATATTTAGCTGGGGACAACCGGCACCTTTGACGTGTCACGACGGAAGAATTCGCCCTGTTCTCCCACTCTTTCAGATTTTGGTTATGTCAACTTAAAAACAATCAATGGAAAAGGTCAAATATGTCAAACGTTTTGGTATAATTGTTTTATTATTACCATAGTCTAGATACCCTAACCACGATCATTGTATTAATTGGAGGGATGAATTCGATTCACTACAAAATTATCCTACTCCACTTATGACTAACTTTTAGGGTAAAAACCACAAATGGACGCATCAATTAATTTCAAACACGCTATCTTTATTTCAGTACATAATACACCACCTACTATGAAAATCTATGGAAGCTAATCTATGGAAGTTAAATATTCCAGGTTCTCAATAAATAATTTCTATATTGAAAGAAAAGTGTATACATGTGTATTGAAAATACATTGTAGCTAATGTTGCCTGACACTAGTTACAGAAACTCGTCTGGAACAGGAAGCTTTCCATGAGAAATTCATAGAGTGGGCGAGGGTTATAATTTTCCTATGCTGCCTCTAAATTTTGGGTTCGTCATACAAATATATGAATTTGTTAGCACTTATAACTAGAATTGCTAAGATATTATAATAAAATAAATGTAATAATTTCCTAGGGCTATAAAGAATGAAAAGGACAGATGTGCTTATTCTTCAAAAGAGTGGAGGGCGACCAATTCGTAACAATCCTTTCTTGTTTTTGTCTTCAAATGATCCAAAATTTTGAAATTCACTTCTTGCTACTATTTCATCAACCCCATAGCTGGCTTTTACTTCTAGGCGAGGAGCCAAAAAGATATGATAAAAATGGGTGTAGTCTGAATACTTAGAATTCAGTTCCCCTTAACACTAGTGTGCCCAAGAAATATCAATCAGTTGTTTTCAAAGTAGCATGTTGGGGATGTTTTTCCTCTGTCTACACGGATTACGAACAGAGTATTAACGGATTACTTCTGTAGATTTAGGCATGCAACGTCTTGTAATTTGAAGATTATCTGTCTTCCTGAACCGGGCACCGGACTAACCATTCGTTGAAATCTTTGTAGTGACGTCAACCGAAACAAATGACATCCCAAATTTCTATGCCCCAGTGGTGAAGGACCATGGTGTAATGGTAGCACATCACGTTGCAACACAGAAGAAAGGGGTTCGATTCCTCGCGGTCCTACGTTTTCACCATTGAGCTTTTTATCCTGTATCATCATCAATACAAGTCAAATGGTGACCCCGACGTCACCTTACAGTGGCAGCTGCATTTCAAAAGCTGTTTGCATTACCGATATTATGCAATTGGCAGTTCAGAAAAAGGGTTGTTAGGGACGTACTTGGTGTGAGTCTGCCTGTCGTCTTTCATATAGTCAATTCGGTCTCTGGAAGTCCTACTTGTTCAAGAAACCCTATTAGAGATGAGTGTTGGTAAGCAAATGACAGACAAGTGAAGATTACTCAAGGTTTGCATGGAAACACGCCTTTTCCAAATACCATTCGCTGTCTGGAGGAAAGTCTTATGTTCATGCAATCCCTAGTTCCTATAGAGAAT
Source organism: Alatinidae sp. Z8VKAUB7J3 (assembly GCA_010016025.2). Lineage (NCBI taxonomy): Eukaryota > Metazoa > Cnidaria > Cubozoa > Carybdeida > Alatinidae > Alatinidae sp. Z8VKAUB7J3. The sequence goes on from JAAAKM020073195.1 coordinate 92,368,459, forward strand.
GCATAAGCCTACACACGCTGCTAAGACCACAGTGTCTTAAAATATATGGCATTCATAAGCGCCTAAGACGATTAACAACTTCGGTGGCTCGTCGGCCTGGATCTTTTTTCTGATTCATTCCTACAGAAAAACTGCGTGGTAAATGGCTCTTTCTAACAGACTGAGTGAGGGGGTAGACACCCACTAAATCTCATTCAACACCAAGTCGACTATTACGTTTCACACATTCATAGTGACTGTCGGCATTTGGCAATGCAGTGTACTGGTGTTTTGCGTCTGTTACCCCCCCCCCCCCCCCCGCCCCCGGGGGGGTTCTGTCGGGAAGATATATTTGATCAAGATCACGCATGTCTCTCAAAGTCACCAATATTTGTAGCATCTCTTATCAACAGTTTCCTTTGTTCTTTGAACCTTCAAGAGAATATGGGGGAGTAGTTTAAAACTCCGTGATTCTGCAGGAAAGAACATGGAAGGGGCTAGAAATTACGAAAATACAAGAGGATTTTTATGGGAAGCAACAATAAACACGCAGAAAAGCAACGTACGCACAAGTAGCGAAGTAGTTGATGATTTCATTACCTAGGTATCTACACTGAAAATAGCCATGATATCGATGTAAGAACCGCCATCATGGAGTGTACTACATTTGCATCAAATGGTGCGGAAGGCTTCGATCCATAAGGAAACCAAAAGGAAGCTCTCTCAAGACTTCATAGAAACCATTCTTCTGTACGGCTCTGACTCTTAACTCAGCCCACTGAAAATGACTATACCTACACCCGAATGTTACACATAGTATAGATCTCCTCAAGGCATCATAGAACCAATACGCCACTTTAGGCAGCGACGTCTTGCTCTTGCAGGCCACGTTTCTCGTCATGACGAGCCTGCAGGAAGGTTGCTAGTCTGGTCTTCAGATTCGAAGAGAAGAGTTAGTCTCTCTTATGTCACGATCAAGAAGCAATAATAGAGGAAATCATCGAAATAACTGGAACAGATCTGATAACTGCAATGGGCGATAGAATGCACTGGAGCACGAACTTTATTAACTTTCACCACCGACTGAAGGACTCGGAGGACTCAAGAAGAAGAAAAAGAAGGAGAAAATTTCTAAAACACAGTGCTCCGTTCTTTGTAATTTTGGCTGTATTTACACAATGCCTCTTCGCATAGCTAGCTGAGCACATATGTGTACGATTAGTCCTGTTCTCATACAGGATATCACTTATCTTTAAAGGATTTGGTGTATAAATATTCGACTGAACAACGTAATGGTTGCAGAAATTAACGCTTACGTCTACGTGAGGCACGTTACGGAGACAAGCCACAACTATTTCATAAAAAGATCAAATTTAAGGAAGCATTCCCGTTTTCAGTTTTCTGCATGGTCTTGTGTTTCGTTGAGGACTCTCACTATGCTCAACACCTAAACCAGTTTTTGTTTGGCATGGGCCGCTTGGGGAAAATGGTCACGTGATAATATAGGGATTATGCTGTTTATATTTACAAACTCTCATGAGCCATATGCTTACCTAAGGCTTTATAAACAAAGTTTTCTGGGCTGATAGAATTTAGAATCATATCAGTTCTCTATATTAGCTTATCTAGTGACAATTGCATGCTTGGAATGCGTACATTCCATGGTGGCTACAATTAATCTAAATTGAATTCTTTTCAATGATCAGATTACATCAACATAGAGTGCTCAATCTAAATTCAATATGTTAAACAAAAAAACTTGAAAATTTAGATTAGTGACCTTAAGTGGCCTCTATATAAACACATAAATGACTCTTGACAGTTCTTGTGTTCTCAATTGAACACTCAGCATAGCTTTCATCATTGGATCTGTAAGTGTTGCAGTGGGAAGACCCTGATTTGGATTGCACTGATGCCTTAATACAATTTATCCAGTAGATGCTAAATTTTAAATTTCACTTGGACCAGAATCTGATATGAATTACTTGAGGCTGCTGACTTCTTTTTTGTCTACAAGACACTGCATATGCCTGCTAGTGTATATGAACATGCCATCATAGCATGAACTTTGTTCTGCATGACGCATGGTCAAAGGATTGTTGCCTGTTCTCATGTTGCAGCATCTCCTTGCATCACAGTTTTAGTATGAAACATGAAGGTGCATCGATGCCAATGTTAGGCCGTCATAATAGGCACATCAATTACCGTACCAGAAATAACTGGATGATGACAGTAACATGTTAAATGTTTTGAATGAAATGGACAATGAAGTAATTTGCTCACAAACATTAACAATACGTACCATGTTTTGTCACCTTGGTACAGTGGCATCAACTAAGTTATATTTGTCTTGATATTTTCTTGGATGTAGGGTTAAATCTTTTTATTTCACGCTTTTGGTTTCTCCTTTATGTATACAGAGGCAGTTTAATGAAAATCTATGTTTGAAGCTACATGAGTTATGTGCATGCTTGTAAATTAAAACTGGGTTAACAAAGTTGTTGGCATCAGAACCTAATATCCATAGAGTATTTATTGGTTCTTGGTAGTTGTTTTAGAATAGAAAAGAAATGTGGTTGGACTTTGGACCAGACAAGGGCTTGTCATTTGGTTTTTAATAAGTCTAAGAATTTAAAGTATTTAATTCCCAAGTAATGCCAGAAAGTTAACTATTTTGAATTAGATCATTTATAGAACAAATGTGATAACTCTCGCAATAATGTCATTTCTTCTTCTGTAAGTCTTCCAAATTTTTCCCATTATAATATATATATATATATATTTATATATACATATATATATATACATATATATATATATATATATATATATATTCTCAGCAGACACCTTGCAATTATACATAATTCTCAAAGAGTGGAGCATCACCACAATAGCTAGCAAATTAACGGCCTCACTCACTCACTCACTCACTCACGCACGCACTCACTCACTCACTCACTCACTCACTCACTCACTCACTCACTCACGCACTCACTCACTCACGCAAGCACGTACTTGTTCACATAGGCACACGAGTACTCAATAGCGCTTTCATTCACACATTCAGATACATAGTTACTTATTGTTGCAATGGCGTGCTCATTCACAAACATATTTACGCGCACGCTCATTGACACATACACTCACCTGCTCATTCACCCATACATCCATCAACTCACACCTCCACTCGCTCGCTCATTCTCGCACTGACCCACGCCTGTACTTTCTGAATATATCTGATAGATACAATATACAAAGTAATATCTTGCTTATCTTAGGATTTGTGAATTTAAGTCTATTTTTATTAAAATTTAATTGTCGGAGTTAACCAGATGCTCAATAACAATTGATTTCCTTTATATGATATAAATACTCTTGTTTTACTGGTAGGTTCATCTCGTCAACATGCTTTATACATTTGGGAAAGAAGTGTTGGTAATCTTGTAAAAATACTTAATGGAACTAAGGGAGAACTTCTTCTGGATGCCGTGGTACGTATAACATCATAAGCCACTCACTCATTAGTTGCATCACTGTTCCGTAACCTTTGTAAGAGCCTAAGTAAGCTGGCTTATCTTTTGCAGTTGCTTTTCAAATGAGGGTCTATAAATTTCTTTTGATTGCTCTAAGAACATTTTACTGCTAGTTAGGGCTTTGTGGGCTTTCCAGGTGGCCACCATGGTTCCATCCACTGGAATGTATTTTGCAAATTGTGACTGCAATCGTGTCCTTATAGGTTGTCGAAGGTTAAAGGTTGAAAATCTGGCTGTGGTTTTGTATCGCTATCTACCTGTAGACACTTCTTTGCGACATGTCCAGTAACGAAGACCTATCTATTATCCCTATTTTTAAGCAGTGAAATGCCTCCTGCGTTTTTTTATTACCCACTAATTGCTGCGTTTTTCGGTCCAGCTCATGCAGAAAAGTCGAGATTGCAGCAGAGGGCTGGGAAAGAATCAGTTAAAAGCGATTGAGAAAAATTATGGATGCACACTGATTCTAAACTATTGGCTTAACCAGACATGATAATTTTAATGTTAGAACTAGTGTATAGCTTAATTGGAGAAGATCAAGTGTATCTTTTACGTGTTGACGTTTTTCTCAAATTTTTAAAAACCCGCTAACTTCATTACTTTTCAGTGGCATCCAATCAGACCGATTATTTGTTCTGTCGCTAGTGGACTGGTTTCAATTAAGTTGAGGCTAGAATAACACCGACTTGTGGGTTTTCTATCTTTTCATTTTGCATGCCAAGAGGTAGTGTATATCACAAGTCATTCCTAAAAGTTATCGTCTCGAGTGATATGTATTAAGCATGGCATTTCTATTTGACAAATTAGATAAAAGTATAAATTAACAGAGCTGAGGTATACTTAACTTATAGAACGCACTAACGCAATTTATGATTATCTTACCAAACGAGCAAATCAACAAAAAATTCTGCTGTCGGCTGGGCAGGGTCAAATGCGTACGGAAATCTACAAAAATCTACATGACCTTGAATCCTGACCTTTGACCTGGACCTCTACCCTAGCCTGTACCCTACAAGAATATCCACTGCGGAAATGATCATGCTAACTTACATAAGGTCATAAAGGCAATTACAAAAGAAACGCAAAACTCGAATGGCAGACGTGGAAATTACAGTCACATAATGCAGCGACTGCTGTTTACCTCGTTCCTAGATAGCCAAAATTAAGTATGACATCGGAAGTAAATTTGCTTTGGAATGAAACGTGAAATTCCCATACTTGGAAACTTCTGGCCTTGGTGAAATCCAGTCAACTATGAGCTCGAAGCGCGTTTTCACAAATCTAAAACTGATAAAATTATCTTCAAGTAGCTTGAAGTATCTTCTGACGAAACGGGTATTCTACACCCTTCGGTTTAGGAAAAGAACTGTGCTACATATAGTCTTGCCTAAAAAGCCTTAACCGGGGCGTAGATATTTTACTTAGGTGTACAAATCATGGATGCGTGCAGGAGGCCATGGTAAAACCCCATGCCATCATCGCCGTCATAAGGTCAGTAGAATTACAGTTAGTACATATAAGAATTCTTTCTGATTCGTACAAAGCCTCTAATAACTAAAAATAAAACAATTTCTAGATGCGTATAACATATCTCTTTACTTCGTAATCTAAATCCTAACACAAAGTAATCTATCACTCGAAGTTGAACCGTAAACTTAATGACTATCGGGCGTACAAAGGAGATCAGACGTAAACCTCCTAAAACTACCACAGGACCGCACTGTTCAAGCTTCACCTAGTTTCGTACGGATATTTAAATAATGACAAATACTCGAAAACAGTTCATATTACATTAGTCAATGCCATAATAACAAATACTATCCAAATAGACAACAAAAAAACATCCCTACAAAATGTCACACAAAAATTTCCAAACTCTAGAGTAAGAAGAACCGAGCGCCTTGTCTGACGCCATTTGATTACGTGAAATAATACACACGTGAGGCAGCTTGGGTCAGCCAACAGGTTTTATGCCAGAGGCTGGCCCGCCGTACAAGACGTCTTTTGGAATCTGCTCGTCTTTCATCCGGAAAATATGGCTGAGTCAGCGCAACCATCATCGCCTGAGCAGCGTGAACATCGGGGGAGGCATACGCATTTGGGGACCTCAATGCTTGTCAGTTGGTCACTTCAATTGATGCCGAGGATTTGGAAACTGGACACTGTTTAATCTCTGCTCCTGTTTTACACATGTTGTTCGTGACTCGCTGCCATACGGCAGAGTACTGATAACGCAGGCATTATGTACTGCCATTTTTGTCCTGATTGTGAACTTGGCATTCTCCCAGGCACTTGTGGGCGCGTCGATCGTATGTTATTGTAGCTTTCCTGAAGCGTAGGTTGATCTCAGCATCTAGAGGCAGGTTGTCACTGATTGCGGACCCAAGGTCGGAGAAACTGTAGCCTGCGTCTTCTTTGTTAGAGTCTGTGACTCAGAGAGCAAAAAGTCGTCTCAAGATTCTTGTATCAAGGTCAAGTAAATCAAGGGTCACTAAACAGAGGAATGCTTTTTGGACTGCATCAAAGATGATGGATCACCACGTTGTCACCTTCAAACGCGTCACACTCGATGGGCGTCATCCTCTAATGTACCCAGCCTTCACAGTGAGATCAACAAGTGACCAAAACAAAATCACGTGCATGTATCGTGACTGTAATAGCCTTGACGAGGTTTGGCTCTCTGACTCGCAGACCATAACAAAGACGTTTGTTTTGGGGTTGCGCAAATACTAAGTGAACTGATGTACGACACCAACTTCGGAAAATTATTATAGTATGATAAATATGATAATAATAATTCAGTATCACTGCAATGCTACAATCCAATGTTAACGATTAAATGCACGCATCACCAGAAGTGAGACACGTGTGTATATTGATATTTCAAACAAAATAATGTCAAAAGATGACCATAATGATGAATAAAGGTAATCATAGGCATAACTGTCATCAAAAGCATCGAAGATCATCATAGTCATCATAATTATCAACTTTATTACAGGCGTCATTAATACTACCATCTTTATCATTATTATCACCTCAGTAATCATCATCCCTGTCATTATCATCATGACTATCATCATCTATATAACCATTATCATCATCATCATCATCACTGTTTAGTATTATCAACGTAACCATTTTAATCATCACCATTATTATCATCATTGACATCATTATCATCATCATCATCATCATCATCATCGTCATCATCACCACCACCATCACAGCAAATCATATAATGGGTAAGCCTGCTCTGAGTATTTACTCACATGTCCAGCATAATACTGGACACTGCCCAAAAAAAGAACGCAATTCTGTAACATCTGTTGGGGGTTGCATGTCCAAAATAACTTGTAACTGTTCTGGCTCTGGTAAAATGCCGTCTGCAGTCAACCTACATCCTAGCCAGGTCAACTCTTTAACACCAAACACACTCTTGTCCCTATTCAGGGTAATCCCCCTCTCATAACACCTCTGTAAAACTTGCTCAACATGCTTTATGTGCTCTGTAAAGTAGTTTGAAATCACAAGCAAGTCGTCTAAAAAACATACAGCGAAATGGGAAGTCACCAAATATGTCATCCATAATATGTTGGAACGATGGTGTTACTATCAGCACTGACTAAACTCACTACCTCATTACCTACTTTTACCCCTATTTTAAAATTACGAAACGCGTCACGTCCGATCAAATATACCTCATTAGGGACGATAAGAAATTCTTGTACGGCTCTAGTACCGTTAATAATTACATTTAACTTACAAAATTCATCCACAGTAACTCTATTACCACCAAAATCTACTAATTTGGTGTTACTCGGTGATAAACTTATAACATCAAGGCCTAACCCGTGATATGTAGATCTACTTAATAATGAACGGCTCGATCCTGTATCTAACAAACATTTTACAGGTTTATCTTCAATAACAGCGGTAACTAATATTTCCTCCCCAGGGGCGGATCTAGACGGGTGCAAGTGGTGCTAAAGCCCCTGTCAGAATCGCAGCAACATGTCTATAAGTCTAAATATAGTTTTAACAACTCACTTGTCACATTTTTTGTACTGTAATTATTCCTTACCTCGACAACATTTTACTACTGCTTTCGTGAAAACTGACCGAAAACCTGACATTTGATAACCTTCACACGTCGTAGTTATTATTTTGTGTGCTTGCTTGTCCCACTAAGTATTTTGGCGCGATTTTCCTCTCAGCACCGGTCAACTTAGGACTAAAAATCGAGAGCCAATGATATTTCTCAACGAACGGTGCTGGATTTCGTTGCCAAGATTTCATTGGCTAAGAAGGAGTGCTGGATGTCGTCATTACCAGTGCTCTTTGTTATTTGAAATCAAATTGATACGAGGTAAGAGTTGGCCTCCATTCCGTAGTATCCTCTTCAAACATGGTTTCCATTGTTATCATTTCGAAGAATGGGATTCGTAGGAACATTATCGACCCTCATTACACCGACGGGAAGCTTTTTGCTTCAACAGAAAGATGAGAAACAGACAACATTTAGTGCAAGACTTTGTGAATTTATTTAAGCTTTGCATAGCACACCAATTCTTAGAATTTGTATGTTCATTTATTTTGTTAGTTTGTTCTTTCGTTTAATTGTAGTTGTATGGTATGTGTACATATTTGGAATTTTTGATTTTTATTGCATGTTTATTATTTACTTTTTAATATTTTCAAATACTTGCTTGTAAATACCTAAGTAATGTATTTATGGAATCCTTTCAGTTTCAGCATTCCTTTAATTTTTCTTCTCTGTAGGCAGGACGACTGTTGATTCGGCACTGCATCAGTCATTGTTTAGGAATTCCATGGCATGAGATTGTATTGGACAGAACCGACAAAGGCAAACCATATTTGGTAAGACATGCTGTTGATTGTCATTGTTGTGGTAAAAACGGATGTTCTTAAGGCTGACTCATACCAGAGTAGTAGAATTTTGATGACATTTTGTTACACAATACACATTTTGTAAAGTCTTGCCTGTACTGTGCAAGCTTCAGTGCCAGCTGTTAGGTGTGCTAATGGGACTAGTCGTGAGTTAGTAAGGTGACCTCACGTTCTGTAGTAGTAGTAGTTCTTGTGGTTACATCTCCACACCCGTTCGCTCCAACCAATCGAAAAAGTCACCGCCACACTCTAGGATAGCTCCGTATCCATTTGGAATTGAGGTATAGGGGCAAGGCAGGACTAGGTGGTCGGCATCTTTAGGTGCTGTGCCGCACCTCGGGGATAAAGGGGATGGGGCGAGGCGCCATCTATAGAGGTTTGCTGAGGTTTCCCCGTGCTTAGAGAGAAGTCTGTTAGAGATGACCCATTGTTTTCTGTTGCAAGATCGGAATCCTGGGAGCTCTTGAGTTGGGTCTCTGATTATGTCTCCTCCTCGTGGGATATTTTTTGTCCGAAATTGATGCCACCAAGCAGTGATGTCGCCATCACTTGCTGATACTCTATAGAACGGCTTTCGAGAAGTTAGGCGCTGTGTACCTGGTGTTTCTGCTATCACCTGCCGTAAGGGTGTACCAGGGGAGAGGGAACTCAGTTTTAAGTACGTACACAAGTACGAGTATTAGAGACGCCACACAATGGAGGTACTATTTGGAGTTGGTAGTTACTGCCAAGTGCCTTCTTATTCTTATATCTCGAGGAATATGTAGTGTTCTTGACCAATCCCATTGGAATGAGTTGTTGCTGTGAACAATTTTAACTATTTTTGCAGGTGAATGAGATCGACAAGTTCCTGAGTTTTAATGTGTCGCATCAGGTAAGAACTATTGAGGTGTTTGGACCATGATTTGCATAGTGCAGCTCTTAGCGTCCTGGTATATGCTCCATCACTTCTACGTTCCAAGGATGATGTCAAAGTCCAAGATGTCGCACTATATACAAGGACTGTTTCTACTCTTGCTCTGAAAAAAATTTCGTTTCAGTTGGTCGGATAGATCGGATCTCCAGATGTTGTTCATTCCATTTAGTGCAGCCCAGGTTTTTCCGAGTCGAACGCTCGCATCAGTCTCTGCTGATGTTGATGTTGATGTTGGTGATGGATATGAGGCACTATTACGCTTTAAGTCTACCTAGAACGAAGCAAAATGTCAAGAACATCATATCTCAAAGTCAACATAGAAGCACAGATTCTGAAGAAAGATGAATTCTAAGTGAAGGTGTAACATTGCTCTGAGATCCCTAAATTAAAAATGAGTTGGAGGAAATGGCAGAAAAGATCAAGGGAGTAATCTGAACGTGGGTGAGTTAGAAAGAGCAGAGAAATACGAAAAGAAGACGACAGGCAAGTTGAAAGCTAAGACCAAAGACGTACCAAAGACCTACTGAAGAATAGAGAGAGAAAGATGATATCAGAGAGCAAAATATGCTATAACTAAAGAAGATATCACGACAGGAAGAGGTTCTCAAAATACCAAAGAAGGACCAAAACTTTAACATAGTCACTGATAAACCATAATGGAATCATCATTACCAAAGAGAGAATATACTCAATAGATACACTAAATCCTATGAAAATGTCAACAAAACTTAACTAGAACAGACGCTTAAGAAGCACCAACGAATTTTAAGTCTGAAATAGCAGAGAATAACACAAGGGTCAGGTCAGGTAATGACTGAAATTACAAAAGTAGGAGAAGACATAGTTCTCGAAAAGATCCAGGAGCTATTAAACAATGTATTAGAATCGTAAAAAGCAAAGAAGCGATGTGAAAATGGAATTATTACATCCATCCTCTAAAAAAGAGGTCGAGAAGGACCTTGCAAATTGGAAGCCATTAAGTCCGTCGTCACACGTTTGTAAATTTTACGGGGGGTGGGGTCTACTAGGCCGGCGGGTATTTCAACATGTATAACTGCTTTACCACGTGGTTGTATGCTTTGATATTAAGGTTTATAATACTTCAATATCTTTGACGTTGACTGTCTCTCTCTAAGTGCCTTGCTCCTTCAAAGCGTTGGCTGTCATGGTCCTCCATTCTACCCTGCTCTTAGATGTCTTCATCAGTTCCTTAACTTCCACGTTTGCCCACATGCTTAAAGCCTTCACGTATCCCAGTTGCAAATGTAGAAACAGTGGCCGTCGCTCCGGTATGTATTACGAACAACATTACTTTGCACCACTCTCTTCCCCTTCCCTCTCCTCCCTAATTTTAGAGGAAAAGAAGGGAAAAAGTTTTTTCACTGAACATAAACATTAGAAACTGGTTGCAACCCTTTCTTTGTTGGAATTATCAGTAGTAATTAGCTGATTAGGTCTAAGATGGCAGTGCGAAGCAAGTCTAAGCAAATAGTATTTGGCCTATTACCATTGGAATACTGACGGATTGTGCAGTAGTAGAGGCAAGCTGGAAAGAAGTCGCATTTGAGATATATCCGACACAAAATAATTCGTCTTTTTACGAAGTGAACCTCATACCGTATGTACGTACATTACAGCATTGTCTCCGACATTAGCCATTATACCCAGAACTTGTATTATATAAGTACTTTATCATTGCCTTTCTAATAGTTTCTTTAGTTTCTTTGCAAGTTGATTAACCGAACAGTGCGAAGTAACATTCCCTTACAACTTACGAATGTTAATATACGACCGTCAAATGCCAGTCAGCGTATTGTTTTTACTTTACACGCAATTTCATGCTAATCAGATAGAACTAGCAGCGGTTAGGGGAGGGTGGACTGAATGAATTTTAATGTTAGCGTATTTGGTTTCGCTCGAACCGCAATTTTATGTATATCATTATACTTAATGCTTAAACCTTTCTTACTCCAGCAAATAAGAGGGCACACAGAAACGTAGACGGGAGGAAACGGAGAAAATGTTTGTGCTACGTCTTAACAGACTCTTTTTCAATTTTATCTCCGATATGTTGCTGTCATGCAGTAGTTAACACAAATTCTAAGATAAGATAGACTTGTGGTAAAGTCATTTGATTAGCAAATAGTATATGCCCAATTTTAGTAACCTACCTGCGCACTTTCAAACATTGAAACTGATATGATTGAGTTAACTGAGTTAAGTTTTTAATTTAACGCTCATCTCTTCAAATTTGCATTTTTTTTTGCTTTAAAATAATAAAACTTCTAGCATTTAGTATACTGATCTCCATCAAATTGCGGTTGTGACAGTGCCAAACATGCCAACATTAGAGCTCGTGATGTTGATGTTTTTCCTGGTTTTGGCCGGACAAGATTGCTAGTAGGGCAAGTAAGTAAATTACGTAAATAAACCATGGCCTGTATCAATTCCAAGTTAAGACATGCGTTTGTAACGATTGAGCGCATAAGAAGGAGTGGCAGCGTTTGTCAATTTTGACCAAATGTACCGAAGCTCTCTCAATATTTCTTGTAATCACTCGAGCTTAAGAAGTTTCGATTTCAAACTTTGGCTTTGATTTTTTGCTAATACGCATTCATATGAGCAGAGGAATTTTGAATGATAAGGTTGAATTGTATTGCTCATGATTATCAGCCATTACTGGGATTTGAACCTGAAATCCATGCTGTCACGGCTTGTTACTTTATCAACTGAGCTATAGTGACTCGTTTCAGTTAATTTAGAACTGAACGGCGATCTTTAGGTTATTGCGAAGAAGAAGAACCATATTAATAGGGGGATCGCCACAGTCTGTTAAGCGTCGATTGACGTGAAACGTTTAAAATACCGATATAAAGTTCGTTATTTCTTGTACTGCCATGGCTGTGTATGTAAAAAGCCTGAAGACAATTTTCCAGACCGCGGAACTCCGTGTGAGATTTAACTAGGCTTCCGTTTTTGACACAGGGATCGATGTTAACAACTAAAAGAATATAATTGAAACAAAATCGACACCTTCCTTTCTTATTATTATCATTATTATTATTATTTGATCACTAATAAAGGCATTGAGTGTAAAAAATTATTATTATTATTAACTTCTTGTTTGACGTTTCACTTTCATTTAAAACAGTGGCAGATACTCTTGGCATCTTCACACTCGGAAACGTTTGGATATCCTATAGACTTTCCCATACAAGAGGACGATATGGACGAAAATACATCGGAGCCAGTAACCGCTTGGATCAATTCATATCCTTTCGACGATAGCATAAACTTCTCGTCGCTGAGTGCCACTTATATCAAAACGAGGCCCGGCAGCTCAAATTATGGTGACCACCACAAAGCTACTGGTTGCTTAACAATCAAATGGTCAATCGAGGGAAACAGTTCCTCTTTGAAGCACTTTCGCGTCATTTATTCCACGTCTTGTGAATCTGGACGTCATGTTGACGATGTTGATGAAAGACTCAGGAGTTTTCAGATTTACAACCCAAAACCAAAGTACGTATAGTAGATTTCATTCGGCTTTGATTACCTGTAGGGGCAACAAGGCACACCAACCTTTCTATTCTTTAGAGCAGTGTACCCCAACCTTTCTGGTTTGCGGCCCCTTTAGTGGCCACGTGGCTTCATTCCCCCCACACATGTAATAGAAACAAACAAATTCTGTCACCCCTCACCAAAATATCACCTCCTTAAAAACCGGCTCCAGGGGAGTCCACTTTGGGAAACTCTGCGTTATAGGTCAGTCAGTTAGTACCAGAATTGCTTGGGGGCGGCGGCTTTCAGCAAGAAAAGAGGCGTACATGTAGGATCATCTCATTCCCTTCTGGTGCAGTATTATTGACGTACGTATAGGATCATCTCATTCCCTTCTGACCCAGTAATATTGACGTACATGTAGGATCATCTCATTCCCTTCTGGTGCGTGCAGTAATATTAACGTACACGTGGGATCATCTCATTCCCTTCTGGTGCAGTAATATTGACGTACGTATAGGATCGTCTCATTCCCTTCTGGTGCAGTAATATTGACGTACGTATAGGATCATCTCATTCCCTTCTAGTGCAGTAATATTGACGTACGTATAGGATCATCTCATTCCCTTCTAGTGCGTGTAGTTAATGGCAAGAAACACTGTACCGTAGTTATTTATTTAGTTAGTCGCTTGCCTAGTTTCTTAAGTTATAGAATTTTATGACGTAACAGTGACGTAGGAATGACGTCATTGTTCAATATTATCAGCTCGAGAAATGAGGTGAAGTTGTATTTTATTTGTGGAGAATATAAATATATGAACAAAAGAATCGGGTTCTGTAACAAAAGTAGTTGCCTGACTTTGGTTTGAAAAGGAATTTACGCCCTCATCAATTCCTGGTTGTCGTTATTTGAGTTGCAACTGCTTCTTCTCTGATATATGTGTCAAGTCTCGCTTTCAGATAGTTTTCTTTGCGCCCTCATGAATTCCTTCTTGTCGTACTCGAGTTGCAACTGCTTTTTCTCTGATATATGTGTCAAGTCTCGCTTTCAGATAGTTTTCTTTGCGCCCTCATCAATTCCTGGTTGTCGTTAATTTGAGTTGCAACTGCTTCTTCTCCGATATTTGCGTTAAGTCTCACTTTCAGACAGGTTTCCCTGGATTTTGTTAAAGATTTGTCCAAGCCTGGGTCGTCGACTCGAAAAGCTTCTTTCTTAGAGTCTGCGACTCGGAGAGCAATATCCTCCAGGCTTTACGAAACTCTTGTGAAGTGCACGCGCAGGTTTTATTAGTCTGGAGTCGCTAAGTACGTGGGCTTTTTGGGGGGGAGCATAACGCTTACAAGCATAAACAGGCTCAGATTGCTGAAGAAACAAGCAGAAACTAAGCATATTTTCCAGCCAGTTTTTTTGAGCAGTGGCATTCTTGTGATTGTGCCAAAGTGGCGAAACTATTATTTAAATTCACATGCAATGCTTTCATTGTTGGGAGTGGGAAGAGTCCTACATATTGTTAGAAAGTTTGATTACTTTTCATGTTTATGCTTATAAGTGTTATGTTTATAAAACAAGTCCAAAACTTATAGATGCGACATGACCATAGCAGCCCACCCATATGGGCTTCTCCTTCCATCTCACTTGAAGGTCGCCCCTGTCTTCCCAAAACTCAGTCTATTAGGTTAAACTTGCTTTACCTTAACAAAACTGACATTAGTTACATTTGAAATGAAAGGCAGACTAATTTTTGAAAGAAACCAATGGTTGAAGTTGATAATACAATAATATTTGTGTGCTCTGCAACATGAAGTTGAAGAAACAAAATGTATGCTATGTGAATAGCATAAAAGTGTAGAAATGAAGGCCATATGGTATTCTCATGTATACATACGCCTAAGTACACTTTTTGGTCTGTATATATCCGACTACACAATTTTTATAAACAACTACACTCAAACAAACTCAGACATAGTACTATACAAGTCCTGGGGTACACCAAAAATTGAACATACTTTGCAAAGCTATGCCTTGCAAATACTTGCAAAGAGAGGGAGAGAGTTTTTTTGGAGAACAGACTATTTTTCTTTATTAAACTGTGTTACCCTCCACATATGTCAGGAAATCATTAAGGGAAATAATGTCATTTGTCTTCTTTCTTAAAAAGATTACACTAAAGACTGAAACAAAGTAAACAAATGAAGAGAAAGATATGACAAAAAACAAATTATGAAACTTACAAAACTTTGAAACAATAGAAGTGTTAAATGGTTAGGAAGACTAGGAAAGTGATTGTAGTGTACAACAAAGAAAAAAACGCTACCATGCCCAATGAGACTCACGAGCAAACCTCAACAAACAAATTATAACCATGTCTAAAAAAAGTAGAGAGATGATGAAAGAAAGTGAGTGACAAAAATGGTATAGTTTGTTTTCAAGTAACATCAATATCTGTGCATGGGTCTCTAAAATAGGGTGTAGCTTTGAAAATATTTTGTTCTTTTTATGATTTTCTCATTGTACTCATTCATCCCAGGTTTTAGCGGGGCAGTCAAATTTTGTCATAGGTCGATTTATTTGCATGCCAGAAAACTGTATCGGTTTTAATCAAGATCATACAAGGTGCCCAACAAACCCTGGAAACAACCGAAAGGTTTACTCAGGAATATGTTTGTTCGGGAAAATTTCCGGTCGGGGAAATGTCTGTTTGGGAAGTGTCAGTCGGGAATGTGTCCGTCAGGGTCTTGTCGATCGGGGATGAATCTGGCTATGTTTTCAAACATAATGAACAGTAAAATCACAGGGACTAACAGGTGGACATAAGAAGTTAATGTCAGCTGCATTAACAGTAAAGACTTGCCAACAGTGAGTCTACTTCACATTTTTTTATGGCATAGAAGAACAGGTATTTTTATTATTAAAGTGTAGCCGTCTCTGTAGCAGGCGGACATAAGGTCATCGATTGGCAAACTAAGGTCCGTTTATCTTACAGATCCAAAGTACTATACGTATATGGGAGTCGTTGGTGGTACGTAGTGTAACAGATTGTTAGTTTGTTAAATTTTTCGGCAAGAGCAGAAGTTTCATATATGTAGGATCAAGAAACTTTAGCTGTGCACTCACTAATCACATTTGAAGTTTTTTACTTCCTGATGAAGTAGCTCAGTTTATTCGAACAACGTAAGGTTAGACCAAACACTAACCAAAATCAGCAGCGAGAGAAATTTTGGACTTATACGGTTTTAATTGATTCACTTTGCACTTTACCTCGCCGATATCTAATAATGTAATTGCAATTTTGAAAACACGACGGCCTGTTTCGTTTGTGTTTAGTTCCTCCCAAGTTACACAGGCACTGTAAACCGTACCTTAACTTAGATTGATCGATTTGTGATTCTTAACTTTGTTTTTTTTTCAGGTGAGACGCAGCAGATTATCGCTCGTACCTTACCAGAAATAGAAGGGTTAAGAAAATTGGTAATTCATATCCGTATACAGGGTACAACTCCAGAAGAGGTACAGGAGGCGACAGAAGAAATTGCAGTAAGTTGCAGAGATCGATTTACTTTGAACGTTTTTATGTTGTAGTTCCACTAATAGAGACTGACTTTCTGGGCTCAAAATGGTCGCTACAAAGGGGATAGATGTAACTGTTGTTCTGTTTAACATAGCGCTTTATAATTGCAACGATTGCATGTGCTCTTCGCCCAGCATAATTTTAGGCTATCGACATAAAATCTATTCAAAACGAAGTACGTTTTTGGACAAAATTGTTTTTTAAAGTTTATGTTCCATCTTCTCAAGATCGTAGAGAGACCATTTATATGTTGAGGCCAATTTATTTGGCAAAGCAGAAGATGGGAAGAAGCAAAGGAAAATCTCAGCCACGCCAGCCATGCCAATGATAAAAGTGTTTCTTTGGCATTAGAGAATAATAAGTTGATCTTATTATTTATTGTAGACATATCGACAGTAAGAAAAGCGTTGACTGGTCATTATTATAGATAAGCCTTATCCGCACTGTTGTTAAAATCGTTTGTGTTCATCTATATTTCGTACTTGTTAGATCATGAAGATACAGTCATAAATACATGTAGTAGAGTTTTTGCTGTATATCAGCCTTTCTGTGGTTCAACTACCACCGTATTATTACCAAATTAGACGCACTAAAGTTCAACCTATGGACACTACTAGTCCCTGTGATCTGCGTTCTTCAATCCAATGTGCTATCATTTCTTCCAGTCTTTCATTTAAGAGTTTTCCGCCACCAGCATCAACTCTCTTTCTTTTCACACCAGAACTTGGTTTCAATTTTGCTTCAGACAGGTTGGCTTTAATTGTCATTCATTCTCTTATTCGTTTGCGATCCACACCAAATTTTGTTGCAGCAGCATTTATGCTATTTTTTCCTGCAAATTCAACAGTCTTTAACTTGAATTCAATTGTGTAACTTTTCACTTTCTTCCCTCTATGAGACATTAAATCAAGCTAGTCACTTTCTTCTATCATGTTTCCCTTGTTCTCGTGTTCACAAGAAAACCACAAAGCAAAGAAAAAGTAAAACGTTTGATCTACCGAAACGTCGTTAATGGACTATTTTTGAAAGAGTCTGACATGAACGATGTTAAGGCATTTGTAACTAGAAAATGAAAACGGGAAGTTAGTCTCGTTGTGCCCGCTTTGTATGCAGCCACTACAAAAGAGAAGCGAATTGCATCTATCCTGTTTAAACAGCTGAACGCACACAGAAAGATGTATTCCCACTTTGATTTTAAACGTGTGAGCTCTCGGGTAGCGAAAATGCTGAATGTAAAATCACAGAATGTGTAGAATAATCAGTGGAGTCAATGAGACTATTTGTGAGAGAATGTACACGTTTTTACGGTCGAAAGTCAAAGAAAATTCAAAAAGGTTTTGTTTCTTTTTCACTCATCCAATATACACAGTTTATTCAGACCTGGGCACTTATTTGGACCTGGGCGCGTATTCGGACCTGGGCACTTATTTGAGTCCTGGGCGCTTAATCGGTAATTTACAGTATGTGCAATTTTAGGGTATCAAACAGTTTGTTCCACTTAAAATATTCATGCAAATGCTTATTTGCGACCCCTGCCTCCATAAAATAACTGCTACATAATGTGGCATATAGGCCTATTCTATGGTGGCCAAATGAATAGAGTATCAATCTAGAACCTGACAGCTGCAGGTTTCACCTGCGATTTCTGGCAGCCCATTGTAGATGTAAGGAGCCACATATATGTCAATAAGCATATGCCACTTTTGTAAGCTAAGCGATAAAAGATAATTAAATGAAACAACTATATATTGAAAGAACTGCCATGATAATGACTTTTTTCATGTGTGAATGATTTGTATGACAAATGTGCGTCATCAAAAATGCAATGGTCCTGAGAAGATATGCAAAACCTACCAACTTAAGAATTGTCTTACCTGTACTGAGATATAAATAAACCAGAAATAACAAAGTTTTGAAGTAAACCCCTAGCAAATGAATCAAGTGATTTTATGTCTTATGTTCCCATATAACAAGAGAGTTGGATAGACAGATAAAGCTTTTGTTGGGGCAGTTTATAAACAGTCACCAACCATTGTTGAATAATGTCCTGTAAATGCATCTATCCTAGCACACTAAAGCTGCTCAACTTGTTCTTTTGATACCAGAATGCCTACCTCGAATTTGAAAGTATCAAATTACCATCAGAATATATTTCAAAGAAGAGGTAAGTATCAACAATGCGCTATTTTTACTCACCATGAAAAATTAAGAGGGGGTATGATCAGAATTCAGTTAGGTTTCACCAATTTACAGCAAACTGGTTAACAAAAGAGCACAGATAGAACTAGGGATCACTCCCTGATGAGTGAAAGGCTTTTCAACTGTTAGAGATGCGATAGGAAGAATTGTCATCAACGGAGTTCAGAATATCACCAGGGGTGAGGTAACACACTCTCACTCTCATCTCATCTCTCATCTCTTATGTAATATTTTAATTCCAGAAAAACATGGGGCATTCATGCCCCTAAATCTTAGGTTTTTCTGTGTTATATTGAAGGAAAAATTTCAAGCATGCAATTAAATAGATATAGAAAATTTTCATATCAATCATTATCAGAATCACAAACAACTCAACTCAATAAACCCTTGTTTTTAAATAATCATGAAATGTTCACACTTGAATAATGTTCCCCGTGTGCTATTGAACTAAAGAAGACTTTTTATACAATATATTCCCCCTCACAAAAACTTGAGCCATATAAAAAAGGGCTGTGTACCACAAAAACAAATGTAGAACCAACCTGCAAATTGGTGCACCTACTGGTAAAAGAATTAGTGGAAATGAAGGACCTAAAACTTGTGCACCAAAATCAGCATAATGCTTTATAGGAGCATCACCCTAAAAAGCATCAGCTTCCTCCTACACAGTCGATCTACTTATGTAACGAGGGTCAGATATAGTTGACATTTGACCGCATATAATGCAATATCAGCTATATCTGTACCTAAGTGCTCAATTAGCCAACATTCTGCCATGTTTATAATTAATATATATACTTCACAAAACACAAACTTTCCATGAAAAATGGGTATTTTGTGAATTATATATATATATATATATGTATATATATGTATATCTATATATATATATATACATATATATATATTCTCAGCAGACACATTGCAATTATACATAATTCTCAAAGAGTGGAGCATTACCACAATAGCTTGCTTGCATTCTATCTAAGTCTGTAGGACACTTAACTACAACCTTATCAAAACAAAACGTTTTTTCTATTCAACGAGTCCAGTATCATTAAATTTAAAGACCGTATTAAACTGTCTGCAACTAAATGCAATTGTTAGCTTGTAAATGGACTGACTGGGAAAATGACATTTTTATGAAAGTACTGTATCTATCATTTTTTCTTTCTAACAAAACATATTTTGACCTTTCGTCATAAACGTCACTCTACCCTATTTGCTTCCATCATGGTATTGAGCATTATCGTACAGTTGAGTGGTTGATCGACTATCTCTGACAAGGTCTTCTTAAACAAGATCTTCTTTGATACTCTTCACTGACTGTTGTTAGGAAGTTCTTGAACAGAAGACTATTTTGGTCAATTCCTTTCATTGAGGAGCGTCTCCGTGTTTAAGCCTCAATGTCCATGCGAGGTTTCATAAACGATAACGAGGCTCACTATACAACAATTCATAACAACTGGATCCTAGTAGGCCAATTAACATTTATTTAATTCCTTGAAAACAATCTTTCCCCTTCCCCCAATTATTTTTTGCATCGAACTTGTTTGCCTGAAGCTTTTCTTACTCTACTCTACTTTGGATTAAGTCTTTTTTCTTTCACTATAGCCTCATTGGCTCTTTGACTGATCCCTCCCGCCCCTTCCCATCCCGACCTTCTCTCAAGGGAAGGTCTTTAACACAACCAAAGATAGCGGAATTTGTTTTTGTTTACTGATTTCTGCTTGATCTTATTCTACGGAATTGATATTTCACTCCCATCCCAGTCCCCTATGTTGCCTGTTTATATGAGTAAAACGAGCGATTAATCTGTAAATTGATTTGTTTGAGTAACTACAAGTCTGTCTTCAGAAGTTTGACTTTTTAGGAGATGGTTTTCTCGTCTATTTACAGACGTAAAAGACTCTTGGTGACTGAGGTAGTCGTTGAAAGACTTCGACTTGAAAACTAAGGCAGCGCAATCATTCTTCATTGGTTATTATTACTCATCTCCAACTCTCCTCTTGCGCGTCATTTTCTATGTCAAGTTTCTCTAAGGATCGAGAGATATAGAGATCTTGTTAATTTGACTCAACTGCTATTATTTGCTGTCTTAGGTTGACTGAAAATAGGTTCATACTTTCTTTCTTCTCTCCAACCATCCTCGCTCGTTACAGGACTTGTTTGAGTATTACTACTACTACTACTACTACTACTACTACTACTACTACTACTACTACTACTACTATTACTATTACTATTACTATTACTAACAAGGTTGTCTTATGCTGGTAAACCATTGCTCATAATTGATGCCAGATCATACACTGCTGCAGTTGCAAACAGAGCAAAAGGTGGTGGATGTGAATGTAATGGTAAGCAAATTGCAAATTCAATTAGTTTTACTAATTTAAGTAAGTCTATAGCAAACTCATTACTTGCGTATGAACGGGAACGTTGTGGTTAGCGTTACCTTCAAAATGGTAATCGGGGAGTCTTGCTATTGAGACGTTTTGCTATACTAACTGCGTAATGGTGACCCCGGTGATAACTTAATTTATTTTCTGTAGTCACCACTCACCTCCCATTTGGCCAGTGGTAGACAAAAACATTTTCCAGTACGCATTTTTGTGGAGCAGATTCCGATCACGATACTATTGGACCATAAGCAAAGTAGAATGTAACACTGGAAGCCGGTATTCTGCATGAGCACAGGATTTTGTACTTGTGCGAACGACATTTAACCGGATGAAAGAGCAGCGTAAAGGTGCTGCTCAATAGTACAAATAGTTCTTTCCAATTTCCCGTTGAATGGGAAGAAATTTGTAACAAAGCCGGACCAAAACTGTTTAGATTTGCAATGACTTGTAAATTTGTATGAAACTTTCATAGTTTTCGCCATACCGTTTAGCTTATTTTCTTTTAAATTCATAATCGCCTTTCTGGTGGGCAATGGTCGGGTTTACTTGCTGTTACGTTAATTGACGATTTCTTGTACTAAATTGATAATAAGGAAGAGTTACATGAAACTCATTAAACTGTGAGGTTAAGCAGACATTTTTGCCTAATAGTCAGATAATACATCAACGTATTGTCTTTGCTCTTCAGTTAGTATACCGGACAAACTATCGCAGGGGTACTTTTTATGATTTGTGATGATAAGTTGGGTTATCTGGTGATGTGGAAATACGTCTCCAATTCTGATCGAGGTCTGGGACCGTATTCCGCTCGTAAATTTTCCCATGCAGGCATGCCAGTGATCACGCGTGTGAACGTCTTTAACTGTTTGGGATACGTGAAATACGAATAAGATAACCGTGTCAAAAGCATGAAAGATAGTTTAATGGCCTAATACATTGTGATCTCGTCAGTAAAATGGCAGTCGCATACGATACGACTTAGTAAGCCTATTGTGATAATTTCGCCTATACGGACGCTACAAACGTTCTTTGTTTCGATAATCGTTTTTTTATGTTTCGACAGAGTATTACCCACATTGTGAAGTCCAGTTCATGGGAATGGCTAACATACACGGAATAAGGAAGAGCATGCAAAAGCACAACAAAGTTATGCCAACGTAAAAGTTTACGCCATCTACTAAAAGCGCTATTCTTTAGATTCCTGCCTCACTATGGCAAGTACAGTTTCAATGTCTTGCTCGTCTTCGGAGCTTTCGTATTCATTGTCCGAATCTAAATCAGTTTTAGAGGATTTGGGCTTCTTGGTCCCCTGTGCTACTGCCTTTGACTTCACACCAGTCTCCTCCTGTTGCTCTTGTTCTTGCTTCACCTCCGATTCTTTCTTTGTCTCCCTTTCCAAAACTTGCAATACAGATTTGGGGACATGTGCTCGCTAAAATTAAATGAAATCAGTAATATTAAATAATGAGAACTAATGCAAGTCTGCCAAGTGCCAGCCAGCTGCATTGGACCACCGGGCCAATCGTTGATAATAGCGAAACATGCGCTGCCGACAATATTAGACAGGATATGTCCAAATAGCAAACGCCAAGTGGGTTCAGCATATTGTTGTTGTTGAAAGAGTGGGATGTACAGAAATTGGACATTTGGAAAATCTTAAAAGGGTGAATAAATCTATGTTGTACAACGGGGTATGCACATCGCTTTTTGCCGTAGCTTTTACTTTTAACTGTACATTTTTTCTTCTTTAGTTCTAAATTCCATTAAAGTATTGTCATTTCTGTTGTGTCCAGGTCTCCCTTGAAAACTAGTTATAGATGTAGAGGACCGCCCTGTATAACGAACAATTAAAAAACAGTTACCTTGGCTTACGACATTGCATATCTGTCAGGCATAAGTATAGTCGTGCAAAGTGTGTGACTGAACTAAATCTTACTGTCTGGTAACATAATTTACATTATTATCGCAACTTTACGAACTGAAACCCCCTCATCACTGCACATCTATACACTGAAATCATACTATTAGACGCCTTGTCTGATAGAAGTCAAATGTCAGGAATCTGCACACGCTTAATTTGTTAGAGAATATGAAAAATATGAAACAGGGTAGGAATTGATACAGAGGGCAAGGATTGTTAACAATAGTAACAGACGATCCATAATAATGTTGTTTGTCTGTAAACAGTTTGAGACAAGACGTATTCATAGCTCTCAATCGCAGCAGAGTCATCATTAATTCTCTGGTAACGAAAGGCTTTTCAGTCGATCAAAGTTGATATTGGTCCATTTTATGTGCTATTTGTCCAGCGTTTCAAGTTTTCTCTTGCTAAGTAGATCTAATATCAATCTTCAAACTACGTTTTGTGTGAGCGAGTAACAAGTAGACGATATTTTAATTAAATCCTCAAAACTTTACAAAGCCCCCTTATCAGAGGACAGCTTATTAAATGATTGCATCTCTTTGACCTTAGTGTTTTGTCAATCGCAATGCATTTTGTTTCACTGTCAGGTTTTGAAAATTACTCAAATTTTGAGAATATAAAGTTCTTTGGCATTCCGAGAGTTAAAAAAGGACAGCATGAAACCAGGACAAAACATGTCATATGACTGCCAAATGGCAATGTTGACATGCATGAGAACCCTCCACATGTTGGTATTCTGGTATAGTAGGCTAGGCGATTATTACCTAGATTTACTAAAGAATTTGTCGATATTGATGTCGTGTTAGGGAGAGAGAGTTGCAAGCCTAAATTACAAACATTTCTTCACTAACGTTGTGATCCTAATAGAATGCTTTAAAACAAAGCAGCAACCCAAACAATTAGTTTATTACTGGAAAAGTCTTCAGTTTCAGACATGTCCATGGACATTAGATATACATATGTGCATACATTATCATTTAAGACCTTCAATAAACTTTTACGTCTCTTTCTTCAGATGACTAGGTGTAAAATAAATTCATCAATAAGCATCGACGAAGACTTTTAGACTACTTATGAAACACCTGCAGTCAAAGTACTGTAAACATTGAATTAGGCGTCCTCCAATATGGCGGCTGTGTTAAAATATGCAGCTGTGACGTCATGTCGAAACAGCCAACACTGCATCTGGTTTTCACCTTCTTTTAGATAGATCAGAAGTATTATCATATAGAATGATCTTCATAAAGTTTAGAACCTCAACTAAATGGAATTTATTAAATCAAATCTGGCAATATTTACGATAGTCGGTCTAATCATTAGTAACAAATGAGCCATGGGGAGTCTAATCACATAACCACAGACAGTGATTGGAAATTAGTATATTCATTGACAGATTCTTGAAGTAAGAGGGTATATATTCGTTTAGAAAGCAGAGGCCTTTTCTGTCATTGACCACATACTTGGTTGTAAGGACATTCCTTTGTTATGTGATAAATTTGTTATGGGTGGGGCTAGTAGGCGCGGCTACACACTTCAGCTCATAAATTTTTAAAGCCTAGCCCGATTGACACGAAATTTGGTGACTTTTCCTACAATTTACTGGGAAGTCTTATGATGAATACATTTTTTTAATTTTCTTTGAAATTTTGCGATATTGGCGTTTTGTTGACCTATAGTTGAGTTTTTTATCTTTCTTTTTTGTCACTTTTCTTTGAAAAACATGATTATTATATCTTTAAACTTAGGTTTTCTTTCCTGAATTTGTACTGACGATTTCGTATTCACCGTAGCCCTCGTTATCTCTACACCCACCCTTGCGCTCCATTCCTTTTTTTTTGTCACTGGTACCCAAACCTCGCGCTCTATTCCTTGCTCGTCACTGGTACGTAATCCCTCGCGCTCCATTTCTTCCTCGTCACCAGCATCCAAACCCTCGCGCTCCATTCCTTTCTTGCCCTGGTACCCAAACCCTCGTGCTGAATTCCTTTTCTGCCACTGGCACTCAGACCCCTCTCGTCGTCGTTTACAGCCTCTTCGCTTCCACCTGTTACCCAACCCTTGCCCCCGTCTACGTCCTCCCCTATACCCTCGCGTTTATCATTACACTTACCGTTTCCCATTCTCTTGCTCTTGCTCTTGTTCACGTCCTCTTGCTCTTGTCCATATACCTGTCCTTGCCCTTGTCCTTGCCCTTGCCCTTGCCCTTGTCCTTGCCCTTGTCCTTGCCCTTGTCCTTGCCCTTGTCCTTGCCCTTGCCCTTGCCCTTGCCCATGCCCATGCCCTTAGCCTTGGCATTGGCCTTGACCTTGCTTTTGCCTTGCCGTTGCCCATACCTCACTATTTCCCTTGCCCATGCCCATAGTTTGGTCCATATCGGTTTTTGCTCTTGATTTGTTCCATATCTGTTTTTGCCCATGATTTGGCCTATATCTGTTTTTGCTCTTGATTTGTTCCATATCTGTTTTTGCCCTTGATTGGGTCCATATCTGTTTTTGCCCTTGATTTGGTCCATATCTGTTTTTGCCCTTGATTTGGTCCATAACTGTTTTTGCCTTTGATTGGGTCCATAACTGTTTTTGCCCTTGATTTGGTTCATATCTCTTGTCACCTACCTGATTTTCCATGACGATTCATCATTTGTTGTAGCCCTCCCTCATTCGCTTCCCATCTTCTTTTCCTACATCTTTTTAACACCTTCTCCTCTTCCCCTATTTCCCCTTTTCCCACGCGTCCCTCAGCCTTTCCCCCTCATAGATCTGTTCTCTTCGTCGTCGTCATCGTCATCGTCATTGTCATCGTCATTGTCATCGTCATCGTCATCGTCAACGTCAACGTCAACGCCAACGTTATCGTCTACGTCAACGTCTACGTCATCGTCAACGTCATCAACATCGTCATCGTCATCGTCGTTGACAAGGTTTTGATTATCGTAAACATTAGAGTGTTTGGAGACGATGACGTAGTAATACCATTTTATTTCTTCACTGTTAGATCAAATTTGGTAGGTACAAAATTCACTTGTTTTGATCATGGACAGAATCCTAGAAAAGGAAGTGTCATGGCATTCATCACTCATGGTGATTGTGTTGGTGTTTTTGCAATTATTCTTGTTTTAATTGTAACCTTGCTGACTGAACATCCGTTTATGTATTTGAAAAACTTTCTGTGTATAACAGTTGCAATGAAACTGCCAGCATTGTGTACTAGCATATAAATTTGATAGTGGGAATAGATGTGAAGCTCAGGCTGTCAGATCATTATCAAGTTAACTTTTTTTAGACCTTGCAGGAGCCTCCACTCTCACTTTTTGTTGTTCTGTAATGCAGACAATATAAGCTAAATATCAATATAGGAGCCATTTGTGACTGCTGACGTCTATCTAGGAAACCAGTAATTTGTTGTGAATTTGTAATGATTCCTTTTCTTTTAGAAAAAATATATTTGGATTTGTTTTAGCAGAAATTGGTTTTGAATTGAAATTTATTGGTTTACAACTGAGCTGCTATGTAGTGTAGGTAGAAACCACTCATGATTTTCAGGGCTTTAAATCACTGTAGATTGATTCCTCTGTAGAATATAACTGCTTGTCTATCAAAAAGAAATAAGAACATGAAAATGGTATCTTGACTACCACAGTGAGTGAATAGAAGTCAGCTTGGAAAACTTACTATGAGAAGTCAGGGGCGGATCCAGACCAGTGCTGCTGGTGCTAAAGCACCTGCCAGAATTGCACTAACAAGTGTAAAGAACAGTCGAAGAGACATAGTTTGGAAAAAACTTGTCATCAAATTTACCTCTGCTATTTTTTTGGTTTTATCCCGCCTTCATTCTACTATTGCTTTCACAAAAACCTACAAAAAACATGGCCATTCCACAACCTTCGATCACAGTAGTTGTGTTATCTTGCTAACTTGTTGAGGGTTGAGGGTTGAGTTTGGCGCGAATTGTCCTTCAGCACCCTGTCAACTTTCATCGATTTATCAAGAGCCAATGACATTCTCTGATGATTGGTGCTTTCGTCATTAAATTCGTATTCGCTGATTAGGACGATGTGGTCAGCAAGACTCTTATTGGTTGTTGACCAGTGCTCTTTGTATTTTTTGACCAAACTGATATGAGGTAATACTTTGCCTTGATCCCAGATAGAGTATTTGAAGCAATAACAATATGGCTCCTTCTGTGCTTGATATTCTACAAGAAATTTATCAAAGCAAGAACGATCCTCATAAAGCTTAATAAAAGAGAAGGAAATCTTTTGGCATTGCAGGATAGATGTTAGTTGGAGATTCGTGACCAATGCAAAACATCACAATTTCAAAGGTAAACACCATTGCTTGTGAGGACGTCCCCTGTTATAAATCA
This sequence comes from Alatinidae sp. Z8VKAUB7J3, assembly GCA_010016025.2. Lineage (NCBI taxonomy): Eukaryota > Metazoa > Cnidaria > Cubozoa > Carybdeida > Alatinidae > Alatinidae sp. Z8VKAUB7J3. The sequence goes on from JAAAKM020073195.1 coordinate 92,395,758, forward strand.
TGAAAATAGTCTTTCAATCATCAAATTGTATTACAAAAGAAACGGTTTAAACGAGATATACAATGAAGGAAAGACACTTTCTGTGATTGCGGTGCTCCAGAAAGTATCAATTGTTAAGTGCCTACGGTCAATAGGCCCAATGGAAATGTATTTTCTCTGCTTTGACGGTGGCCGGATAAGCAATGTCCGTATAAACAAAGGGCCAGTCTATCGAATAACTATTATTATGGCTAAAACAGTTTGCATAGTAGATCAAGTATGTTATGAAAGCTATTTATAGCACTAGTAAAACGGATGTGAAACACAAGGGAGAAAGAAAGCGCAAGTTCATGATTTTCTTGATTCCAGTTCTCTGTGCTGTAGCATCAGGACTTCAAACAAGATGGAATTGATGAGCAACCTATAGCACTATTGTCCATGTAAACACTATCTTACAGCTAATATGAATGTGAATGAGGGCATCCTGACATAAGTCTAACAAGTTTACTTGTGTGACCTTAGATAAAAGAAAATGAAATGTTAACTGCATTTGACTCAAGTATATCTTTCACAAGCTGCAAACAAGGGACAACTGACAGAGGCACTACTTGCAAGAAAAATATAAGAGCAGAAATTTATATCTGGCTAGTATATTAGTCCACACTTACTATCTTTTACACAAATATAAACTTGGAAGACTGATCTAGGATGAGAAGTTGGGGATTCAACTTTAAGAAACTCCCGATATTTCCCTCAGATGTTAGGTTAGTCATCAGCATGGTAAATACACAAACAATGAATTGTTCCTGATAATAAAAGCTGAAATGAAAAGATCAATCATCGAGTAGGTTACATATGCATCCAGTTTTATCTTTTACTCAAATATCTCCCCTGAAACCTCACAGCTCAAAGTACATTCTCTGCTTATCTATCTAATATTGCCATTTATTTTTTCTGTAAATTTACAGTTACAGTAATAACGTTTACAAGATATAAAATTAAATAATAACTTTAATAATAATAATAATAATAACAATAATAGTAATGATAATAATAACGATATACAGGAGCTTTCCAGATTACATTGGCTCTTCAACTCCCTTAAAAATAGATGTAGATGTAAATAAATGAATTAAAATAAGGTGACAAGGCTAGGCGACCGAAGTATGAATATAGAAACAACTAGGTTCTCCATGGTAGTGGTCCGCAATCTTGGCTCGGCAAAGTATCTACTGTTAAGAACCCTCTCCTCGTGTTTACCTGTCCTTAGTACTGAACATCTGACCATTATTCCGTGGCCCATGAAAACACTGTGTGATACGGTCAAACAATGACATTCTCGCAGGACTAGAAGTGTCATCAACATGATGCAAAGACAGATGGGCCAGTGTATCACAGCCTTGTTAGAGTGACTGCAATGAGTTGCTTAAAACCTATCAATTCTGCTTAACACCTGATATTGATTTGGTTCACACTTAATTTTGATTTGCCAGCTTAAGCTATTTGCTTTAGAAAAGAACGATGAACATTTTATGAAGAACTGTACCGAGGGAGTCGACCATTTGTCGACACTCAGATGCACGCATGGCAGACAAACATCAGCAATTTTGTTCTTAAAATATGAATCAACTGGTTATTAACTAGCATGTTTACATTATTTTATGTTTTAATATTTTGTTACGTAAATTTCCTAGTTGATTATAATAAATTTTAAGTTAATTTTTATGTCTTGTTTTTTATTTAAAGTCTAATCACAAGGATTCCTTACTGACTTTAGTCCACTATGACCAAAATTACATATAATACACAAACGCATTTAATAATAAGAGTTGAGATGAGAATTCAAAATCTTCATATTAAGGCCAGCTTGTTAATAAGGGCACTTCAATCCAGTCCGACGGCTCGACGCAATTCACAGAGTTGCCTGTATCGATTTAAGTATAAAAGTTATATTGCTTTTTATTTAGGGCAACCCCGTCGCTATCTGCATATTCGTATATGTGATCATCTGGGAATTTCTGCGCTAACAGAGAAATCTTTAGCAATCCCGTCATTTTCAACTGTTTCAGAGCACAGTAATACTACTGGACATGATGTTTCATTTGATGATTTTGACATTGTCCTAGTGTTTTTCTAATTTTGAACTTTCTATTCATGAAATTCTCCTTATTCCTACATTTAGGCCCTCCTTAAATGCGCGATTGGCGGCTTTTTCTCTTCTGTTGTTTTAATCAACTTACTCATCGTCTACTTAACTACTTCCCGCCTTAGTTGTTATTTAGCTCTCTTTGTTGTGTAAGTTATTCTCATCAGGCCCATCTTTGCACTTTTTAATCCCTATGCTATAAAAACAGTTATTTCCATATCATGTACAATTTCTCCGAAGATGATGCAAGAAAGCATCGAAAGCTTAGATAATATATTCCTAGATGTCTATCAAATTACATGCCATTTCCTTGGTTTTTATATTACGCATTCGAATTCGATGTTCAGCCGGTATATCAATTGCAAGATTAAGATTTAATGAGAAGACAGGTTACCTAAAGAGGTAAGATGTCACGCTGCGGGTGGCTCAATGCAAAGGCCATATGTTGAGTAGATAAGGCATGTGATATATGTAAAGCCTAGAAGAATCTGCAATATCAAAAATGCCATGAAACGTTGACATAGCAATATTCCTCCTTTAATTCAGTTTATTGCCGTTCAGATTGGTAGCTTTAAAATGAAAGTGTACTGAAAATCCAGGTCAACCGTCTACGCTGTCCTTTAGAAGTAAAACAATGGTTCAGGCTGACACTCCTAATAAACACCATACGATACCATCATTTTATATTGCTTATATTGTTTATACTGTCTATACAATTTTTGACCAAACATAATTTGATACATCCGCCAACTGCGTAGCTCATAGACTACCCTAATACAAATAATCAACAATATGTCATTTACTTTAGACCAGAACAAAATCAATGGGCTGTTGCTTATTGATCATTGCAAGGTATTCGACATGGTCGACCACACCATTTTGCTCATCAAACTTAAGATGTATGATATCGATAGTTGTGCACTGATATGGTTCAAGTCTAATCTAGCATCACGTAATCAAGAATTGCATTAAAATGCAATGCCAAAATACTTATACTAGATATTTCACTCATTTAGCAAGACAGAATATGAAGATTATGTCCCCTTTGAGTGAGAAATCGATTGTTATAAACATCTTTGCATAAAAAGGTACAAAATGAGGAAAACTTGAGATAAACATAAACACATTTTTTACACCTTCAATAAGTAGCCTTTTCAAAAAAGCTCAAAAGTTGGAGAACGCAGACCAGACGAAATCTCATAACATAAAATATTAGCAAGAACGCCCTAGGGATGACAAAGTGACAGATCCGTAACTGCCTAAGCCTAAGCCAACATGATATTGTGGAGTCAAATAAATGTTTTATTTCTTCTACCACCACACCAAATCATAACCGTTTTTTCTTGTAGAGTTAATATATCTAACAAGGCACTGTTGTATGAGAGATCGTTTTATAGTTTATAGATTTGCTTATTACAACAAAAATTACAAATAAAGCCAGAATTAAACCATATTATACTCATCAGCTGCGATGAAACGCAGCCTCCCTCTGCTAAAGCAAGAACCCATATGACTATTCTGTATTATCGCCCCCTTTATCCATGCACCATGCTCTGAAACCCCTACCTACAAATGCCAACCATTAAATTGAGAGCTAAGAATACTACAGAGTACTTCTCAAAGGCACAACGTTTCCTCTCTAAAACGTAGAGATAGTGAAGACATAGATTATTTTTTCTTATCTTTGCCAAGTGATCACTCTCCCAGTGTGCGGTTTCAATGTCGGACCCACTGCTCATCAGGGGCCTTTGATCGAGGGTGCTGCGAGAGGGTTCGCTAAGGGGCTATAACTTTATTTTGAAAACAATTCGATTATGTATTACGGGTGTTGAGTAGAAAGAAAAGCAGTGCACAAGAGAGGACGACGGCCATATGTAGAAAGAGTAACGTGACTGACATGACAGGGTTTTCTTAAAGGAGACACAGGACAACGTTGACCCATACGAGACAGCATTAATAGGTTGTCGCAACTCGGAAATTTTAAATCTCTATTTTGTGATACGTCTTCTCTTATTTACGAAAAGTGGAATCCTGGTATTCTCCTGGTACTTGAGAAGTCAAGTCTTTAATGTTGAGATTCTTGGTTTCTAATCGTTTACTGTAGACTCTGTAGAGAGACCGTCCAATGACCGGAGCTTGCCTGTAATAAATGTTAAAGGGCCATCAACCTTGTGCGGTGAGCAGTGCAGAGAGCAAGCATTCGTGCGGAACTCTACGCAAGATACTAGTACAATAGCGGTGTGCAAAATGTGATGGGCACATGGTTCGCGTTCTTAAGATTTGATCGTTAGCCGATGGAGTAATACCACGTGATTTGCATTCTTGGTTGACAGCCTGCTGTCTGTTCATGGACCACTCTCTACTTGTATAATGAGCAGGCTTGCACATAATTATAATTCGAACCAGGTAAGCTGTTTAGCAAGCAATGAAAAGAAAGAACCTTTGTTTTAGCAATGTTCCTTCCCTTCTTTGGTTTGATTTTGCAAATGGTAAGTAGCTTTCCTGCCACGAAGGGTGACCGCGGACAAAAGGCAGTAGCTCAAATCATGGCGGTGACGATATGTGTGATTATTCAATCCTCGTATTTGTCTTGAGAAGGGGGGGGGGGGGATAAACGATGGGCTCACTTAAACCAAGATGAAAGGAATGTATAAGCAGAAAGAAAGCATGGACAATTAAAGACACTCAACCAGGGAAACAGGTATGGAAGTGTGTTAGGTACATGCACATGAACGCAATCTACCAGCCGCCACTTGAGTGGTTTTTCTTCCTGTAACACTAAATCAACCTTTAAGTTTTTTTCATCTATTGATTTCAATAACAACCCTTTTTGCTCTCGTCTGTTGTCAGACTGGCGTAGATGGTGACTGAGGAATTTCTATCAGCAGATTGCTACTGGATCCTATAACATCATTGCGGCATTTTTAGTGTCAAGCATTGGTGGACGAGAATTTTCATATTTCCGTTTAAGATGTAACGCAACCAGTAATTGCAGTTGGCGGGCTCTGGCGTATCGCTCTGCAACAGGAGGGCCATCCTCGAACTCGGGGCCGCCCTGAAACAAACAAACAAACAAGTCCGATCTCTGACCTTATGATTATACGTGTCCATAGTAACGTCAAAATAACAAAAGGGTTTTGCATTTTATTCCCCGTATCGAGTTGATAGTATCTTCAGAATGAGCCAATCATGTAGCAGACGTTGAAAGATGTTGAAAGGTTCTAGAAATTATCACAATCAGATAAGGGAGATCTTCGACAAAAGTGGAAAGAAATTTGAGACAACACACCAAACTGGTTTGACCAAGGGGGCACAATCCACATAAAGGCCAGTGCAAATGGGCTCGACTTTCTGCTTGAAGTCCAGCCAATTTTTACACAAAGCAAACTAACTTGCTTACTGGAAGTGAGGAACAATATTTTCCTTGAGGGGGTGAATACTTCATGGATCCCGTCTAGTAAAAGCATGTCCACTATTCCTCACCCTTAAATTTTTACATGCTAAAACTTTGCAGGTTTTACATGTTAAATTTCACTAGATTACTAGTCCCAAAACTTCTCATGCCATTGCCTGCTTGCCCCAATTCCCCCGAGACACATTCTTAGCGCCCTAGACATTCATTTAACTTCATTTTAAGGCCTGAGCTTGATTTTCGTGCCCTGAAAATTTCCAGGTAGCTAGAAAAGAAAAAACTATAAGCAAGTGATCGTCACTGACTACGAAGTCAAAATATATAATCAGAAATTTACAGCACATGTGAGATCAACTTTCTATCCCCCCGCCGTCTTTGACTACCTCCTTGAATGGCCCCAAAAGGGCTGTACGACCTACTTTCGGAATCACTTTACTAGATAGAAATGATGAAAATGTATATTAAGCCATCTCGTATAGTGCAGGGGTGCAACCAGGACTTTTTGAGGGCAGGGAAGCTTTATCAGAATTAGATTTTCTCATATATATTTTTATGATATGACGACGTCGTAGGAGTTTGTTTTATTGAAAATCGACCTATTCTCAACACTATAATTCTGATATACCTTTTTTCCCTACCCATAATTAACAGCTTAATTCCTAACAAAAAATATAATAGATTCATAGCATAATAATTTAAGAATCGACTTGAGAATTATTTGAGGCTCAAAACGCTGATTTTTTAAGAATCACGTGGCTCATGAAAATGAAGACCAACTGTTAGTGTCTTGCATTCAATGGCAAGGCCTCCCCTCTAGTTGTGCTTAAGATGAGGGCACAATTTTCGGTAGAAAAATTAGAGCAGGGGAGATCTTCACGTTTCGATATTATCTTCATCAGAATTTCAATCTGATTCGTGATAGATCAGTAAACGTAGTAAACTGTCAAAGGTACTAGGATGTCCAACTTTTATCTGTTTGACCCCCCAGATAAAAGTTGGACCTCCTAGTACCTCTGACAGTTTACTACGTTTATTGATCTTCAATCCGACTATAAATGGCTTATTGGTGCCACATGATGTGAGGTGCTCCCTCGTCCCATTTGAATTTTCTGATGGAATACAAGGTCTAGTCTTCAACCTAATCGGCCGTGGGTTTTCTGGAACCCCTATAGAAGCCAGCATACGGTGTAATATGCTCGAATAGAATATTTTCCCCACTGTGTTCTACCGTACCAAGGTTTAAACCAGGGATAAAACACTACACCAGAGAAACATAAGATACGCTGGGGCTCGAACCCATGACCAACGCATTTGCGGCATGTGCTCTACCGGTTGAACTAGGTGATCCCCGGTGCTTACATTCTCTCTTTTTAAAACCGAACAATCAAATTCTTTCTCCTTGATGATACTCCCAAGAAATCTAGTACGCTCATTGCCGGTTATTTTTTGCCTGAACGGGGAATCAATGAGAAATCTTATTGTTGTAGGTTAAGTTTCGTAAGTTTCTGTAGTAAGTTATTTACCCCTGGATTGAAAGATTGGGACATGGATGTGATAGGGAAGAAGACATAAATACAGGAAGTACCTGCCGTGTGTCGATACTCTCTAGGGAGTGGATCAGAAAAATTAGCTTCAAGCTGGCGTGGGCTACGGGCTAAATGTCGGTTGTAAAGTATCCTTTAAAGAAATGTTCGTGAGTTAGAATATGGAGTAATCTTTATCGTTTACTTTTCAGCACTGATGCGCGGCTGTGCCATGTAGCCATGTTCTCATTGATGACAGATGCTTTCCATAATCCGCGAGAGGCGGTCCTACTGGGCTGTTGAGCCTTCCTCATGGCTTGCTTCTCTGCCCGGTAGCCTAAATTAAGGAGCGTTGCCCATAGGCGCCCCAGCTGCCCTTTATTTATTAGTTAGCCTGTGTGGTGGTTTTTCTGTTTATTTAGGGTAGTTTTAATGTCGGGCCCACTGCTCATCAGGGGTCTTAGATTGAGAGATTGCCATGTAGCCGGAATAAGAGGTTAAAAACAAGGCTTAGAATAGGTCTAACGATCTGAGAACGATTGGCGTATCGCATTAGACCGAACTACATCACAAAATTACTTTCGCATACTTTTGCTCCTTCAGAACCAATTTGACGTCAGGCTTAATCAAATGCAGTTTCACCAAAGGAACTAAATAATACCTAAGTGACTTGGTTAATAAGTAATGATTTTGGTCAACAAGCCATAACTTCACACACAAGTTTGACATTGGAGCAATCAGAAACTCTCTTTAACTCAAATATATGGTGCTTTTATGCTGCCTGGCAAGTGCTGCAGTTAGTGGTAATTAGTATTGGCATTGCATCATCTCTTTGCAGTAAAGTATCATGTGAAATTTTGAGTATTGTTAAGAAATACTCACACAAATTGTAGGAAATAAACTTTGGTTCCTAAACCAACCCCTATTAAGCCAGAAAAAGCTTGGCAGAAGTCTGGTTTAGTAACCATTAACCAGTGTACTTAAACATAGTTTTCATTGTAATCATACCAAGAAGGCTACATATTACGTGAAGGAGTCATCAAAATGACTACACACAGATATTACATTAATTACATTCATCATGTAAGGTACTGACATCACTGAACAAGCAAACCTGTGGAACTATTAGAACATCACCAGGCAGCTCCAAAATTGAAACATTCTTGCCTCTCCTCTCACAATGGCTAAGTTTCACACTTAATAGACTTTTCACTGTAATAGAGAAAAAATTCACACAGTGAAAGACAAAATCCATCAAATTTTCGACAATTTTAATAAATGTTTGCTTCTATGCTTCTAACTATAATAGTACATGTACCTTTTGGTATGAGCCCAGTGCCTTGTGGAAAGGGCTCTTTCATAAAAATAAAAAAGATATCAAGTTCAAGCTAGCCCTATCTGGATTGTGAAGCCCTGTAGGGCAATTAATAGGGCAATGTCTCTTTACTTACCTCTTAAATTCACAAACATTCAAAGTTTAACAAACACAGTTTTTTATGAATAATTGCGTGCACTAGTTTTTATGAGCAAAAGTTCTGAAAATTTATTATGACAAAATAAATAACCCTCATATTTATACAAAGCATAAAATTGCAAGCACTTAAAATGAATACCAGTACTAGCTAACAGTCTGGTTCATATGAAATATAATTACAGTAGTTTCAATTAAAGAGAGGAGGTTTTTTTATTATTCTGCAAAACTACAAAGTTGATCTCTTGTAAGTTACAGAGGCAATGCTATTAGAATAATTACTGTTTTATAATCTATATATAAGCAAACTTTTGCAGTGTGACAAAATATTTTATTTTCTACAACAACACTGGGTTAATGGAAAAGTGTGTTTTAAAACTGATAGATCACAAAACTGGATACCTTTGGAAGTTTTAGCCTACGTCCAACTGAAACTGTTCACAGGGGCTGCACTGAAAGATTGCGACACACGTTATTAAACGAACCAAGCATACAACATCACTAATGATTCCGTTTTTATCTTTCATAAACCAGGCAAGTTTCATAATTGTTGCGAACTCAGGCTCATAATCATTTTGAGTTTTTTATAAGTGCCGCCCTCTTATTAGCGCCGCACAATGTTGGTGAATTTTTAAATAAGCACCCGGGGCGCTAATAAGAGGAAATACGGTAAGCTATTTAGTAGAAATGATTTGCCATCGAAGCCTAAAATAATAGAGTACGGGAGAGCAGTGAAGAAATTAATATTCAGACACGTTTTAGAGAGGGAGATAAAGGACATTGGTATTTTAAAAACTCTGTCGTTCTTTTAACGGATTTGTGGATGGTGTGAAGTGAATAAGTTATTTTGCTGGTCGTGATCATTGTTCGTGAATGAGATGAATTTGCGGACAGAAACAGGGTGCTCAGATCTAAAGAAAATTACACACATGAACTTCATGCACGGAATGAGCGGCATCTCTCTGCATGAACACAACTTCGTAGGCTACCTTTAGTAAGACTCGGATTAATACTATTAACTGAGTGACGAGAGAAGTGTTCTGCGCTGATTCAACGAATATATACATCCGAACTCCAAAACTTGAGACAAAATGTCCGTCAATGTCGATTCATCCATCTATTACCTAAGATAACTCCTGCTATTTCGTCCGTCCTATTCACATCTGATCTGTTCTCATCAAAAACGTCTATATACATACAAAGTACAATTATCCGAAACTAAATTTACCGTCCAATCAAATCATACAAGGAAATTATTAAAATTCTGCATATACACTAAATCAACATTAAACTTGCTTAATCATATCCTCCTCTCACACTCAGAACGAGGTTTTGCGTCAATACCCGCTGAATCATATAGATGCAGCGTTCCTACACACTTCGACTAATCATGAAAAGTTCCTCCTTAAAAACAACTACATTCCAAGGTGATTCCGAGAAATAACATAGCTAATACGTCATAATGACTTAGCAATACATGGAGGAATACAAAGAAAATCCCGACAAGAGGTCCTACTGAAAAAAATCAATGATATTGGTTTCTGCGATTCAAAAGCTGGCCTCGTTGATGCTTGCCATCCCATGTTCTGCAATCAGCTCATTCTCTGCACTGAGGAGAATAAAACCCGACACACATAGTAATCAAGAGAGTGATCGTCTCTCTAACGTTGCTTTGATATTGATTGAAAAGAAGCTGTTTAAGCAATTGCGATTTCAGAATAATTATGTTTGTTTCTAAATATACGTTCTGCCAAAGTCCGTTGCTTTGTCTTGATGATTCTAAGATTGTCTTTGCCTCTTGTTCAAATGTAGCTAATATCGCCCGTCATTTTGGTTCTAATGACGTAATAAAGTGCTATCATGCTATTTATGTTCTGCATGTTTTGGCTCAAGTGCACCTGCTTCCTATGTTAGGACCAAAAACAACTTCACATGACATGGCTTGCAATTAAATTGTCTTTACACTGAAATTTTTCCTTTCAAATTTGTCCAGAAGTAAAGTCAGAGAGTAGAACACAAAATTCAGAGGATACTCAATCAGTTCTTTCCCTAGTCAGCGCACATTCAATTTTCCCGAAAGCCCTTTCATCGTGCCATTCTGTAGAATATAGCACCTCTAGCTAAGGAATGACTTTCAATAGCCGTTCAAAGTGTCATACGATATTTAGGCAGAACATGCACTGGAATAAGCGAACACTATATTAAAACAGTCATAAAATATGTTTTGCTTCAAATTCGCAATAATGCTGAATGAACACTTCCTTCATTGCAAACCGCACAACATTAGATGTAGGACTAACTAGTTCAAGGGCCTACAGAACAATACAGAATACAACTGAGGTTGAGTGTCTTCTACGCCTTGTGTATTGCGACTGCAAATTAAAACCATGCTTAGTCCTTTAAATTTCTGGGAAAACACGGGGTCGCAATAAATGCGATGGTAAAATGTTTTTCGAAATTAGAGGAGGCTTGATGAGTTTCATAACAAAAACGTTTTGCAAGTTCCCCTTTCCACGTCTGTGTCTTCCATTGAAAGCTTAGAAGTGCCAGACTGTCATGAAGTAAACTTTCTCTTAGGAGTCATCACATATGACTACGTTGCGTTACGTACCTGTGCCACTTCATTGGTTAAACTCAGGTTTTTCAGGGTATCTAAATCGATAGTGTAAGATAAGAGAGAATTCGAACAATTAGAAGAATTGTATATGTCACAGGAAATGTTAGAAAAGACAGAAAAACCACTAAAATTGGAGATGTGTTCATCACCCTTGACTAAACTCTGTTAAAAGGAGACTGCATGGTAGCTCCAAACAGACCACTTGTTCTCAGGCCCCTTTTGATGTAGGAAAGGATTTCAAGATGCATAGAAGATATATGGCGGTAAAATCAGCTCACACACTCCTGGTGTCATACGCTACGCCAATGAAAGCGGGACAGCCAACAACAATAAAGTAGAATAGCTGTTACGCAAAGAAAGTGCTTCTTTTTCTCAAATCCCCTAGTAGATTTCTTAATATCTTTAGGGTGTCTTTATTTTACAATTTGTAGTCTAATTTCGAGTAACGTTTTGCATTTTTGCTAGAAGATCACCGATTGCTTGCCAATTTTAAATGTACTTTAATGTGTCACCCTAATATATGGTGTACTTGCTTTCTCAGTTGCAGCGTTACGCGAGGGCTTGGATATCAAGCTACAAAGAAAAGAACTGCGTTCTATGCCGTAAAATAATTCAGTGGCAGAGTAACCCGTTAAAGAAGGTGCCTCGTAACAGTTTCAATAGACATAATATTCCTTTTTAAATTGGCATTCTTTTGTACAAAAAGGACTAAAGAAGCGGACAACGGACGTAGATATTAAGACATGAGTTGGATATAGAAATAATAACAAATGATAGATGTAAAAGGAAGCTAGAGAAGGATGTAAAAATCAGGGTCTGACATAGATGCAGAAATACAAACAAGAGCTGGATGTGGAAACGAGAGGAAGTGATGAATGTAGAAATAATAGGAAGTGTAAAAGAATAGGCATTGATGAGATGAACAGATGCATGCTAGAAATGGTACTACTACAAAGCAGTGAAATCATTGACATGGATTATGTAAGATCTGACATCAGATCTCAGATCTTGCCTGAGCTTGGATATAAAGCTTTAGAATAAATATTCCAAAAGGATCTTAGGACTAGTAATCAGGTCAAGATATTAAATTTGACATCTTAGCAAGCATCCAGATCTCCTACTTCGAGCTCGTGTTTGACTATTGACATCTTACTGTATTTGTTTATTAAATATATTGCTTATTTCATGATCATTTGTTATTACCAGCATCGAAAATCATATGACCTGAACATATTAAGTTTCAAAGAATGACCCAGAAATTTTCTACTGTTTATAGGTAGGAATTGTGGGCGGAAGAAAACAGTTGAGATTTCACAAATATCTCGCATACATGAAATTGCACATTTAAGCTTTTGTAAACAACTCCATAACAACCTCAGACCTAGTCTTAAGTGGAGAGTGCCATAAAACCTGATATACAAAGTACGTAGTTAAGCTTTACTCGAGATCAAAATAGCTGAACAGGTCAATAACAGATGATGATCTTGAGCCATTGCATGGAGAGATCTCATTAATAGCAACTTCTGCACCTGACAAAGTGAAGTACCGTTCCATCTCCAGCACCCGGTGTTATGGAAAGCATCATAACCTGATAAACTGTGTACTGATCTAAATAAAGTTTGGTGGATGACAAATGAAAAAGAAAAATACACAATATCATTTGCTTTAAACTCTATAATATTAACAAGCGATTGCAATATTTGTTTGTTTACAAGAAAGGATCAATAAAACATTCAGTTCAATTATTACGATCAGTTTGGTAGATTGTTAACTGCATGGTACTATAGTAAGTCTCCGATACAGGGGAGGGGGCTGGGTCACGCCTTAACGGTTCTCCGACTACGAAAACTCCCTTTTGGACTTTTGTAGATGGTATCAATTGGCAAATTGAAAAACATCAAATACACTTCCCGTTGCACTCTCATCAGTTCCGCTCGGGAAAGAAACAATTTTTGTATTTTAACCTCTAATAAAGTGATGAGAATCAGAGTGTAAATAAAACCTTTAGTTCAATTATTCCGATCAGTTTGGTAGATTGTTAACATTAAGGTAATATAATAAATCTAAGTCTTAGTGTCGGAAGCTGGGTATACTTTAACGGTTCCTTTTTTGATTTTCTGGCCTGTATCGAGTAGCCGATTGGGAAGCATCAAATACGCCTTTCGTTACACGTTCATAAGTTCCAATGGGTAAAAGAACTCCGTTTTATTTTTCGCACACTTGCTTCTATTACAAAATTGTTTAAACAAACCGAAACGACGAATTTTTCTGGTGCTTTTTGTCCTGTCAATTACTTTTCTCAGAAAGAGCACAGACACACAAATGTACATATACTCTCAGTTTCTATTAGTGGGCATCTACGTCCAGATCTTAGCCTCTGAAACACGAGACTTCCCAAATAAAGGTGCGCTATTACGCCAATCAATCTGCGCAAAGTCAATGGTAAGTTTTAGGGATTGGAAGAGGAGGATAAGGGCATGTCTCCAAACAGAGGTCGGCGACTGACAACACACAGTAGAAGATTGGCCAAGAAAAAAATTACAGGCGGCCCGAAGGAAACTGTGAAAAAGTATTCTGTTCGGTCCGAAATCTTAAGTTTTATAAAAGTATGCCGATTTTCAGAGGTTTGATATCAAAATGGTATGTTTAAGTGAGTGGCATAGACCTCGTCTCCACATTGACATACTCAAATAGTCTGATGTGACCATCTCCTCAAAATGTAGATATCTGCAAATAATTTTATTTAACCGCGACCCTTCACAGTTAAGCCAATGTGGCCTTATGAGAGGCCGCGGGCCTGACAATTAAGAGCATTATATAATACTAATGTCTAAATAGCAGCCTTAATGAACCAAGATTTCTGCCATGACAGTTTGGTGCACATGCGAGTCAATCAGATAGTTTTACTTCGCACCATCTTGCATTTGTCGTGAGCATTACTTCTATCTTAGAGCTACGCACTGGGTTCGATCCCGGTGGTGACGTATTTTCTATTTCTCTAGTGTTCTTTTCAAAACTAATATTTCAAATCCTCTCTTTTCGAGTACATTTAATTGTAATTCCAGGATCAAAACAAATATATTTTACATTTGAACTTGTTTCATATGCACTGCAAGCTGTCACTGGCTAAGGTCTGAAAGTTACTTAATGCTGAACACCTTGCTATACACCTTGCTGAGCATTAAACAGTGATTTTGGAAATAGATATTGCTTAAAGTGATTAAGGCCTTGAAAAGATGGTTTTCTTCGCGATCAGTTGTTAAATTCTAGGCATCAAATGCATAATAACTAGATGTTGTGTACTCTGCGGAGATGTAGCACTGAGTGACTCAAAATCTACATTTTTCTATTTTCAGTTGTCTAAATCATGGTCACTACTAGCACGAAGGAGGTATTTGGTTGCATGTGTCACACTCTAGCCATGTAAAAATTTCTAAGCCGAATTTTTTAAATTTATCTTGCTATACCCCGCGCTTTCGTGTACGATTTCTTGTAACTGTTGTCTGCATATGTCTGAATTTTTTGAATAACACGTAAATTTTGCGCAAAATATTATTTCGTGCCAGATAATTGGTTCATAGCAAGCAATCGATTGACATTTATGACCGGTGTATTTGGGATGTCGTTATTTCGATCGAGTTACTACAGCTCTGACTTTCTTTAATACGCCTTGTCATCTCGTGTACTAAACTATCTTGGCTTACAGACAATGCTGACTTTTTGAAAGGTATTTTTTCTTTGAAAACGTTTTAAAACTTAGTGGCGCGACATGTGGAAGCTTGGTGGATCTTAAAAGTTTTGCCAAGTTATATTTTTTTTCAGGCAAAGAGAACCAAGGAAGTACTGAAACGGTAGAAAGAGGAGGAAAAGAGAGCCTTTTTTAAATTCTTAAGTGTCACAAGATGTAAAATCTCGTCCAAAAACGACATAAAATAACCGCCCCCACTCTATCAGGATGTTTTAAATTGTCATTTTGGCATTTCTTGTACCAAAGGATTATATTTCATCAAAATGTGTTAATTTTTCCTGTTGAATTATTTGGGGAAGCTTAAAGCTCATGCATGGACAGTGATAATTGACATCAAATGAAACGAAAATGTTATTACCTAAATGTTTCCTCGTGTCAATTACGCATGCGCAGAACGATAACAACATATCACTTCTATTTCATTTTGTACGCGTGTGTATATTGGGCTTGCTATTGCATTAAAAGGACCCCTTTTACTTGCTTCACTCTAAGCGCGTAAACACAAGCCGGTAAAGCTTAAAGCTGCACCAACAACCTTGTGTTGTGGATGATTGAATCTTGCGACTCGGTCACACTCTCTTCTAAGGTAGGGGAAAAAAGTAATAAGCGAACAACAAAACTGTAACAGAAATTTAACAGTTCTAGCAAGCAATGGCACAAGAGGAAGAGAACAATAGTTTAGTAACCGCATGTTTTATATTCAACAGTGTTTATTTAACAATATATAGAAATATGTATTCTGTGTCGTTGATAGTTGAGGGTGGCAGCAGTCGGGTGTGATGGAGGCAACAACAATAAAAGTCACTGCTAGAAGTTATTATATACAAGTATTGTAAATCCAAATGAATAAATACCAATAAAAAGGAGCACAATATCCAAATAATGATAACTAGTTTATGGCAAATGAAATCCTAATGCCTGGTTCACATGGAGGATAAAACGGTTTTAAGCCGCGAGAGCAAAAACGTTTTAATGGCTGAAAACAAAATCGTATTCCATGTGAATCAAAATTTCCCTTTCTTTGGGAGAACAACAAAACGGTCGCCAGCGCTTAGAACAAAATGGTTCTCAGAGCTAAAAACCGTGTTGTTCTCCATGTGAGTCAGAATTCCCCTCGAGACCATTTTTTTAGCCGGTTTTAAGGAAACAAAATTTTTGGTTCCATTAAAAGATGTTTTCAAGAAACCACGCGCGGTTTGCACTGTCTACGCACACCACGTGTTAGTATTCTTGCGTCATGTGGCAATTACCATTGCATTGAGCATGGCCAGATTGTGCAATGTGATGATTTGGTTTGCTACATTTTACAAATCAGTTATTTGACTTGTTTGAGTAATCCTTGCTTTGATTATAGTCCTGCTGATTTCCACAATCACCCTGCTGATATTCTTAATCCCTTTGCGACCAGTTCGTTTTGGTTGCAGGGTACCTTGAAACACTTTGGTCCTTCATGTGAATCAAATGGCTTTAATACCTTACGACTAAAACCGTTTTGTGCTATCATGTGAATCAGTTTGGTTTAAAGGCCTAAAAACCAATGTATATCTATTTTAAGCTCCTTAAAACCGTTTTGTCCTCCATGTGAACCAGGCATTAGGAATCCTAACCAAAGCAATGCAGTGCCTCAAGAAACCCAGCTAGCAGCGATGCTGTCTCTTACTGAAGAGCTGCTATAATCAAACACGACTAACTGAAAAAAAACAGGCCACGCTGTATATTAACAAGAACTAAAATTTAAGAATTGAATAAAAAGGTAAGCATATGATAAAACAGTTAGAAATTAGATTTTGTATGCGTACTCGGAAATTCAATCTGGTACTGTAGCCCTGTTTGCATCTTTCGCCGTAACTATTTAAATTTCAAACCTAGGTTTACCGTAATGGTATTTTTAAACATGAAAGTATGGGGGAAGATAGTTTTGAAGTTGCCTTTACGTAGTAAAATTTCTGCTACTAAGGAAATAACGGAGTCTTGGGTATGAAAATGCTATTTTTACACTTCAGGTAATGGGTTTTAGCGCCTTGTGGAATGGTCATTTGTGCGCTTCCTTCAGGAACAAAGATTTATTTTACACTGTCGAAACAATGTACAATATACCAGCAAGACTTGCCACATTCTAAACAACTCATAACGAAGGACAACCCTGAAAATATACTTTTAATAGCACAGTTTTTATGCCCAAACGAGAAGTAATGACTCTCCAGAAAAACAAACGACGACAGATGCTATTCGCCGTGAGTCTGGTAAAGTTAGTTAGCAAACACACAAGTTATCATTTATGTAACCTTTATGTTGTATGCCTATGGTGTTGGGGGTTGTGATATCTGTGGATGATATTGTAATATAAACGTAGCATAATTCACCACCAGGCTCCAAATTTCTTAGGAACCATCCCTTTTAGGCTTAAGCTTTGTTTAACATATGCCTATGTGAGGGTAATGGTGCGCCTTTATCTCGCAATATATATTGGGTTGATGCAATCTGATACCACTATAAAGTTGGGTACCTTTTATTTTACACCACAACTGTTCTGTATACAACATCGTTATTCTCTCACTGTTTTTGCAACCTTGCTTTCACCTGGATTTATAGAAATAACGTTTTTAAAACTAACGTGTCTGTATAAAAATTTTGATATTGTTATAAAAAGCACTGTGTACCTCAAGAGCACGTTTAAAACCAGGACACAGTACAATTTCTATTAGATGATATCCACAGTCTGAATTATCTTCACGGACATGATGTAGTTCCGTGTGTTTTTGAACAACCACTGCACGCCGCCCGACCTCCTCAGAGACTGGTGTGACGAAAGTAATAATAAAAATAATATCCATAATAGCTGACCCAAAAAATAATCATTTCATTTTCATGCTACGAAAGGGAAGAATGTTTATTGGCTCTTTATTTAAAATTAATATTTACACACCTTTTTAACAATTCGGTTTAGTGGTTGTCCCATATCGGGACCCGCTGTCGGCGGTCCTCGACCGCCATTTGTATTTCTCACTGTAATGTATCGAGGGCATTTATATGGTGGAAATGTCTAGCCCTGCAGCACGCATGTGCGGGGGGGTGTGTGGGGGGGGGTGTGGGGGGGGGTGGGGGGGTGGGGGTACATCAGAATAATTTCCTATTTGTATTGCCAGTTTTTACGACGGGACTGAATCTACTTTTTTCGTTTCAAGAAAGAGGCTAGGTACCTTTTTAGCCTAACGTTGGTGTCAAGGTTATAAACATTTTGTTTCAATTGGATCTAATTGCTGGTGACCAAAAGAAAAATGTATAGTCCTTAACGTTTCCCCACGCCTATCAGGTTTTGCACGCAGGATTTTAAAAGATCTTCTTAAAAGTAAATTAAATTTGAAATCGGTACTTACTCCTTAAAAACGTTAACGAACGCTAGTAGTGTCTTGTAGATTTGTCGAGTGATTTTCAGTGGTAACTGTTTTCGACAAGCGTTGCATTGTTTACCCACTAAGAGGGACCTTAGCTGGGTTTAGGTTATTTTAAATGTATTGTCCCTTATAACGTTTCCCGTTTCTAATAATAATGGGCAAAAATGGAATACTCGGCACCGTAAAGTCATGTGTTGACTTTGTGGTAGCAATATCGGGAGTCATGTTGTAACCTTAATTGAAGCTGCCTTTGATTGCTAACATATATATGTAGAGTTGAGATTGCAGACATGGAAAACCGCGAGAACCAGCACGTAATTACAGAGGGTAACAAAGGCAGGACTGCCGTAATGTGGGTGTAGGTTCATACAAGCAAGCCTGAGTGTT
This sequence comes from Alatinidae sp. Z8VKAUB7J3, assembly GCA_010016025.2. NCBI lineage: Eukaryota > Metazoa > Cnidaria > Cubozoa > Carybdeida > Alatinidae > Alatinidae sp. Z8VKAUB7J3. Next base: position 92,414,436 of record JAAAKM020073195.1, read on the forward strand.
CTTTCAGTCGACCGCAGATAAATATAATTTGTAATGTGAAGCAGGTATATTACAAAGAAAAGGTCGCCAAGGGCATCGAACGGGTCATTAAATATTGCCGTTGTGTATTGCAACCCTAATAAAGGAAACGGTTGGATTAGAATATGCGAAAAACGACGAACCCTTTAAAATTCCGAACAAAAATTTAAGCAATTTTTCTGTTGTTTTGTAAGTTCACTAATCTTTTTCTAAAAGTAGAATGAAGCCATTAGAATGTTTTACTTTAGAAGTTTGTAAACATGAATGTATCAGAAATGCCTTGGAAATTACGTAGTTTATGAAGCATGTTTCATGATTGAGGGGCAAATAACTGAAAAAAAACACTTATGCTATTTTGGAACAGTTAGAAAAAAAGTCAGTAAAAATTCGGAAAAAGGTAAAAAAGTTAGGAAAAAAAAAGTCAGAAAATAAAGCCAGGAAAAAAAGTCAAAGAAAAAATCACTAAAGAAAAGAGTCACGTACACTTTGTTTCCAGTTATTTGCCCCTCGTTCATGATGATGATAACGAGAAGATATTACCTGGCTGCAATTCCTTGGTCAAGTCACATGGTGCAGAGAGGCTGGTCTTCAATTGCGTTGAGCTGGATGTCGATGTCCACCGGTGGATGATTGGGAGCTAATTTGGCGACTAGAGAAATAGAGTATGTTAACACCGTAGGTCACCCAGCTCAGTTCTTAGAGCGCACGCCGCGGAAACGTGGGTTCGATCCCCGTAGGTGATATATTTTTTATTTCTTTAGTGTTCTTTTCAAAATTAAGATAAAAGTTATAAATTGATACACAATGAGAATAATTTATGAAACGAAGATAAAAATTTCCATAAAGGTAGTTAAGGAAGATTGTGATAAGTGCGTGCAATAAAACAATAGACGACAAAAAAACTGACAGTTTAGAATTTGAGAGGGGACTAAAGTTAGAAGTAAGGAGACTTTCATGAATTCAAAGTTCCAAATTAGAAGAGCATTGGGACATGATGTGAAAATCCTCAAAATAAATATTATGTCAAATAGTTGAATACGAAGGACTGCTAATAGATTTGAAGAGGAGACTCCCAGATAATCACCGATACGAGTATGCAGGCGACGGGTCCGATAGATGGCCAATGACTAGTTTCGCTATTTCATTTTTGTGACAAGTTTTTATTGAAGTGTCTATCATCCTCAAAGTCATCCTTTAGTTAAAGAAAGGATCGAGAAATTATTATATGTCCAATGTGACATAATACATGATGTAAATAAGTTACTTCTTTTGATAAATTGTAAGCATGTTTCCAAATTTACGTATGTTTTCTCTTTTATAAACACAAAATATTGTTTTAAACTAAAACAATTTTCCTTGACTGAACAAAATGGTGATCAACAGAACGTGCAACCTTTAGCTGTAAAGTCCTCTTCAGTTGTTTGGTAGTCGAAAGGTGTCTTTTTATACCACACCTGGTCTTTATTAATATTTTATAATGCCTTCAAGTACACATGCTGCAAATTATATTTATGTCATTTCCCCTGAATGATACTATAACTTTTTTTTCTAGTGTGCTGTTAATTCCATTTCCACAATGGCAAAAGGAATCTTCGCTGTCCTGTTTTTGGCATGTTTCAGTTTTGCATTTATTGATGGAAAGGTAGGGATTATGTTTAAAAGCAATATTTTTAAATGTGACGATGAAAAATGCAAGCCCTCGGCTGTCTTTCAAGTGAAATCAATGACCAGCAAGACAGGTTATGTTGCTGAAACCGATAGTGTTTACTCTTTTTAAAGAGACAAACCTTAAGAATGAATAGCGTCAATTGAAACATTGACTTTGAAAGTAAGGTGGACCATTACAACTATAGCTTGCTCTTATCACTAAGGGTGCTGAGGTTATCCGAACCCATGACCCATTGGTTTGAAAACCCAAACCTTAACCATCAAGTGCCAGAGATGTATAAGTACATTGACGAAGACGCAAAGTCGAAACACAATGAATAATTACAATAAATTGATTTCTCCTTATCTACTTTACCTATGAGGAGAAAACACGACAAGATTGACTTGAAAATTTCTCACATCAATTATTTGAATTGATGATCCAATGGTTAAAGTTTGGGTTTTCAAATCGAAGGGTCTTGTGTTTGAATCCCTTCAGCTTCCTTAGTGCTAATAACCCTTTGAAAATGCAGTATTATACACTTAAATCCGTTTCAGGAGCAATTTTTCTTTTGATATCTATAAATGTTTGCCAGGCTTTTTGCATGTGTCACAGATGAACTTGTTTCATCATTTGTACTATGGAGGCATCCATCGTCTCACAATCGGTCTCGTAAGTTAACCTTTCCAGAGAGTATACATAGAGATACATCTATTGCCAAGGAAGACCTTTTAGGGCCTTTGACAAATAGGGAATACCAGAAGAGTGTGGAAAATTCTATCCTGGTCGAGGCCGCAAGGTGACGATGATGATAAACGTAAAGAGAAAATAAAAGCGTCTGTTGTAAATGAGTTTCCTTTGAAAGAGTTGATCAGAACATTACTAGCATTTTTTTCATTTTAGGGTCAGCTCTCCCAAAAGTCACTGGCTTAAAGTTATCAAAAACTGGTATAACCTCGTTCACTTTGGAGTGGGACAAAATGTCTCACAATCCCTCGCAGTATAAGGTAGACGGGTACAGGATCACTTGCAAGGGTAATGATGGAACCTTTAGAAACCAGACGGTAAGTTACCCGACAACAATTATCACCCTTGCTGGACTTGAGCCATCGATGCAATATGAAGTCCGTGTTTGGGCATACAACGAATTAGACGGAGTATTTTCAAATCTAACTGTTATCACAGGTGAGACTTCCATCCAAGTTAAGTGTTAATTTTTTATACTTGAATTACTTCTATAAGGGAAGTAATGCTGATGATGATATTTTTCTTCTTCTTGTTCTTCTTGATCATTATACCATTTCAAAATTTCAGGTGTCTATTTATCACTTTACGTCCTTCTCGGATAAGACCAATCCTCAATGTGTGTTTACTAGGTTATTTCCAGTTAGTGAGATTGACTGTGGTGTTAAAAATTAACGCGGAAAGGATGATGAAACTTAGCCACCAGCACAATCTGAGAATAACTTCCTGTAATGCGTTTCTTCGCCTATTCGAGCTTCGTAAAAGGCCACCTTCATGTTTTTTAATGTGTGATTTTCATATGTTACTAAAGAAATTTTCTAATTGTCCCCTAAAAACCTTCTAAAAAAATTGTCATGGGTGGAAAATTACTTAAAATCAATAGGCAGGGGGTTGGAATAAGAATGTCCTGGGTGGAAAACTTTTTGAAAAATTAAAAAGCGGGGGAAGGGGGACGTCTATTAGACACCCAAGAGTATGTAAAGTTAAGTTGCAGCAATTGAATGTGTTTAATGTCGAGCCTGACGTCAACCTTAAATTTGACATTCTCTTCTTCCCAGCAGTAGGTATGTGGGAACTGTTGAAGGCAAGGAGATGGACTGAAGAATATTTGGTGAACCAGGTTAAGCTATGGCGTACACAGCTGTCTCAACTTCTGGAATATTCACATTTCGTTATGCAAATTTCCATACTATGTAATGCATCCTTCTCTTTACTGAATAGTTCAAATTGTTTTTATCATAAACAGCAACAAATAAGCACTAACTTTAACTCTAGCAAATGCAGTATAACTCTGATCAGACCCATTTCCAGTAGACATGGAATCATAACCCATACCATCACTTAATTTCAGTTTAAAGTCCGTAGGTTCAAAATTGTAGATACTAATGTAGTACCCACAGACAGACTCCATCTTTTAGTGTGGATATGCACACATACTGTCATTTGCATCCATATGCACAGCCATTCTCGTTCTTCCAATTTTTTTTCCTATTTGCATAAGTGAATAACATAAGAGAGTTAAGCAGTACTTCCATAAACCAAGTTATATTTTTGCAGACAATTCAACAGTTAATTGTTTCTCGGCCAGGCCTAGATAATCTATATCAAAAGAAACCAGAAGGTATACAGTTTTAATCATAGGTCTTAAGGGTTCAGAAATATGAAAGAAAAGCTGCTGCTAAGTCCTCTGAGTGGCAGTGCCCAAATCAGATATGAATGGTCTTCCCTGTACTGATTAAGGCAGGCGTGGGAAAACTATGGTCCACAGGCCAGATCTGGTTTGCCAACTCCTGGATTAAAGCCTTTAATAGATCTTAGCCAGAAAGGTCAACTTAACCATATTAGCACCAGTATTGCTGTCCGAAGTTTTTAGTCTGTTATGGGGATCATGCCCCACCTACTCCCTCACACCTGATCATGTTAAAATATAATTTCCACTTTACCTGTGGCATTCTGTAAGTTTCCAGTAAAGTTGACACTCCATACTTAGTAGCGTACTCCATTCTTCAGATTTTTTGTGAAAACAGACCAGTGCTTGGGAAAGAATCAATCATGTCTGTTACTATACAAGAAATGCTCCTTCTTGGTCAAAGAATGTTTTACTCAAGCCTTGCATCTTATGGAAGCAAACTTGCAGAAAAGGTAAGAATAGGGAGAAACATTTTATTCTTAATCACATTTAGGTGAACTTTTTAAATTCATGGACTCTTTCTTATGATCATTGCAAAATTAACGAGTTTACGGTGCTCGTGATGCAGGGACTACTGCTAGTGGATCACGTTATTGCCAGGCCTATGTATGTTGCGTATGAAGTCATTACTGCAGTTTAAAAGGTCTACGACGACAACGATGAGATATACAATAACCAGTATTTTATTAGCTTCGAAGTGTGCGATATGCTGAATTTTTAAGAGAATCAAAATTTGGTGGTAATATTATGGAACAGCAATCATTTCAATTTTGGGTAGCATTTCAGTAGGGAGGAGGGACTATTAAAACTATCATTGGCTGGAGTATGTAGAAAACCAATGAAAACGTTAAACTTTAGCAGTGTGCGCTCTAAGTACAAATGGGCAGGGATACCAGCGAAGTGCCACACATCCCAGTATATGGTAACATTGTCAGATTGTTGTCCTTTATTATACAAGCGTCTTACGTGGAACCTAGCGCACACCCTCCGCACGCTGCCTTGAAACCCAAAAGAAAAACATTCTATTACAACCTGCGATGAAATTTATGTAAATGAACCATCCCTTAATTCACTTTGTGGCAAAAACCTAATTTAACTAATATAAATCATTCCGCTGTCGAACTATCGAATATTCGACTTGACAACTTGTTAGCTTGTAACTTGTAGTTCTAAAGTGAATACACGCAAACGATACATATCGATACCTAATTATATGAAGTAACATTATAGTAATTAAAAGTTATAAGAGTGCTTCAACATAATACCAGGGAAGTATGAAGTTCAATCACATAAAGTATAATAAACTTAAAGTGCCTCTTGAGTCCTTGTTTACCAACCAAGGCACATCAACTTACCACTGAATAAACGATCTTATTTCACAAAATTTGTCATTATGTTTATATGAAACAAAAACGTGCTGGAATTTATCATTAATATTCAAGATTGGAAAATGTGATGATTCACCAAATGCGTGGCATGAATAAGCATTAGTCCGGGTACAAATACTGCTTGACTATTTGAATCATAACAAAATGACGTATGCAATTTCACCTACTGGTTTTTACAAGGAAAAGTCAGATGTGACTGTGGGTCTTAGGAAAGGTGTGACCTGGCCAAAATTGTTAGGGGATGCCGCTGTGTAGTATGGAACTCACCTAGTCAGTCCCAGGTAGTATCGTGTATGATTCTGTATACGGTGTTTCATTGCTCAGGTTCCCGATAGTACTGCATAACTATACAAAATGATCCTACCCTCAAGCCTAGTGTCGCCACTTTATTATTGATACTCAAGTATAACTGCGCTTTTGGCGTTATTTTCGCGTGCCAGACCCTATAGGTCATACCCACTTACCCAGCCATATTTAGTGGTCAAATAGTGTACCAGTCATACGTATGTTTTGTTCATCGGAATTGGTATTCCATATTGTATAAAATGCTAACCGAAATCGATCAAAGTTTGAGCCTTGCCATTGGCATACTCTTGTGCGACGAGAAGATCGGGTTGACTGTTTCCATTTAAGCTTATTAGCGTTAAATTAATACATATATTACAGCACAAACATACAAAAGTTGCACATACCACCGCAAAATACTTTACAATCAAACCTTTGGGAAAGTACACCTACATCTGATGGAGGTGCGTAGGTAATTGTGTTTCAAATAGATACAGATCTAGGGCAGGAACTGCTAACACCAAGGAACTTTTTTTGCCTGCAAAAAAAAACTAAGAGAAATGAAGACCAGATTTTGCATTAAAAAAATCCTATATAAGTGGATTGAGGCCTGCCCTTTTAGGTAAGCTTCAGTTAACATGTTTGATATCTCAAATATATACTGAGCCAGTCCAACAGCATCTTACAGCTACCCTAGCTTAGAGCTTAAATTACCCTCTTACAAGGCAGCTTAGTCTTGTCGGTTACATATTAACAACCGGTTTTATGTAGTTAAGATTATTAGTGGAAGGATCATAGTTCGCACCCCTCCCCCCAAACAGATGGGGGGTCAAGCATTTTCAAAAAATTTCGTCTAGTTGGGGGTTGGCTCAAATCCCATTTACAGGTGGGGGTTGATATTTGCAGGTGGGGGTTGTAAACCAGTCTAAACTAAATTTTGTACATGATGGTATCCACTTCAAATCAAAAGTTGTATTAGCGATTCTGGTTCACCTAACTTAAGAAAAGTTTTCCTCTCAAGAAGGTGGGCGTTTGGATGTTTTTCTTCAAGGTAGTGGCATTGCAAAACCTTTCAAGTGATGAAATGAAGTGGCATTGTGTAACCCATGGAGGAATTAGGCCTAATTCCTCCATGGTGTAACCTTTCAAGTGATGAAATGTTTCAATGGAAGAACTCTAAATTAGTGTTCCGTTTCTATTTACATTATTGATGGGGGAGGTAACACGAATGCTCCTCTTTCCTTAGCCTCTACCACTACAGTGGTCGGGGTGGACGCCACTCCTATCCCAAGGAAGGTTTTTGACCACTTCTCCCATAATAGCTTGTACTCATTTCACCGACCCCGTAAGGATGGAAGGCTGAGTGAACCTTGGCACCACTCTCTCTCATCGAACTCCGGTCGCTCAATCTGCAATGCAAGCCCAGTACCACTGGACCACCATGCCACTTATACAATACCACTAAAAGAATACAATACAAATTAGATAATCATAGCAGTTTCCTAAGATTCGACTTTTGAGTTTATCTTGTTGGAATTTATTACGTGGCATGTTAACGATGTGCCTTGTGACGTTTGAAGTCGATGATTCATGGTCAACGGTCAAGAACAGGCCCATAGCCATGATGGGCATAGCTGGCTAAGTCCCTGTAAATTTATCGTCAACTCCCTCAAATTCTTTTGTCAAGATTCAAACATTTATAGGGTTAACGGTTGCAATGTCAGCCCCTCTAAAAACACAGCATAGCACCCTCCCCAAATTCAGAATGGCCCCTGACAATTTCTAACTCGGGCTTCGGGTCTGGTTGAGGGTGCGACCTAGACATCGCGTTCTCATTGTGCCCTTTATCATCCATCATCCTTATTTCCACCACTGTTCTCCAGTTGTGTTTTCGATGTTTGGTATCCACGCTCGAGTGTTTTCCCATCTTGCCTGTGTCCCAATTACAAGTGTGGGACCTTCCTTGCAGTATTATGCTTTTATAACTAGTAAAGTATTGACTTGTCAACGTGTTGTTGTTGAAGCCCGGATGTAATGACGCCGTATTGCATATTGGTAAAATGCGGTGGTAGGGTGGTGAAAATTGCTCTCCATGGACCTTTGAAGGAAGGGTGGGATACAACAAGAGGCCGACACATTACTCGCAGTGATAGGACCCATGGTAAAGTGGAGTAAGTCTAACACAGGGAAAATGCAGTGTTACATTGAATAGTAATCTGTTGACGGATAAAACTGTTGCTGTTGCAAACGGTTGTTTGTTCTACCGACAGGAATTGATACTATTTTTATCTTTATAGGGAGCATAGTTGTATGATAATTATTTGCATACTAGACAATACATTATATTGCTTGGGAACATTGGTTACTGGCAGAGGGAGGAGGGAAATTGCTTAAACGGGGCATTATTTTGAGCTACAGTCCGTTTTGTTTTTTCTTTATCTTGTAGCACATCAGCCATGTCACTTCTGTATGAATGCATCAATACTGTTATCTCAGGTATAAATAAACAGAAAAAACACCAAACAGGCTAACTAATAAATAAAGGGCAGCTGGGGCGTCCAAGGGCGACGCCCCTCGATTTGTGCTACCGGGCAGAGAAGCAATCCATGAAGCAGGCTCAACTGCCAAGTAGGACCGCCTCTCGCGGATTATGGAAAGCATCTGTAATCAATGAGAACAGATACTACATCCATTCCTGATAAAAGGCCGAGAAGGTTTGCCTCCAGCACTATGTCCATAAAGTTTAACTTTGATTCGTACATAGATAATTATCAAAATATTCAAATAGGTAAAACTTTGTCTTTATAGTGATCATCAGTCAGCCATTACAGTTTATAGCTATGCGGTAATAGTTTCAATCTTCCCCAATACTTGGTCTCGCCTCTACATAATTCTTTTGTCTTCCTCTTCTTCTGTGGCCTTCCATTGGTGACTAATTTGTTACATGTGATGTCGATTTATGGTCTTTCATCCTCAATAAATGACCAATGATAATAAATGAGAGATAAAGGCGACAGGTGGAGGTGCCGCTCTTTGTGACTTTCGAACGAAATTTCCTTTGCGAAAAGATACTTGGTTGGAGGGATCTAAACGGGCCTATAGAGACGTAATTTTGTTTATATATTGCTGGTCGAAAGGATACACAAAGATAACATTTGTGAAAAAAGAACTTGGGATAGGAAAAACGCCACGATTGAATTCAACAATTATGTACGAGAGGTATGCGCATCGGACCTTCTTGCTAATCCGATCACCATCGGTGGCCCAAATTCGACTGTGGAAGTACATAAATCGCTTTTTTCCAGGCGGAAAAATAATCAAAGGCGTGTATTACCTCAACAGTGGATATTTGGTGGATGGCGTTGGGAGACAAAAGAATGTTTTATGTATGCCGTTCCCGATCGCAGCGCAGCAACTTTGCTACCGATAATTCAAGCATCAATATGTCCAGGAACAACCATCACATCAGACCTCCGCAGAGCATACGGTGGCATTGCAGCAATGCAAGCTATGGGGTTCAACCACTTCACCGTGAACCAGTGTCAATTTAGTTGATCCTCAAAGTGGAGCACACACGCAAAGTATAGAAAGTTCGTGGAAATCAGCAAAGGAGCATAACAAGTGACATAATGGAACGCACCGTCATATGTTGGATTCCTATTTGTATGAGTGGATGTGGAGACAAAGGCATCGGAATATGGACTTGTTTGACCATATTTTGAACAATATTGCAGCATATTGGCAACCTCATTAGTTTTATTGAATATAGTTTTCAATGTAAAAGACAAACCTATTAGGTATAAAAGCTTTCGGGTAGTTAATAACTAACTCTGAACAAATCAGCGACGTGGGGGGATCCAAATGGTAACTGTTCCATTTGTACGACTTTGGAACACATTGTAGTAACGGAAAGCCTGAAAACTGTGCAGCGATTGAAGAGCCCTGATCTACCTATCCCTTTTTGGAAGCCTGTAGTTGACAATCGTTCCAATCCGTAAAATCAAGGCTGATCATGGCCCTCCAGGCTACTCGTTGTCGCACAGCAACAGCTAAATTAATCATGTGCTTCTAAACCTGCTCCTAGGTACATCAACACCTTTTAGTTCTTGAAAACATACGGTAGTCAAGAAATAAGGAACTTCAAGAATAGCGAAAGTCATTAAGCACTCTTCCCTTCCACCAAAAATTGCCTAATCCTACATCAAAGCGACAAAGTTTGTTGAATAGGAGCTTCATTTTCAAACAATTTATTTTCCTAAATTTTTATATTCGAACGGTTTCTGCTCGATCTTTTAAATTCTACCAAACGTTTGCTTATATCAAATGAACTGTCACACATTTTGATTCCGTCACAGATGTCTCCTTAAGTTGCTATTATGGGCAAAAAGTCAGTCGTTGATGCAGTTTCCTGATATCAGCGATATAAACGAAATTTTTTATCGGCAAGTCATCCGTTGATGCATTTTCTTGGTATCAATTCTGCCACCGCTAACCCCACCCCTCACCAATGCCAACCAGAGGGGCGTTACTAAGGAAAGCCTCTGTATTTTTGTAGTACTTATTGATCATGTTGCTCGTTTATTTTGTCTTAAGTCATCAAGTAGGACAGTGTTACCAGATAACGTATTAATTTATCTTTAATTGATAGGAGTTTGACAAACAAGCATCTGCAACGGTCAAGAGGATGTTCGAGGAAATTGACAGCATTTTGTTTGAGCAAACCAAAACCGAAGGTAAGACAATATTAAAGGATTATTACTGAATGACAATCACTCTTAGAAGGACTGTTTCCCTTCTCAAGTATATATCTTGAAAGAAAACTGTTTTTTCAGGACTTCATCTTCTAGGACTTGAAGAAAAGGCAACAAATATCAGTATTATCACTCCTGAAACGGTTCTCTCTATTCGCTCAATCTTAGTGGTACTTAGTTGTATCACGAGTTGGTACTCCTACCGTTCCAATAACTGCTTCGATGTTGCTCGCTCTACACTGCTCTACTACTGCTCTCGCTACACTGCCACTCTCACTACGTTGCTGCTCTACTACTGCTCTCGCTACACTGCCACATGTTCCCTATTCGCGTCCATTCTGTTGCGATGTGGGACAGACCGCTTAAACCAGACCAGATTAGGAGTATCTATAAGGCAGGTAAGTTCATGCTTGGACGGAAGCCTGCAATTACCGGAGATATTTTGCATCTGATAATGTTGTACAATGTGCTAGCCGTGGTCACGCAACCTCTCAATCAAAGCCCCCTGATGAGTAGTGCGACCGATTTTAAAACAACCTAAATAAACAGTAAAACCGCCAAACAGGCTAAGTAATAAATAGCTGGGGCGTCCAAGGGTAACGCCCGTTAGTTTAGGCTACCGAGGAGACAAGTAAGCAATGAGGCAAGTTCAACCACCCTTTGAGACCGCCTCCTGCGGATTATGGAAAGAATTTGTCATCAATGAGAACAGATAGTATATCCATTCCTTGCCAAAAGGTCACAAGAAGCGATTTAGCGGCAGACTCTCAATCAAAGCCCCCTGATGAGCAGTGCGACCGATTGTAAAATAAATAACAGTAAAAGCACCAAACTGGCTAATTAGATATAGGGCAGCTGGGGCATCCAAGGACAACTCCAGCAAGCCATTTGACAGGCTCAACCGTCCATTAGGATCGCCTCTCACGGATCATGAAAAGAACGTGCCATTAATGAGAACAGATACTACATCCAGTCCTTGCTATATGGCCAAAAAAGCGAAGCATAAGTATTTTTGACCCCAAAATGTTGAAATTGCTGTGCTTTCATCCCCACGTTGCATTCCTTGGCAAGCCTGTTAGACACAGCATACGAAGCACTTCCTATTGTAGTCGAAATGCTACACGATGGCAACAGGCGCACACAACTGTGGCATGCGTAACACTTAACTATGAACACGAAAGCACCTGGCTATAGTAACGAATCCACTACGATACGGCACGGAAAATACAGGCTACGGCACATGAGGCTATGTTAGTAAAAAATACTAGCAGACCACCCCATACTTCAAATTTTTACCTTGTACGCGAGGTTGCCAAAAGAAGGACCTAACTTTAAGGTAGCCACGTACTTTATTTACAAAAAGGTTTGCCGAACTATCAGCTAGTAGCACTACGTGGAACCTTAATTACGAATTATCTAGGCAATGCACTGCAAGTCATTTGCAATTTATTTGGGAAGCGAAGCCTAATAAGCGCGCCAATCAAAAATGAGATGGAGTAAAAGTCAATGACAAGGGGTCATGAGATCAAAGGTTATAGTTGTATTTGGGAAGTCGTTACGGTGATATCCTGTTTCTTGTCCGGTAACTCCTTCATTATGTCGCCTCCTGAATACGCTGAAGAAATAAAAAAGAAGCAATTGCATCAAGCAGAAGTCAATGACAGTTTCCCTCCAGCAAACCACCTATTGTGAAAAACAGAAAATATCTTAGGGCCGTCCTGGAAACTACACCGATCATAAAGCGTTTGTGCATGAGTAAGGTAACAAGCATTTAGAAAGGTTCAGTTAGGAACTTCACTAAAAAGAACATTCCCATTATCATATTCTTTAGTTATATGTTAAAAAGTTTGAACAAGAGTCAAAAAAGTCATCGTTTTCTCGGCAAGTACGTTTCCATATTACGGAGCGACAGAGATTATACGGATGCTCGGAAGTTTTGAAAAAACCAGAAAGTTACGCGGGGAGCGCTGAGAGACTCGCGTTATTTGTGTAGACAACACATGGGTCGACATAAGGGCCGGTCACCGGTAATGACTCGCTGTATTTCAATGATCACCGACTCGGCACCAAAGTAAAATGACCGTTTGCTACAAAAACTGTATGTGCGAAAAATATTGTATGTGTGAGAAAAATGATCCTACCATCGGCATTTCATTTTATGTTTTCCGGCCAAATTTGGCGCAATTTTCGTTCATATGAAAGTGCAGCGTGGACCTTACTTCCTTTCGTTGCGAGTCCAGCTCACAAGACGACGGGCGACGGGCTTCGTCATAACCTCTTACTTCAAACCCTGATAATAGATCATTATTAGCGCTTCATGATCTACAAAGAATCCCAAACCTTAACGTCACCAGCGCCACCTAAAAAAGAAGGCAGCCACGATCCTCACACTTTATAACAGGGATTAAAAACCTTAACTTTTTATTTGATACTTGCACATTTTTGATGTCAACCATATATTATCATACATGTCTCGAAATTGGCTTCTTTTTTACTTAGCTTTCTTAACATTAATTCAAATTTGCAAGCGTCTAGTGGTTGGCATGCATCAACCAAATACTCTCGGAGGCGGTAAATTCCAAGCACTCGGGGAGGTTGCATTTGCACCAACTATTTTCAAGCTTTGCTCCTATGCTCTAAATAGAAAAACATTTTAAAGCATTTTAAACCTGGCTTCAACCATCCCTAGAGGGTGGTATCAAGGTGTAAAACTATTGCAGTTTAAAACAGAGGGAGCTTAGAAAGAAATACGATCCCGTGTAATACCTAAAAGTCCTTGATTTCCATCTAAATAAGTAGAATCAATTGTCAAGAAATTCAACACTTACCCTTCGCTTGTCCTCTGATAGTTGCATAATCCTTGTATGTGGTGCAGGAATCCCTGCTTCATACTCGGGGGAGATGAGGAAAATAGAAAATATGAAGTGACACTTCTACTGCCACCAAGCAAGAATTCATATGCTGCAAAGTAATTAAAGAAAGACAGCATCCGGACGAAGATGCCCAACAATCATCATAAGCAGATCCAATTTGAGTTTCTGCCTGTAATCGTTTTGAGGGAGTTCATTCCATTTAAGCCCAAGAATAATTAAAAGGTGGTTAATTTTGTTTCATTTCACTCAAATTACATCTATAATTGGTCAGTTAACAAACCAAAAACCGTGTGCTCTACGTAATTGTAAGCATTGCTATTATGAGATGGTCGAGTAACACTAAGAACTTCTCACTTTGCCCAAGGACTCTCGATTGTTATCTTTCACAATTGTGTAATCTGTTTTGATTCAATTCCATGTAATCAGTCAACTGTTTAGCGTAACGTATGTCTTCATGCAACGCAGTGTCTGTTTTTGTTTATGCGTGAATGTCAGAACCTATTGTTAGGCTCGCGGTCGTGGCGTGGAGAATGAGAGCTCACGAAAAAACGTTTGTATGCGCTAAATGGTTTCGGGGAAACGGACCCAAATAGATGCAAAGGGTTGCCGATGTGTTTAAAGTTCGTTCGATAAATTGGCAGCCACCAAACATGCTTTTTGTAATGGCTCCAAATAAATGCCAATAATTTCGAGTACAATCTCTAAAGGTATCCGCTTCCGTAGTATCGAAAGACAGCGGATATTACTAGACTGCCTTTCAATCGACAAGCAGCCACATTGTTTTGTTACATGGAGCTAGTTTGTTGCGTCAAAAATGGATTTAAAAGTAACCACATCACGCCCCGCAGTTGCTGTAACGAATCTCTAATTCCTGAAATTGGCCGGTCTTTGAATTCCAAATCAGAACAGTCTTATTGCCTCAAAATAGTGAAAACCTATAGATTACATGGTTGATGTGCATAACCTATATAGACGTCTGTCTGCAATGATAGTGGCAAGGCTGTTAGATCAACTGTAGCGAAACTAGTTTAACAAGTAAAATCACTACTAACAGCTTTACTTACAGTCGAAGTTAAGTGTGTGTTAAATTGGCTTCCAATCATTTATTTACTTATCAAAATAATAAAATAGAATTAGATAATTGTTAAAAATAGAGAGGGGGGAGGGGGGACCTGATCCTAAGCAATTTATGTAATGGTGGTGCAATGTTGCCAACCTTGAGTAGAATGGGAATCTTCAACGTCATGGGACGTCATGGAAGTCTAGGAATTTAATGATAAAATATAAAGAAAGCTGGGAAATCGAGTGACGACGCGTTTTCTTCTTCTAAGTTTGAAACGTTTCTTGTTAGAACAGGAGTAGAAAAGTCACTCTCGCCTGGTGGAAGATCTGTTAAAACCAAAAATTAAATGATTATATTGCAGCCACCGCAATGTTAAGATCTACTTAGTTACCTTGAGGCTTTCTTTCTTTGAATCTAATTTGCAAACAGGAATTTATCTCTTACATCTAAGTCATCATTATCCACAACCATGCCAACAGGCGTTGGCGATCATGGTCCTCAAGTCTGAATACGTGTACAGTGTGATACTCTCTGCGATGTTAGTCAATCTTCTAATATTGTCCAGCAAAGTAGTTCTCTGTGTACCCACACATCTAGTCTCCTCTATATATCCAGTCAACGACAAATTATCCATCCCATTAGCTCTGACGAAATGTCCTACAAAACTCATCCGTCTCCTAATTATCGTACGCAAAAAATCTGCATTCGCTCTTGATTTTATCCATACCTGTTTATTCGTTATCTTATCAATCCAATATATAACAAACAGTCTTCGAAGAAACTACAATTCTGCACTCGCTGGCTGCTCTTCCATCTTTGGTCTTACTGCCCATGGCTCAAAGCAATACCGACCAAACATACACCCTCAATATCTTGTACCGCTTTCCAAACTCAAGTTTACTATTCTACAGCAACCTCTCCATTCTCATGAAATTCTGCTTTGCCTGTACTATTCTACTTCTTATGTTACTACCTACCGATGTTAACTAACTACCTAGATATTTAATTGTTTTCAATTTGCGCGGCCGTCTCACTTCCTATCTTCAATATACATTTAGGAATCACTTTCGCACCCGATTTTACCATACATACTGTTTTCCTGCTATTTAACGTGAAACCTCTCTCTTCTCTTTCCTTTACCACAAGATCCAAGAGTTCATAGAGGTCCTGCTCAGGGTTGGCAATTAGAATAGCATCGTGGGCATAGCGGATGTTGTTGATTTTCACTCCATCCCCGTCTTACAAATGACGAAAAATCTTTTCACTGTATAAAGTAAACAATTCTGGAGAAGCAAAACACGCGTCGTCATTCACATATAAATAGATGAATGGAATCTAAGGAGACTGGGCTCAATGTTATGTACCTATTTACGTATCACTTATCTGCGTATCTATCTACTAACTGCTTAGCTATCCACCTACCTGCCTACTTTCCCATACAGTTAACTAACTAGCTACAGTGGCGTTGCTTGTCCGTGGGGGAGTTAGGCAGGTAGGTAGGTAGGTAGGTAGGTAATACCGCTATTATCGTGAGGCAACGAAGAGGTAGGTACAGAATCGAGGCTATATTGTCATGACGTAATGATATAACACACCCTCATCCTCAACAAACTATATTTCACAATGTCATACTCAACTAGGAGGTATCATAGAGGAAAGAGGTTAATGGGTGGGGATAAGCAATGAAATCAATACGTACCAATTTGACAATTAATAAACAAAAGCAGGGGAACAATCGAAAAAATTATTGTATAACTTTGGAATACACCCACATCCTCAACAAACTATATTTCACCAGGTCATACTCAACTAGGAGGTATCATGCAGGGGAAAGGATAATGGGTGGGGATAAGCAATGAAATCAATACATACCAATTTGACAATAAATCAAGAAAAGCAGGGGAACAATTGAAAAAAATTATTGTATAACTTTGAAATACACCCTCATCCTCAACAAACTATATTTCACCATGTCATACTCGACCAGGAGGTATCATACAGGGAAAAGGATAATTGGTGGGGATAAGCAATGAAATCAATGCGTACCAATTTGACAATGAATAAACAAAAGCAGGGGAACAATCGAAAAAATTATTGTATAACTTTGGAATACACCCTCATCCTCAACAAACTATATTTCACCAGGTCATACTCAACTAGGAGGTATCATGTAGGGGAAAGGATAATTGGTGAGGATAAGCAATGAAATCAATACATACCAATTTGACAATGAATAAACAAAAGCAGGGGAACAATCGAAAAAATTATTGTATAACTTTGGAATACACCCTCA
>JAAAKM020073195.1:92431288-92470638 GCA_010016025.2 Alatinidae sp. Z8VKAUB7J3
TCCTCAACAAACTATATTTCACAATGTCATACTCAACTAGGAGGTATCATACAGGGAAAAGGATAATGGGTGGGGATATGCAATGAAATCAATAAATACCAATTTGACAATAAATCAACAAAGGCAGGGGAACAACTGAAAAAATTATTGTATAACTTTGGAATACACCCACATCCTCAACAAACTATATTTCACCAGGTCATACTCGACTAGGACGTATCATAGAGGGAAGAAGATAATGGCTGGGGATATGCTATAAAATCAACAAATACCAACTTGACAATGAATCAACAGCAGCAGGGGAACAATTGGAAAAATCATAGTATTTGTTTTGAATACACCCTCACCCTCAAGAAACTATATTTCACCTAGTGTTACTTGACTAGGAGGTATACAGAAAAGAGGATTATATGTATGTGTGCATGTATGTATGTATGTATGTATACATATATACTATCAAGTACTGTTTATACCGTTGAAAGAGTACTCCATATAGAAAGGTTGATCCTAATACTGATAAGTAACAGTATTAAAATGAACATTAAATAGCCGCAGTTGCCTTAGGTTTCACTTCCCGCGGTGCTTCTTCAGACTGTAAGAAAGCTCTCTCAATTACGTTGGTATTTATTGACTATCGAAATAAACGAATAGACTCACTTTCAGGTCAATGGTAGGGTAATCCTTTAATACCACATGCATTGGAAGAGCTATTTAGCACCAGATATTTATGTCTGTTATACAATGTATTTATGATACATAGCGAGGTTATGTGTACGTGTGATAGACGGCAGCCACAATGTAGATACGTAAAAATGTTAATACTGACCGCATGTGCAAATCTGTTATGTGCAACAGTTACCTGTATTGGTGTAAGGACACAGAACTGCTTCAGGTGAGTGATATATTTAATGGTTTTATTGCAAACAGTAAAATTGGTATTACGCTCATGTAAACTGGGTAAGGTGAGCACTAATGAGTGACCGTTTTTATAGCAAGGTAAGTAGACCTTTCCATATTTTCTTTCTTTAAAAAAGTGTGAGTGTTGCTTATAGATTCATTATGGATTACGATGCCGATTGTGTATTATGTCATAAGTTTGAAATTTTTGTAGGTACAGTCTATCACTTTAACTTAGACAATATAGTATGATTTAATAGACGCCGTTTAAAGACTGTCCAGGGAATTGTCCCAAAACGGAAAAACGGAAAATCTTTCTTTTCGTTTTATCTTCTTCAGAACGTAACGTCAAAAATAGAAGATAGTGACAAAGAAAGTAACAGGTACGAACGTGATTGACCACAAAAACTGCGGACGTAAAAGAAATTAGCATAAGCACACATCAAAATGCAAATGTGTTTTTAGAGTTCTGGCTCGTGTAGCGTATTATGGAATGATTCCAGAACTTCCAGATGATACTCAAGTTCGTTAAATTATAGTGATATTGGCATCACAGTTACGAAGACTTGCTATATACATGTATATATATATGTATATATATATGGATATATAATTCTCAAAGAGTGGAGCAATACCACAATAGCTTGCAATTAAACGCCGCTGACCGGATTCGAACCCCGGACCTTATGATTACTAAACCAACACCTTAACCATTGGGCCATCGAGGCTCAAAAGCTAAGGTGAAGATTTTAGTGTCAATCTTTCGCGAATTCTCCTCCCGTCAGTGGGTACGGAGAATTCCAATCAATGAGAATCAACCATGCAAAAGGATAATAGGTAAGGAAAATTTTAATGGCTATAATATTTCAATGGATCAAGAAAACAAATATGTATGAATGCGCAGCAAAGTTAACCCAATGTTACATCACAGTTTTAGCCAATAACTGGGAATTTTTAAGTCTGCATTCAGAAGACATGATGTGTAATCTCTTAAACTCAGTTTTTACTGAATTGACAATTTCAGTTTCAGAGTTCATTAAGAGGAATATCAGGGCCTTAGCTATGATTGTCAAAAGAGGAGAAGGCAGGGGATGATTTTGCAAAAGTGCATGGCCATAGATTCTTGGATTGTTTCTTGGCCTTTTGGCAAGGGATGGATGTAGTATCTGTTCTCATTGATGACAGATTCTTTTCATAATCCACGAGAGATGGTCCTATAGGGCAGTTGAGCCTGCCTCATGGCTTTCTTCTGTGCCTGGTAGTCTAAATTCAGAGGCATTTCCCTTGGATGCTCCAGCTGCCTTTTATTTATTAGTTAGCCTGTTTGGTGGTTTTTCTCTATATTTAGGGTAGTTTCAATGTCGGACTCACAGCTCATCAGGGGCCTTTGATTGAGAGACTGGCATAGATCGATGGAAAAGGGTGTGACCATAAGTTGTCAGAAAAGGGCTTGGCCATAGGTGGTTGGAAAAGAGCATGACCATAAGTTGTTGAAAAAGGGCATAGCTACAGGTGCCTTGGTAAGACAGATGGTATATGACTGACTACTTCTGGTATCTGGGCAACTCAATCCCGGACAATTTTTTAAAATTAACAAAGATGCATGGTTATTTTTTCAGGGAGTCTTGACTGTTCACATCCGTCTCCGGACAGAGATATTAAGGAGCAACTAAGGAGGACGAGATTTGAATTACTTTTTCAGGAGTATGAGGTAGGTGTGGTGTATAACCATTGTTATATATTTGCTGGAGAAGTGCTCCATGCCGACAATTCCAGACAATAAGCAACCACACAGGTTATATCTTTAATTCCTTTCTTGAACTGCCTCAACAAAATTAGTACATAGTTTTTATATTCTATTCTATTTTTATTTTCATACACAAATGGTATTCTGATTGGTAAATATCTATCTTACAACCTACAAATACATCATAAGCAGAAGCCAAATGTGCTTGCTCTGGATTCTAGAACCTTTGTAGGGAAGTAAGCCCATTAACAAGGAACTAACACTAATACATAACAACCATGAATAGCACTTGTGCCATCCAAACCGTTAAAAGCAATTCATCGCAGATCGTAAAATGCAACCGATACAAAATTTTAAAAAGCAACCAAATTTTCGTCTCAGTTTTCTTTCATGATAAACAAGGTTACACTAGGCTTCTTTCAATTAAAATGATATCAGCAAATGTAGAAAGGTACAGTAATGACTATCCCCTTCCCTTTTTATTGATCAGAAAAACTTAAGGTGTCGACTACACAAATCAACAATACCCATTTGGGAAAGATGAAAAAGTGAAAAACCTGACGTTTAGAAACTCCTGATAAGTTGGTTTCTGAGAAAAAGTGGAATCAAACTCCTGTTTCATTTAAACTCCTAATATAGAAAGTGCCAATTATATAGCCTGGAGTCCTAACTATAGCAACACAGTGAGCATCAATAACTCTGATGCTACCAAGTTTAATCACAGCTTTAGATAGATGATCTTATCTAGACTTTTTTATTTCCCAAATCTGATTTTACTCCTCACCTTTTACATATCTGTAACCCTGTATGCAACTTCAGTTAACTTTTTAAGGATGAAATTGCAGACTTTATCTATAATTTCATAATATATGTAACTCACTCATTCCCATTCCATGAACGTTTTCCTGAAGGCGATTATATATTTTCTGAATAGTAAATCTTTCTCTGTGTGTGCCTTTTTCTGGCATTCTGTGCCTCTCTGTCTCTCTCTAGGTTAACTCAACATCTATCTTTCAAACTCTTGTCTGTCCTCTCTGTCTCCGTTAACTTACCGTCTTCCTTTCTACCTCAATATTTCTGTTCTCAAACACCTTACTAACATCATCAAGCCTATAAATTTCTCCTGACATGTTTTCCAAAAGCAAGTATCATAGTTATTATCATTGAGATCATAATACTTTGGTTCATACCAGCCACGCAGCCAATCGAATTTTGAGGGGTGGGGAGGGGGGTGCAATTAAAAACAAAACCTCTTCCCTTTCCTCCTTCCTTCCAAGCCAGCCCACCATGTTTTTTTACAGTCCCTAGAACGCTTCAAATTGCATTTGAGAGACTTAGACTTCTCATCTTTCTTATCTCCTTGCATAAGTGAATTAAAATACACAAGTGATCCATCTTTTAAATGCACGTAAAGATTTTTCAGGGGGGAGGGGGACATGGACAAGTTTACCTATTGATTGGGCACAGCCCCCTCCCCCGCCTCCTACTTGACTGCGTGCCTGGTTCATACCATCTCAATATACTAATGATACTACAAGCAACAATTTTTTTTATCTCGCACTTGACTTTCCTGCCTTGATCGTCTGCAGGCACGGAGCTGGGGGGGGGCAAGGGGCCATCAAGGTAACATCAAGGTACCATGAAAGTACCATCAAGGTACCATCAAGGTACCATCAAGGTACCATCAAGGTACCATCAAGGTACCATCAAGGTACCACCAAGGTACCATCAAGGTACCATCAAGGTACCATCAAGGTACCTCCATGGTACCATCAAGGTAACATCAAGGCACCTTTAATGTACTGTACGGGTATAACATCTGGGTATCTACATAGCTTACATTTCGGTTCAACTAAGGCGTCGTCAATTCATACTATCGTCTCATCAGTAAAACCATTATGGCGTTATCAAAGCTTATTGATTTTAAGTATCATAAATCAACCACCAGTTAATACATAAGCGCAGCAAAGCATTACAATAGAGCCACTGAAGTATCAATAAAGCAAAATTAAGAGAGACGACTGATAAAGGTTGAAGGATCTCTTTCCAAGCAGGAGTAGAGAACGTTTTCGATACTGAGATAAAGTGTATCAGTTCCAAGTACGTTTGATGAGTAAAGATGTGGTCTTTAACTAGTAAACACCAGTGAGATTGGGACAAACAGCTTTAAGCTCATGTAAGTCTAAAAACTGATATTGGACTAAGCCTAGAACGTATCAAGAGTGCAGACAATATCTAACAAGAAATTTCTTTAAGGGATTCGATCCAACGACCACTGGGTATCAAGTTCAACGGTTTTATCGCTCTACCACGTTGGCCCAAAGCACATCTGGCTACGTAAACCTGGTTTCAGAACGCTAGAGAAGTTCCCAAATGTACAAGCCTGATGAGCGCCCACACTACAAATCTGTCTCCTAAACTGGAAAACACGAAAACATACTAAACTAACCTCTGGTCCCCTTTCACCAGCATCTCCTTGCTGTCCACGAGGACCCGTATTTCCCTAAAATCAGAATAAAATACAAAAAATAGGCAGGTATTGGACTAATGTACGACAAAGCGTGCTAATGGCCTTGTGACATCAATGGGGATACTGTAGATGTGAAGACTCTATCCATGATATTTTCTGAAATTCACCGAGTGTAAGCTCAAGCGTGAAATGATAAAACGCATTTGCCAAAGCGTACAATTTAGCTCACGTTTATTTGCAACCCCAATATTTGTCTCTACGGTTACAATCGACAAAACAAACAGGCTATAGCTGAGCAAGAAAAAGGAGGAGTAGGGAAAATGCTACCAATAGTGCAACAAAGAACTAGGCCATTTTCCCAAGAGCGAACTAAATAAAACAGACAAATCAAATTACAGAGGGGAAATCTAGGTGATAGTAGATCCCACACGGAAGAAAGGTTGTCTGCAATTCTTGAATTTCCTGGTCCGTTTTTGTATGATGATAAAAGAAAGAAGGAAGCAGTAGAAGTATGGAAAGCTTTCACAGACGTTGTATCTGCTTTTCTCACTTCCACAACAAACCACTCACCAAGTTGATTTTCTATAGAGGCACATTTGCTCATGATAATGGCTCACAGTGATTCCGTGTAACCCTACTAGCACATGCAAGACGGAAAATAATGTTTGTTGATAATTATTATGCCAGAAGAGTCACGCCTTTGAAATCGTGCTACCAATCCTGTAAAAAGATGCCAGGATTCTTTACTAAGATGGAAGGTGAACCACATAAAAGCAACCGGATTCAGAAACTCCCAGACGGTGATAGTACAGGGAATAAAATAAAAGCCCGTGGTCAGTGAAAACGGGTGGAAATGAAAAGACCTATAAAAAAAAGTTACAGAAAAAACGATGGCTTTGTCGCTAAAAATTAGTATCGAAGATCTCACTCTAAACATTTTTACACTTACGAGAAGTAAGTATTGATAAAAGAGAATGATGCTTTTGTTTCCAGATACCTCCACAGAGCGTTAAAAGTGTAGTAACACATATATGGTAATGTGTTAATATTTTTGCTTTATTTTTCTGATATGTCAATATTAAAAGAAAGTAAGAGTTTGTTTACTGAGAGTGGTTCCCCGATAGTGTAAATGTGTATCGAACTTTAATAAAATCGCATATACCACAAAATTTCTTTTTTTAACCCTTTTGTTAAATCCCAGTGGTAGAGTTTAATGACAAACAAACATTCCTACGACAGTTAGTGCCTGCGATTGCCTAACTAGGAAGAATTTTAGCATATCAAGCAAAGTTTGAAGAAATTAGACCTTTCTTGAACAGATTGATGTCGATGTAGATGCCAAAAGTAACGAATCTGGTGTAAATAGAAAGTAAATGAGTAAATTGTAGCATCCTTCTCAAAAGTTACAACTATTCTGCAATATTTGACAATGTGTTTTTGTCTATGCTACGTAGATTTGTTACCAGGGGGTTACCGAGTGTTTAATGATCTTAAGTACAATCAGGTTTTGTTTCCTGACATAAATATTCACACAGTCTTGGAGAATTAATTTCAAGACAATTGAATTTTGAGATCACAAAACTGCTATTTGTGGTGTGGTGAGACAACGCCCATTCACAGGCTCCCCAGGTTGTGGATTGCGGAACGACGGTTACAAAGACCGTAACAGAGGTTAGCTGCGAATAACCATTAAGCAGCGCTGCACGGCTGCACCTTTACCCCAGCCTCATACCCCCCCCACCCCCTTGTCTCACATTTATAACTATTTACCTTATTTCATTGCTACTGTTTTGAAAAGAACACTGAAAACCCACACTATCATGGTGTGTACTCGACCAACAGAGATAGATGACCTCTGCTGTTAACATAGGCCTACTCTATTTCTCTACTCACCTCATTAGCTCTCAATTATCCACCTGTGGACATCAACATCCAGCTCAACGCAATGTGGTGACCAGCCTCTCTACGCCATGTGACTTTACCAGGGAAGGACTGCTATCCAGCATGTCTACCTGCCCATTGGTTATAATCCTAACTTTAAGGAGCTTGGGACAGATGACATATTCTATTGCATTAGTGTTCTTTTCAAAACAGTTATGTCAAATCCTTTCTTCTGGATGATACTTTTTATTTACATTGTAAAAATAATGCTGCACATTTGGAAATGATCGGAGTGAATGGTAATAAATGATGGTTGATGATGGTAGTTGTAATCATAGTTGTTTGCCAAAGGGCAATGGTAATGTCAATACTATATATGTAATACAGCTGATAAAAAAAGCAAGAATAATAGTAATGAGTATGGCTTTGATTATGATAATATTAGTGTTGATGAATTTCATATTGATGCCAAAAGTTCTGATTTTGAGGGATTAATGTAAATGGTAGGTGCATTTAGTAATTATATATCTTTCAAATTCAGTTTGGAGAGAGGACACTCATGCATCCTAGAAATAGCTATCAGTTGTTATCCAAGTCTGTTACTCTACATTATACAATCATCTCAAACAGATCAAAAAGTGTGAAAAAGACTTCAATCTCGTGTCTGGAATAAATTAATTTACTAGAAAATTTCCACCCAAGACATGCTTATTCAAGCCACCCTGTTTATTTATTTTTGACCGTTTTTTCACCCAAACTGCTTATTTCTGACACCTTTTTTTTCTCTTCCGGAACATAAAATCATGAAGAAATAAAAAACTTCTCTTTAATTACAGCTATAAATACTTCTTGTATATTACTTAGATGCAGTTTTATACCTTTTACGTATGTTTGATTCGTTTACACAAGTGCCCTTAAAGCCCTTAGAAATACTACTGTTACATAGAGTTCTACATACTTTTAAAAAAGTCTGAGATAAATTTTTCCACACACCTCATTTATTTATTTCAAGCAGAATTTCCACCCACCCCATTTATTCCATTCACCCGTTTATTTATTTTGACCAAAATTTCCACCCACCCTGTTTTTTCCAGACACAAGAGTACTCTTTTGTAAAATGGCTCCTTTGTTCATCTCAAGTCCTATCGATGATCAAAGTTGAACAGTATATTTATGATAAATAATTGTGCATATGTTACAGGCATTTAGTGAAATCAGGCAGTACGCGTAGTGCCTACATTTTGTATTGATTTTCATTAGTTTCTTATACAGCTGTATTTCTGTCGACCTCTTTTTTCATTACAATTTTTTGCTTGAGAAGTCATAGTTTAAACTGAAATATTGAGCAGTATACTGACAATGTGTTACAAGTGGTATATAATGATATCAACAAATTGTCAATGAACGTCAATAATTATTGGAAAATACGTTGAAGATAATAAAAGGTAAAAACAACTTTCTCTACAGAGCAGCAGCTTCTTTGATTCGATGAGTACAGCTTCCTGAGCATCCAGGAAAAAAGAGTGATTCTCCTGATAACCTAAACTGATCCCCTTTGTGATTGTCAACACCTTCAATTTTCTAGAAAACAGTAAATCCTAGGTTTATATCATCAATTTGATAACTGTGACAACAATTACCAAGGGGATTTGTTTAGGTACTAACTGGGTGGCATTCTCCTATTCACTGTGATGCTCTGAAAGCTGCACACATCAATTCAAAGAAGCAGATGCTCTATCGAAAAAATTTTTGCTAACGACTTTACTTATTTTCCAATAACTCAAGTGTCAGGAAAGAGGTCAGTCACTCACATATCATTTTTCAACAAAGTGTTCCAGTAGCAGTTCGTTTATACTTCTTGAGTTATGACACGCCTTGGGACGGGAGGCAATAGATTTATTCTCGCTCGTATTTGAATTCCTAATAGCAACAGGGGTGTTTATGAACCTCTGCACTTGTAACGTAATAACTGCCAATTTGTTTTCATTGAAGTTGATAGAATAAACTATATTGGTGTTTACCTGGTAATTGCTACATGGGTACATTATGGATGATTTTGGAGCAGGGGAACGAAACTGCAGTAGCGCCAGGAAGAAGTTGATTAAGCAATGCTGCAAGGATAGGGACCGCTTTTCAGAATTTGCAGTGTACTTCGAATAAAGAGAACACACTGAAAACAAATGTCAACAATTTTGAACCCCACGCAGTCATTGCAGCAATAAACAGGGGATAACTGTTATATTCAACGACTACTGCTCATCAGATAAAAATGTGATGTTCGTCTTTTAAGAAAAAGGGAATTCCCTTTTCTAAGTTCCCTTGTTACAACGAACAAAGTCATAAATATACCATGGTCTCACCATCACAAGGGTATTTCCTTTTTACCGTGAACAGAGGAAAACCCCTTTCCCTTTTGGAAAGCACGGACCGCGGGGAAAGGCCCCACTGCTTATCAGGGGGCTGCACTGAGAGATTGCTAAGAAGAGCTTTCTTCAAATAATACATGGATCATTTATTACTCGTCATATATAGTTCACTTATGATATACACATGATAGTTTGCGAGTCAATTGAAAAGTGACAAGGGATCAAAGGTTAATTAAGGCTATTCGATGACGTCTATGATCCCGTCGCCCGGGCACCGACTTTGTAAGAAATACAAACTTTTGCAGAAGAAGTAGACCGGGAGACCCCTTCCATTCATACTAATTCGGGAGTGCTAGCAGTTTTTGCTGTTACTCATTAACTTCAAATTCGACCTCCTTCGTCATGAAAAGTAGTTGCAAAGTTTCTGACGCCCCAATACATACATGCATACTTACATACATGCATACATACATTCAAACAAACATGCATACATACCTGCATACATACATGCATACATACATGCATACGTGCATACATGCATACGTGCATACATGCATACATGCATACGTGCATAAATACATACAGGCAGGTAAACAGACAGACAGACAGATTCAGCCTTACATTATAGATGGATTTAGTACTCACTTTAAAAATTCGCCTCGCCACCATAGAACGCACGCTTCCCAAAATATAGACCATCCCCTCCTTCCTGCTTTAAGGACTGTACCGGCGCCTCTGCACTTCATTTAATGACAACTCTATTCCACAATCACTAAACTCAGTCATGAGGAGATAAACCGTGGGAAATGAAAAGATTTTTGTAGTTCAAAGTGAGATCAAACTGGCATAGGTTAATAGCCGAGGGGCACTTGGGTTACCTGAAAGTATGTAATTGTTAAAGCCGTATTATTTACCCTCACGACTCTGATCACCAAGACGATCTCGAAAGTCATTCTGTCTTCCTTCATTAATAATTTATTTAGGACTCTGGGAAATCCCAAGTAACATTAACTTTCCAACAAGGAAGTGCTCATCGTATTTTTGACTTTAAAATGGATATTTTGAAATTAATATCCCCTTTTCATTTTTAAAGTTTGCTGTGATCCCTACCTTTAAACCTTGCAAGACTTGCAAAGGACTCTGGGAAAATGTATCAGAGTGGCTGACCTTCAAGTTTCACAGTGCTGGATTTCGGTGTCAATCAGTAAGGGATTGGGAGCTCATGTAGTGACTTGGGTGTCACACATCGGGTCGTATAGCAGCATGACGCTATAACGCGCGTATTAGGGTCAAATACACGCATGGATATTTTTTTCTTAAATACTGTATAAGAAAAATGAATTATTAACAATTGTTTAGGCATTTTAAACAGCGCTACTGCAACTGTCATGCTTATAAAATGAATTGACGATACACAGGAGGCATCAAGAATTTTCAGCAGTCTCTAAAATTTTTGATATGGAAAATTACTCCTTGAAATTTTTTCTAGTCCTTTTCAGTAAGTTGACATTACCGCTGATTAATCCTTTCTTGGCGAATTAATAATTTTAATAAAATGTTTATTCTAACTAATAAATAAAAGCTCTGTTGCTTGGACATTCCTCTGACATTGTCGTCTTTCGTTTTCACTAGGGAAAACTAATTTATGCTAATTATGGAAGAATCGTTCATTACAGATATCTGGAATCAATTGGGATCAATGTTCAGGGTTCAATAGCATTGGTTCGCTATGGAGTTATTTCTAGAAATCAAAAGGTAAGTTAACAAGATCAACTGTTTCAAAATGCCAGACACGCCACCGTGCATTTTGCTCAGTTAATCGACATCATTGCTTTTTTCTGTTTGGTTAAACTTGACCGAGGACTTGATGTGAACAATGGAAATAGAACAGAGATAGATCACTGGCGTAAGAGAGGGTAAATAGAACTCTAAAATGAAGCAAATGAGCCAAGGAAGGCAAACTATACCGAAATGAACCGTCGAAATTAGAGCTTTCATTCGAAGTATACAGCAATAGCTACTGGCCCTTCTTCTAAAATTGTATACGTGCAGTAGTTATTATAAATACATATAGTTTCGGTTTTCAAATCATTGGGGAGTGATTTGAAAACCGAAACCTTAACCGTTCCACCATCAAGTTCAACAATTACGGCGAGAAATTTTCTCAATCAGTCAATCTTTCGAGTTTTCACTTCCACTCAGTCGCTACAGAGAAATTCATTAATTATAATAATTTATTGTGTTTCTGGCTCTGAGCTTTCATCAGTGCCAAAGGTAAATATGTTCTCAGTAGGCACATAGAAAAAAATATACATATATGCGTTTATATTTATATAAATATATATATATACATACATACAAGGTGTGTGCAATCCAAACCTCAAAAGTGCTCAATGTTTACACAGAGCATTATAAATAAAGAGATTGAAAAAAGGAAAACACGAAGTTTCACTACTCGCAAGTTTCACGCTTCTCTTGCCATCATCGGGTGAATTTGATTTACATCAATACATTCTGCTACTATATTTGCTAGGAATTTATTCCCGTGTCGGCACTTAGTGAGGAGCTCTGTTCTTGAATTCAATAGACGCGTTTTGTCGGACTTATGGCCCCCAATTGGAGTAGAGAGCTTTAATCCATTTCAAGTACCCCTGCTTAATACGAGTATCCTCCTGGCTTCGGGGGTTACAGTAACTTGAGCCCACCATGCCTTGATAGAAAATAATTTTGATCAGTGCCTCCAGGGACTTCTAATTACTGTGTTGCTAGGGTTATACTTTTCATTTCTTCAAGGGTTGGAATATATAGAAGCCTCTTTCACTATTGCAGATAGAATCTATGGGTCTACATTCTTTTTAGCAACAGGTTTTCATGGTTTACATGTACTTATTGGTACTATTTTTCTCATAATTTGTATTTTGCGTCATGCTAAGTGCTACTTCTCCCCCCAACATCATTTCGGGTTTGAGGCTGTGGCTTGATACTGACACTCTGTTGACGTTGTATAATTGTTTCCTTGTCTTTCTATCTACTGATGAGGGGAATAGAATCTTTCTAGTATAAATATTAAACTTGACTTCCAATCGAGGGATCCTATTAGGGAAAGATAATTATTTTAATTTGATTAAGAATTTTTATGCTTGTTTTTATTATGCTAACCCTGGGGATGTTTGTAAATAAAAAAGTCTCTCTGGATCACGAAAAAAGTTCCCCATATGAATGCGGATTCGATCCTTTAAATTCCTCTCGTACCCCCTTTTCTATTAGATTCTTTGTTATTACTCTAATTTTTCTTATTTTTGATGTAGAGATTACTCTACTCCTACCCATAGTATTTTTGAACATGTCTTACCCGACAACCTACCTAGTTATCTTCTTTTCTTTCATCCTTGTCGCGGGAGTATTTTATGAGTGAAGGGAAGGTGCCCTTAGATGAATTAAATAATTGTCAACTCTATTAAAGATTGCTTTATTTAGGAGAATAGTTTAAATAGAACCTGTGTGCAGGGCCTGTGTTACAGCATCTTGAGTCTCATCTGAATTCTTAAAAACTTTCTAAGGCTGTTTAATTACACTATTCAGGCTTCGAATTAAGAATTCCAAGCTAACTTTAAAAAAGGGCCTGTGTTACAGCATTTTGAATCTCCTTTGAATTTTCAAAAATTAGAGTGTTTGATGGTTTATGCCACCTCATAAAAAAAAATGTTTTTCTATAATAATCAACGTGAGTACTGATGTGAGTAATTCAAAAAGCCTAGTGGTTGTAGTTTGTCACGCCGATGAAGTGAAAGGAGATCAGAGTGTTGGATGGGAGAAAGTAGTGAGCGACTCTTTCTTAAACCTGATTCAGGTACAGCAGGGCACAGCTGGAGATCTACTCACATCGCCAAAATCATCAAGGAACAAGATCATCTATCAGACCAAAAAGAATTGCTTCAATAATAGCTAACAATAGGATTATTTCGCAACAAAATAATCAACTTTATATCCATTTTTTTTCATTTATCCTTTAATATCAGAAAAGACGATACAGATTTCCAGAGCGTTCTGATGAGAAACAATGAGAATCGACAATCAACGTTTATTCACTAGAAAAGCAGCTGGTCGCCCCTTTTTATTTCATGGTTTTGGCAATTTCTTAACTGAAAAATAGTTTCAAATAATGATGCTGAAACTATAATTACAGACAGACATCACACACCCATTCCCTATTTATGATTAATTAATGCAAGACCTAGTTTCTCGTTCAAACTTATTAAGTTGGGATGAAAAGAATGTGATTTAGGAAACACAATCATCTTGAATGTTGTTTCGCCAGTAGGTAGCTTCACACCATGTTTCCATAGGAGATGCTGGGCCAGAAGAGACAAGCTAAATATAGCTTTTTGGCATCTCAAAATCATGAACGCATGCTCAGTTGTTCTCCAAGGCGATCACATTTCCAAAACCATTTTAGGGTCAGGCATAAGTCCAATGTATGTAAGAATGATCAAAATCCAATAAGATCAGTTGTTTTCTAACACGTGGTTCAAAGTTTTTGTGTCCATTATCTCTGATATATTGGTGCCAAAGAGGTACCCCTCCCCCATGGCGTGGGTTTGTTTTATCGTGATACACGAAAGAGACTTGATGGGTGATGGAAGGGAAGTTATGCACTTTTTAAGCTACTCAGTGTTATAAAAAGCGTTATTGAAACTCCATATTATCGGCAATTTTGTTCAAAATAACTTTTTTTGTAGCTTTTTAAAGAAACGACTGATTTTGGGACTTAATTTGGATTTTTATAAATGTACACTGCGTAATCCACCGCCCTGTCAACAAATAATATTTTTTTTTAAATACAAGCTAAAAAATATTATGATACAACTGTAATCAGATCCATTGTATGAGGAGGGAGAGAGGCGTCATAATCTTTTTTCAAGGAGGACAAATCTAAACGTATTCAGTTCTTTTCTAAATGCACATTGAGAATTATGCAACATTTGGGTGATTGTGGCCATAGAATGGAATGGTTCTGAATGTTGCTAACTCAACAGAAAGTCCAAAAAAGCATAACGCTCATTTTGCAGATAATTTAAATAAAGCTGTGATATTAGCTGCAAATCTGCCATGTTAAATACAAAGTAAGACTTTCCTAGGCATTGAATCAATATTTTATATCATGCAGTTAAACGCCTCGGGAGTCGGCGAGGCGCGTCAAGCGCCCCGACCCCAGTGCGCACGTCGGCGAATGGCATGGACCCCCTTGACCCCTCCCACGGGGTGGCGCGGCTGTCCCGGCGCCTTCCGAGACCGGTTTCCAACCCAGTTAGCAAAGAGGATCATGATGACGATGCGACAAGAACTGCCGGACGCCCTGTTCCGAACCCGGGTCCGGGACGGGGGGGTGGCGGGGCCGAACCCGTTTCGCTGGCAAGAGCTCACGACCCGTGAGATCTTCGGCGGCAAGAGGGTCGTTCTCTTCGCCTTGCCGGGCGCCTTCACGCCGACCTGCTCCTCCACCCATTTACCGCGCTACGAAGAGCTCTACGACGCCTTCAGGGCCGAGGGTATCGACGAGATCATCTGCCTCTCGGTGAACGATGCCTTCGTCATGTTTCACTGGGGCAAGCACCAGGGGGCGGAGCGGGTGCGGCTGCTGCCGGACGGCAACGGCGAGTTCACGCGCAAGATGGGCATGCTTGTCTGCAAGGAGAATCTGGGCTTCGGTTTGCGCTCCTGGCGCTATGCCCTGATCGCCGACGATCTCAAGGTCGAGAAGCTGTTCGTCGAGCCGGACTTCAGCGACAATTGTCCGATCGATCCCTTCTCGGTTTCCGATGCCGACAGCCTGCTGGCCTATCTGCGCGGCACGGAAAAGGCATCGGAGATGCCGGAGCGGCAGGCCTTTGTCGGATAGGATCGAGGGTGTGGGCGGGTACGTGGACAGGGATGTACGGAACTATTTGGTCGCCGCCGCGATGCACCAGGTGGAGCGCGTGCGGTACTTCGTGGAGACCAGGGGCCTTCATCCGGACAGCACGCTTTGCGGCAAGCCCACCGCCCTCTGCTACGCCGTCCTGAAGCCGCATCCCTGCTTGATGAAGTATCTCTTCCATAGGGGCGCGGACGTTCGGCGCAGCGACCAGAGCGGGATGACGCCACTTCACTATGCGGCTTTGGGCGGGTCCGAGGACTGTCTCGGCTACCTGATCTGTTGCGGTGCCGAGGTGAACCAGGCGAACCGCCATGGCGATACGCCGCTCTCCTTGACCTTGATGCGCCGTGACCTTGCGCCCTGCCGGGAGTTCTTGCTGCGTTGCGGCGCCACCTGCGCCGACGAGCCGATCTGCTTTCGGCGCCCGCTAACCGAGTTGCGGTCCCACTGAGCCCAGCGGCGCGGGCCTACTCCGCCGCCTGGGCCTGCGCCGCCTCGATCTTGGCGGCGCAGAACTTGAACTCGGGGATCTTGCCGTGAACAAATGAGGGATTTGGTTTTGAGTTCTGTAAGGGGGAGGGGGGTTGCTGGTCCATATGTTACAGTAAGATTCCTTCCTTTCTGTATTTGTATTATGAAAATTTGTATTATGCAGTGTGCTACAAAATCGAATGACAGTAGGAAAAGAATTTGAAAGGACATATGTTTCTTTTGTTCAAAATACAACATTGGGTTGAGTACAGTTCCTTGCTTCATGTTATTCGCATAAAAAGTGATTTTTGAACCAAGGTTATAGTAAATACCAACCAAAACTAGTTGAAACATTGTTATATTCTTTTCCTTTGTTACTGAAATGAATGCAGTAAATGTCAAAATCTACTGCTAGTTTTTGCCTTTAGTTTTAAACCCTTCTAGCCAACTTACAAAAGACAATTAAGAATCTATGGACAGTTCAGGGTGTTGCCTACTCTCAGAGATCATGTGCCCAAGCATGCAGGTGGTGCATGCCAAGCAGGATGGAATTGTCTGTGGTGGAACTGTGCAACAAATGTGGCATTCTAAGATGTACACCAGAGAGTAAGAAAATGTCACTTTTGCTTCTATTTTTCTTGTTTTATGACAGCTGATTTTATGTATAGGTACATGGGATGAAACAAGACATATGCATTAGCAGAATGAATGAGAAATATAAACTTCAGACAATTTAATTACAAACTAGAGGGTTTAGAGGTAAAGTACAGTGATGCTGCAGTCAAATTGTATGATCTATAATTATTCTGGATAATATGAAGTAAGAATTTTTTTTTAACATATTTTCTTTCTCAACAGCATGTCCAAAGGCAAGCAACAAAGCTCATACCAGCTTTGCAAAACAAGCTGTGGAAGGAATGTCTTGTATCCCTCAAATTCTCCACCCTAGTCTATAGAAGGAAGAGAGGAGATGCAATTGCAACTTGCAAACTACTAGAAAATGACCTCTCAAGCCAAGTATTCTCATCATCTATTGTAAGTAAAACAAGGAACACAAAGAAGCTGCAAGTCCCCTATTGCCATCAACATGAGTGCCAGCAATTTTTCTCTGTACATGTTGTCCCTTACTGGAACAGCCTCTCCAATACTACCATCCAGTTTCAACCCATAGATGTGTTCAAGAAAGGAGTTGATCAGGACTGGGTCAATGCAGAGTGTAGACTAGCCTGGGATGCCCAACCTTATTTATGTCACACCACCAGCAAGATGTTTCACATGATGTTTCACCTTATCTAGCTGGACATCCAATTTAAGGTGTAGCCCCTAGGGTGGGGTAAAAAACCAGCATCCATGAAATGTACGCATCTAGTGTATGCAATTTATGTCAAATATGCCTTATTAGCCTATTTTGAACAGTTCTTCCTTGGTCAAGTCACATGGAGCAGAGAGGCTGGTCTCCCATTGCGTTGAGCTGGATGTCGATGTCTACCAATGGATGATTGAGAGCTAATGTGGCGAGTAAGAAATGAAAGTATGTTGACAACAAGGTAACTGTTTCTTAATGCTCCTAAAGCTGTGACAAAAAGAATGTTATTTTGATAAATTTTACGATACTAAAAACAAAACATAATCGGAAAAATAAGAACACAAATGTATATGTAAAGAAGGTCGGAACTTCTACCTCTTACAAAACCTTGTCTTAAAACATTCTGCAAAAAGAAACGGGGCTTTGGAGGATTTGCCGGTGTTATTATGTTTTAAAGATGCGATTTACTAAAAGAGGTACATAGAAGTAAATCGGTATTAAAATGCAGAGATTCAGGATAGTATTTTTTAGCTACAAGATTATTATAAACTTAAACCAGTGTTCAAAAAGGCATTTCTGTGCAGTTCTCCTACGTCTTTTAATCCTACCTACCATGGGCTTTTGGTGACTTAAGGTAGCACGGGGTGGGGGGGGGGACGAGTAGGCCGCGGCTGTTTTAACATGTATAACTGTTATAAAACGTAATTGTATGCTTTGATGTCAAGGTTTTAAATACTTCGAGACCTTTGACGTTGAATTTAAGCGTTTTCATTGCCAAATGTTTCGTAAAATATGTTTTTATTACTATTATAAGATAAGGTAGTTAAGTCAAAAAAAATTTTTACCGAATGTAAATCAAAATAGAACAGAAGTTGCTACGCTTCATTTCATGGATTAAAAGCAGAAAGATGTACTTCAAAAGCTGTTTTAAGCAAAAGAATACTTTTCCATACTAAATAATTGAGAATCGCAAGTAATCTTGACAAAAATCGGAACTAATAGTGAAGAGTAATAGTCAACAATCACAGCTAAACCACTTGAAAGAGAATATGTTAATTGTGTGTCACGGTATGCATTCTTTTGAACAGTAGCATGTGGTTATATTTATATAAAATCCATTTACACCTATTTATATTTTTGGGACCGTTATGTATGATTTTTGGAAACAAATTTGTTAATAAGTTACGATTAGAAATATGACGTCATAATCGATAATCACCCACTAATGAATGCTTATTAGCATCAAATTTACATTAATGAGTTTGAATTGTATTCAAAACTAAATTTTAGATTATTATACGAAATAATTATAAAACTCATGTAAAAGACAAGTCTGCTTCCGCGTTGCTCTGGTAGTTCCTCGGCACGCTTTCTGTTCTTTTTTTCTCTATCAGCCTCTTTCGCTTTGTATTTTTCCTTTTCTCGAGTAATCTCGGGAGAGATCAATTCAAATAAGCATCGGAGGAAGACGGTATGTGGCAATGACACAAAATGAAGAGCTAAGTAAAGGCGAAGAAAGGAAAGCTAGGATATGATTTCTCTTCCGAGTCACACAAAGCAGCTTTGTCTGACTTTTGACTCTTCGGTAATAACAGCGGTCAGGTGGATTTACTACTTGATGTAAGCACCCGAACTAAGGTTTTGCAGCAAGCACAAGGTGAAGCGACAAGCAAAAAAAAATTATGCACATTGCAAAGACAGGGAATTGTCTTCCCTCTCTTTCAAGTCTTGGATTGAAAGTTTTATTCTGTGATGGCGGATAGGCTACTTGAGGTTTCACATTTTGATAAGCTTGCAATCGAAACCTGCTCAGAAGAGACACAGAGGAAAAGTCTATTGCTAGGCTTATGACAAAACTTAGTAAATATAATCGAAAGTATAAAAGAAACATTGTCAAGGAGAGGAATTCCTCCGCATAAACTTGCTTTCCAGTTTAATGACTATACAAGTGCCATGTCTAGGCAGTTTAATGGTGTCCAGAAGAAATTATCCGAACTTCTTGATTGCTATGTGATTTATATTGCCTGACAGGCCCACAGACTGAACACTGTTATAGAGTGTTGTTGAACTCATGTCGCGATGAACTGCAAGGGCTGAAATGATTCAAGCAGTAGCTACTTTGTTTGAAACAATCATTCCAGCCATTGACGAATTTAGACTATCGCCTGCCTCATGTTTATAAACTACATAACTACATCTAATTATTCAGAAGTATTGCATTCGTTTTCAGAAAAAGTATAAATCCAATCAAAAGCCTTGTGTAACTCAAACGGTTTAGCAGATCTTTATCAAAAACACTTCCCACTACAGATACTCTCGACCAAAAGATAGTATTTAATAAAATATAAACTGGCAGGGTGAAAAAAGAACAAATTATCAATACCGAGATAAATTTTTCTTTAGTGTTATCTCTTTCCCAAGGACAATGATTTACCCTTGCCCCCCCCCCCTTCACTGGAAAAATTGAAACATTATAGGTCTTAAAATTACATCCAATTCTTGTTTTGTATGCTAGGGTAAAAGAGGGATGGAGAGAGGAGGTATGTTTTAGAGTTGAGTTGTTTTAGAGTTCAGTTTTCTAGGAATGATGTTGAAAATGGAATTTCTTATCGTGCGCCAGTTGGTGTAAAGTTGGGTGTTTGGAGTGAGAATACTACTACTAATAACTCACTGCAGCACCAAGCCGCCTTAGGCCAACAGAGCTACGCCCGCTCCTCCTCCATCCCAATCTATTCAGTCTCCCTCTTTACACCATTCCAAGAAGTGTTCATTTCTCTTAAATCTTTCCTTACATCTTCCCACCCCCTTTGGGGACGACCTGCTTTTGTTTGGCTCTAGACAGTTGGCCGACAAGGACTATCTTTGGCAATTTGGCATTCTTCATCAGTAGAACGTGTCCTAGCCAACGCGACCTTTATCTCATTATAGCCATAAAAAGCAGGATTGAATTACGTTTTTCCTACAGCTTACTGTAGATATAGAAAAGACTGAAAAAGTTAGTGATACTTCAGATGGAAGGAAGATTTATTTTGTGAGTAAAAATTAGTGACAGTAACAAAAGGATTGAAAAATTGTAAGGCCTCAGGTGTTGACAGTTTGGGAAATGAAATTTTCGAATTTAGTGGATATGAACCTATGACGGTTTAGCACATTCTCGAAATGTTCTGTCCATCTCCCTTTAACTCTTTCCTTGTCAATAATTGTCACCGCGTCCTCTCTTCAACTGGGGCAAGTCTAGATCGACTATACCCTCTTAATCTATTAGCATTTCAGTACAATATTTACTATTATGTCGTCTGGCTGTATCTTCCAGGTCTTCAGCAATCTTATCTGTGGCCACTAGTTCACACCTTGATCCATATTTTAATACTTTTTCCACTTTTTTTGCATTCCTCTTATTTCTATATAATATATCACTCGAATAATTGTTGTAAAAGCCCTCCTCCTCTCTATTAGACATGAAGCATTTTCACTAATTTTCCTATATTCCCTAAGATGACGTTATCGACTTCACAAACAATTTTCTTAAACTTATTCTATCCACCTTCTATATTGTCCAATTACTCCCAAGTTAACATTCAACTGTTCTTAGAAAGTTAATACGAAATTCTCATCCTGGAGTCTACCAACGTCGTAGCTCTCTGGAAGGTAGTTACCCTTTCTTATAAGAAATTAAAATCCTGTTCACATGAGGGAAGAGAAAAAGGCGGTTTTAAGCTCTAAAATGCTCCAGTATTTTACACGAACTGTGTGTCTGTCATCAAGGGTAGTCGGTAAAAAAAAAAGCAAATCTATAAACTAGCAAGAATACTAAATATTGAGGTATCTATAAACAAAATCCAGCCAAAATCTGATTTCCTTTGCAGTAAATATTTTTGTTGTTCGAAGTATTGACATCGCATAGAGGGAGTTATCGCAGAAACTTCTGAAGGTTCTTCATTTGACTGGAAGTTGTAGTACCATTTTTAAGAGCAAAAAGCGACTGAGGGACAGCCAGCTCTCCTCCCACGCCCCCTAGTCCCCAAAACACATCCCATTACAATTTTAAGATAGCTACATTGCTCTGCATAGTTGAAAGGATAAGTAAATATTTCTCTGGGTATTTTAACCCCCCAGAGTCCCCCAGAACAAGAGCTGAAAAGTTATGCAATTCGCCCACAGTTTACATGTTTGTTATTGGGAAAGATGGCATGTTTGACCTTTACTTTTCAACAAAACCAATTCCCGGAGACTTCAATCCCCACGTAAAAATCTCATCGTGGAACCCCCCCCCCTCAAAAAGATTTTATATTTCTTAACACCAAATACTATATGTGAACAATGGGGACATAGCGTAACTTATACCCCTTTCCCCATGAACAATGGGGGGTCATACCATGTCATCTTCAAAGGCGTAGTGATTGGACTTTTTAACAATGCTGAATCAAATGGACAACTCAAAATTCTGATCACATATCTTTGGGGAAAAACGGACATGGAAGAGGAGAGGGGGCTAGTTGTCCTTCAATCTTTTTGGATGCTTAAAAAGGGCACAATAACTTTTAATTCCTGATGAAATGAGCTCTCCCCCCCCTGTCAATCTTTTATGATCACCGGTTCGATACAATTATCCATACGAAATTCTACAGTTTTGTAAATAGGATCTTGAAAACTATATCTGATATATTGGACCTAATGAAGTGATTTTCATCAAGCTGCCTAGACTTTCTGGGGCGTTTCCCCCCTTTTCAAAACTTGGGTTTTTCTTTTAAGGCTCTTAACTTTCCATGTGTAATATTAAACTTAATGAAATTTATATATTTGAAATCAGCATAAAAATTCAAATCGTTTCTTATATAAATTGCTATAGAATTAACTAGAATTTTGGACGAATTATGTGCATCCCGTCAAAACTTTTGATCAACAGCAGTTCTGTGCAATGATTTTTTAAGAATTCAAACCTTTTTCTTGGCCTTCTTCTTTTGATGTGTTCAAGCATGAATTCCATTTCTTCATTATATGGAAATGAGCAAGTGGCTGGACTCTCATCAATAAATGTTTCTGATGCTGCTAACTGAAGAAGCTTAGAGCTTTTGGAATATCTATTTCTGAGAGTCTCCCATCGATGCTTGCACTGTATTACTAGAAATAATTAGCATCTTACATATCCTCTAAATCACTTACGAAAGTAAAATAAATTACGAATGCCCTTGCCTGTAACCGCGTCGGGGTGATGCCCGCGCTGGATAAGGCGTGCACCACATTCAAAGCTCGTTTGGCTGACAATTCCCAGTTTGTCGGATAGATCTTTACCAGCTCGCCGGTGATGTGTACGTCATCGGTATGCCCCTCAACAATGACCTCGTCGTCTCCAGCGGCGATGTTTTTGGCCAGGTCACGGATGACCTGCACACCGGCGTTGGACAATGAAGCCGAACCGGAATCAAACAGAATTTCATTCTCCAGGATCACGGTGACGCTGTCCTGATTCTGTTCCACAGCCACTGCGTCCATGTCCTGCAGCTGCTCTTTGAGTGCCGAATAGGTGGCCTGGGCTGCCGGTCGATAGCGGATTTCAAACGTCAGATCGTTAATATCCCGGGCAAAGAATGCCAGGGTATTACCTCGTTGCACCCATTCGCCACGGCGGTTGCTGTGATATTCCAGCAATTGCAGGTTGACAGGGAACACCCAGGCCGCGGCGAAGCTGGTGAAGTTGCCGGGTTGGTTCCAGAAGCCATAGTGTCCGTTGGCTTGTTTGCGGCCATCCCAGGTGGTGAGGGTGTAGGTCCCGTCAGTGTCGACTTTAACCAACGATTTGTCCGGCTGCTGCGGGTTGATGTAGTCACCCTGGCTGAGCACCGCGTAGCTGCCCTGGTCAAAATCCAGAACATTGGCGCCGTTGTTGCTGGTGTCGAACTTGTAGTCGTTGGGGTTGATGTAAAGATAATCCGTCAGCCCTTCGGATTTGTCGAAAAATACACTGTAGTGGCTGGCGTCCGAACGGGTGGTGGTGTACTTGGTGTAGGTGTGGCCGTCTCCCGCCAGAAAAGTGATTGTCTCATAATTAACCGTGCTGGCCTGGGCGGACCAAGCCTGGTGGGGTGCTGCCCACGCGAGTGCGAGCACGACGAGCAAACGCAATGTGCCCATAGTCCGCTTCGACCCGCTGCCAGCGGCCCGCACTGAAATCTGTGTGAGCACTATTCAGCCGGCGTCAATTTGATGGTAAAGGCGCGATTTTTCTCTACCGCTTCGCGGCTGTACACCAACTGAAATGCATCCTCGGTAGCCCAGTTTTCCAGCAGATTGTCGTAATAGGGTGAGCGCGGATCTCCCGACTGACCAGGGGCGTTGGTGGCATAAGCGTTGTCCCAGTTCCCCACATCAACCACCATGCGGAACGAGGCGCCGGAAATCACGCTGAAGTCGTCCCGCGAATACGAGGTGTTATTAGTGGTATTGGTGCTGCCGCCTCGCGGATAGCTTTCGGTCGCGCTCTCCGGTCCGGTGTGGCGCACCATCAGGGTGCGGCTTGCCGCCTGCAGGATGCCGCCGAAGCCGCCGATCAGCACGCCGCAGCCAAAGAAGATCGCGTCGGGCAGGGTGGAGCCCTCGGGCAGGACCATGCCGAACAGATGCGTGCGCGACATGTTCACGATGGTGAGGCAGACCAGCGCCAGCACCAGGATCGCGGTGACGATCACCGGTTTCGGACCAAAGCGTTTGTCGGCCATGCCCCCGAGCCAGCAGAACACGGTTGCGGCGAGTGCCGCGACGATGCCGAAGACGCCGATCAGGGTCAGCTCCCAGCCCAGCACCAGCTTGGCATAGACGCCGCCAAAGCCATAAAGCCCGTTCAGCGCATCGCGGTAGAGCATCGAGGAGCCGAGATAGGCCGCAAGGCTCCCGCGCCGGCGCAGGCCCTTGACCAGCTCCACCACCCGGCGCCAGGCCTCGCCCAGGTTCGCGCGGCGGCCGGTGGCGTCCTGGTCGCGCACCCAAAGCGCGTAAGGCACCATGAAGACCGCAAACCACAGCGCGGTGAAAGGCCCTACCGCACGGGTGCCCTCGCGCGCCTCGGGATCAAGGCCGAAGGCAGGGGAGAGGCCGATCAGGGTCCTGCCGCTGGACTGCTCGACAAACAGCAGGAGCATGATGAACAGCGCCACCACCCCGCCGAGGTAGCCGAAGGCAAAGCCCGAGCCGGAAACCCGGCCCGCATCCTCGCGCCCGGTGAGCGAGGGCAGCTGCGCGTTGACGAAGATCAGCGCAAACTCGGCGCCGATGAAGCCGATGCCGAAGCTCGCGAGCATCCACCACAGGTTGCTGCCGCCCGGGTCCATGAACCAAAGGCCCGCGGCGCCCAGCACATACATCAGGGAAAACACCGCGATCCACGGCCGCCGCCGCCCGCTGATGTCCGCCATCGCGCCCAGCAGGGGCGCGCCGAAACCGATGATAAGCCCGGTCACGGTAAGGCACAGGGACCACAGGGTCTGCGCTTCGGCCCGCGCAGCGGTCTCGCTCAGGCCCTGGCCGAGGAAAAGCTCCGCCGCCACCGCGGCAAAGAAGGGGCCGAAGATGAAGGTGACGAGCAGCGTGTGATAGGGCTGGCTGGCCCAGTCAAAGAACCACCAGCCCCAGATGCGCTGGCGTCTGGATACCTGCCGCATGCCTGCCCCCGTGGTGATCTTCTGCACGCCTGCCCTGCCCGTATTACTTGTTACTTGAGGTCAGGTATGACAGGGGCGCGGGCAGCTAGGCAAATCTTGATATCGAGTCTCATCAAGGGAACCTGGCCCGATAGGATCAGGCAACGCCATGATAAATTGAACCGCAGCTATTCGATGGAGCCTCACTCATTAGACAGGGAGTCTTTCTGACGGACAGCACAGCCACCCCGTTCGACAGAGTCCGCCCGTACCAACTGTGTTTGCCCAGACTGAAGAAGACGGACGGCCAAAGCAGAATATCCCGCCGAAGTTCGACGTCGCCGAAATCGCCCGGGTAGATCTGTGAGCACGGTTTGGCTCGACGACTGTCTTTGAGAGCGCGGCGACGCTTACGATCGGCAACCATCGGGGCCATCTGGGCCCGGTCATGCGCATGAAGCCTGGAAGGCTCGGCTTCAACCATGCGGCGCCCACCGGCTTCCCGTTTACGCTCCATCGCTACATCCTCGATGATGAAGATGTGGCATGACGGGCCTAATGACAGTGATGCGAGTGGGTCGTTGAGAACCAAAGGTAATCGCGCCGCGCAATGGAGCGGCGTCAACATGGCCATTCAATGATAGTAGCTGCGACGTGGTGCTTCTTTCATCGGTGACGGCTGCCGGCAATGCCTTAAGATAAACTGATGTCAGGCTTGGATGAACTTAAACAGATTGATCTCGGCGGACCACTGTTGACCTTACCCCAGCTGGAACCGCTAGTTTGATTTAGCAAATGGCAGCAACACCCAGTTTGTGACGGCTATAGCGTTGGGAGTGGTCTTGAAACTCAGATACGGGAACGCGGTTTGTATTGTAGTGGCTTGTTCACGTCATGAGACAGTGGATAGGACGTGACCGACGACTTTGGGACAGGACAAAAACAATGAATATTGGTCAAGCAGCAGAACACACAAACCTTCCTCCGAAAACGATCCGCTACTACGAGGACATCGAACTTGTGGTTCCTGAACGAAGCGCCAATGGCTACAGACGTTTTTCAAGAGAGGACATACATTTTTTACGCTTTGTTCAATGCGCACGAAGTCTAGGATTCTCTATCGAAGAATGCCGACTGTTAATGTCACTTTACCAAGACCAAAGCCTT
This sequence comes from Alatinidae sp. Z8VKAUB7J3, assembly GCA_010016025.2. Lineage (NCBI taxonomy): Eukaryota > Metazoa > Cnidaria > Cubozoa > Carybdeida > Alatinidae > Alatinidae sp. Z8VKAUB7J3. The sequence goes on from JAAAKM020073195.1 coordinate 92,457,145, forward strand.
AGTGGTGCTGAAATCAAATCGATTGCTTTCGAAATGATAGGGAAAATCGACCGGAAACAATCCGCTTTGGTATCATTGCGAATGACCCTTTCCGCCTTGGCAACAAAATGCGGCGGGCATAACAAACCCCACTACCCCGTCATCAATGATATCGGCGAACCTGTTCGCACCCAGTAACACCAAACAAGTTGTCGGAGGCTTTCTCTTTACACAAAATCACCGGAATTCGATACAACTTCAACAGTAGTAAGACTTATTTCTTTTTTGAGTGGCGCTGAAATACAGTCTTTCTAGATTTTGCTGTATTTCACTTTTGTTTGTGATTCGATGTGATTATCGCTGCCACTTGTCTTCCAACTGTAAATTTTATTTGCAAATCAAAATATGAAAATTCTGCCTTTTGTTTGTGATTCTTTGTGAAGCTTGTTGCCGCATGCCTTCTAAGTACAAATTTTGCTTAGCACTATTTTCTTTGCAATTTTTCGTGATTGTCACTGTTTCTTGTCTTCCGGCCACAGATTTCTGTTTGAATCACTTTTATTCGTGATTTGTTGTTATGCTCGTTTTTGCATGCCTTCTAATCGCTGATTTTATTGTTCTTCATTTTTTTAATCGTTAAACCATGAACTTTTCCATGCCTTTTGCTTTTGGTATTTAGATTCGTAACCTTGTGTAGCTTCGCATGACGTCATAAATATCAATTAAACTTCTTTTCCATTTTGTTTTCCAGCAATTATTTCTACTATAGTCACGCTTTTACATAATTCAGAAACAACAATGCCTGCTCCATTGTGCGTGCCCTCTGAAACCTAAATTACACAGTGGCATAATTAACATGTAATTGTTTGGTTTTAACTCATGGGATAGCAAATCAGCAATTTCAACTAAAAAGCGATTCTGACATGAATTCAATTCCTTCTTCATGTTTATGCTGCCCCCTGTATAGGATTTGTATTCTACTGGGATGTGACCAACGATCTCTACATTGACTTTACTTATTTCTTTCTTTAGTGGCACTAAAATAAAATGTTTCTTCAATTTATTGTAATTTTGATTACTTTAAAAATACTTCCTTTTCGATTGATGATGCTTGTCGTCACATGTCATTCAATCCAAATTTTCACAGGACATCATTTTTGTCTGTGATTTCATCTTTGATTTGTTGTGATTCTCGTCGTCTCTACCTTGTAGCCTTAGATTTTGTTTCCTTTAGAATTACAATCATTATTACCTCTTCATTACCTCACCCACTTTTTTTGCTTTAGCCACTTTTCATTTGTCATATTGCACAATTTCAGTTGAAGCCACAGAAACCAAAAATGACACGATCATCTGTTCTTAAAAATGCAAAAAGTTGCCATTTAAATGAATATAAATCTGACAGCATTAAAATTAAACAACTCTTTAGCTTTTTTAGATAGCTTTTTCAGGCCAGAAAATATAAGTTTGTAATTTTCATGAAGAAATATTGAGCTGCTTCCGAGGAAAATCTACATATAATTATATATTCTGTTGATCGGTTCTGCTATTGCGGGATTCATCGGCTACGGCTTCACGCTGTGGATGCCAACCTTTCTAGTGCGCTCCCACGGATTGTCGCCCACCGAAGTGGGTTTAGTGCTGGCACTCATGACCGGCCTGGTCGGCGCGTTGGGGACCTTTTCCGCGGGCAAACTCGCGGATGTGCTGGCCCGCCGTGACGAACGCTGGCGCTGCTGGGTGGTGGCGGCGGGCAAAGGCGGCTATGTGCCCTTTCTGGCCGGTGTGTTCATGGTCGACGACCTCACCACCGCACTGATCCTCTACATTGTGCCGGCCTTCTTCGGAGGCTTCTATCTGGCGCCCACCTTTGCGCTGATCCAGAGCCTCGTGTCGCTGCGCATGCGAGCGCTCGCTTCCAGCATCGTGCTGTTCGTACTGAACATAATCGGCATGGGATTCGGACCACAGCTGGTCGGCATCATGAGCGACTACTTTGCCCCGGAATACGGCAAAGAGTCGCTGCGTATGGCGTTGCTCATCCTGACGTTTTTGAACTTGTGGTGTGCCTACCACTATTTCACAGCGGCAAGGACGTTGCAGGAGGATGTGGCGAAGAGGCCTACGTAGTCTTTCGGCACAAAACGCCAGTACGTCGGATCACCGGGTGAGAACGGCTTCGTTGCGTATCTTGTATATACCAGACCCGGATTCAACACCTGCGCGAGTGCAATTCGAGAACGTCACTTACACAACGCTTGCTATGAATCGGTCTGCCCGCAATTAACACCTACAGCTGCGCCAGCCGCATCGGCGGCGCCAGACAATACGGCTCCGGCGATATACGTGTTGTGCGAAGCAGAAAAAGCTGTTGTTCCTGCTTGTATCACCCGAACGGAAAACACCGCTGTTACTGCGGCACCAAGCGCGGTACTGATCAAAAAACCGGTCATTGTAATGATCGCATTTGCACCGGCACAGCACCCGAAATCTCCCCCGGCAGTATAACAATTGCTTGTTCCAACCGCGCCAAAAGCAAGCGAGATACCCCACATAATGTACATCACTAAGCGCTCAGTGGTTGCGGCTCCACCTATTCCAGCTTCGGTGTTCAACATGCCCACGGTCGAACCGGTCTTCAGGTCGACCTGCCACCAGGCCGTATCGCTGTCGGCTGCACGAAGTGCGATTCCACCTTTAAACGTTTCAGCGGTTAATTTTTCGGCATCGGCCAGCCGCATGTAGGCAGAATCCAGAGCGAGCGTGTTTGCGTCGTTCAGAATGGACTGTTTCTGCTCAACGTACGTTTCCCAGACGCCAGGAAACATTGACGAGGAGTTGGATGAAACGCAAAGTTGAAACAGATTCGGTGAAAAATTGGAAATCATAGTTGAAATTATCCTTGAGTCAGGTAAATCAGCTATAAATTTGGTGCTTTATTTGCTCATGCCCGTAATGGTCGTCATGATGGCTATGATGAAGCTACTCGAGACAAAGGGTGTTCTTGCGGGAGCAGCAAGGATTCTTTCCCCAATGCTAAATCGTCTAGGGATACCAGGAATCGGGGTTTTTGCCATATTGCAATTGCTATTTGTTAGTTTTGCTGCTCCGGTAGCCACGTTTTGCATGATGGAAAATGATCGTATCGCAAAGCCTAAAATCGCAGCGACACTAGCAATGGTCCTAACCATGTCACAGGCCAATGTAATATTTCCGATGGTTACAGTGGGCTTGAATTTCTGGGTGATAATTGGTTCTTCATTAATCGGTGGAATTATTGCTTCAAAATTAGCCTTTAACTTCGCAAAGTATTCTCACAGTGCCGAAGATATTGATCCTCACTCGCCTCCGGTTCAAAGGATTGAGGTTAACCCCAAAAAAACGGCTAAGTACAAAATAACCTGGCTCACATTAAAAATTCTGAAAATGGAACGTGTACCTCATGAAGTCATTAAGAAAGTTGAATCAATAAGAGGGCATACGGTCTTAGGAACGGAAAGGTTTTTGAGACTTCTGGATGAAGAAACGGATTCAGAACTAGTCGACAGGTATAAGGCGTTGATTTGTAAGCATGCCGAAATTGGTGCAATTAATCTTTTGGTTTCCGGCGGGCAGGAAGGTGTACAAATTGTTTTAAAATCGATTCCCATACTAATCTTGGCCATATTTTTTGTGAATGTATTTGATGAAAGCGGGATCATCGCCTATTTCGGCACAATATTATCGCCATTTCTAAATCAGATAGACCTTCCAGGAATAACTGTTTTGCCATTTGCCACGAAGTATTTGGCAGGAGGTACAGCAATGATGGGTGTTACTTTAAATCTCATAAATGAAGGCACTTTCACGGCACTTGATCTAAATCGAACGGCAGGGTTTATTATTAATCCATTTGACCTAGTTGGAGTCGCCGTCTTCATTTCGGCAGGCCCACGTGTTGCCTCTGCCTTAAAACCAGCTGTATTGGGTACACTCGTTGGTCTATTTGTAAGAGGAATTATTCACTTGGTATTTCTCTCCCTTTTATTGAAATGACTTACATCGTTTGTCTTCTTGGGGGGGGGGGGGTTGCTGTTCTACTCTATTACTTCGTGTTGCTGTATTCTGGGTTGGGGTGGCGAATGATTCCGACTGAATCTGCGAGAAAAAACAAAAGTATATTGCAACTTGTATTTTCTTGGGTAGATCTTTCCCTTGATTGGTCGAAAAATCTTGGAACAAGTTACTGTGTGATGATAACTTTTCAAGGTTGAGCAACGACCTCGTATGAAATTTGCTTTATTAGTGGTTTTTCGCGAAAGAGGGAATTTTGGATGTTGGGGAGCTGTGTGGTCGTACCTCAAGTGACCGGAAGTTCAATAAAGTTGTTGGAATTAAGTAGTTGCAGGCATCAAGTCATGGCTAATTGTAGAAAAAACCAAGACAGATAGTCCGAGTGAGTGAGAGACAAGCTTGGTAGCATAAGCCCTCAAACTCTGTGATTGGAAGCTGATTGGTGTCGTAAGGATAGACCTAAGTGAAGGGATACGGTTGACGGTGTTGGGGATGCCGGAATGGTTATAAACAGTGGACTACCATGTAAAAGAAATTATGTATCACGGATAAAGCAACAGACATGTGAAGTACTTTCTCCTGTAACACTACTGGTAGTTTCACTTGGGGGGCTTACTGGAGCCGGGGCCATTATTTTGGCATTCTTGTCTGCCGTCGGCTCCAAACGTGCAAAAAGTGTAATCCTCTACTAAATGATCAATAGTAACGCTGAATAAATAAATAAATATATACATGAAAGTTTATATTCTACTTTTAAATTTTTATCCCTCCCCCTACGATGAATTAACTTGCATTGGTCAGTATTTGTTGTTAGATTAACAATATAGCAATGACTTTTTCTGTCTTTTCAATGGCTGCAGGGTAATAATGTTCTTATTTATATATATGACATAAATAGGGCAATGAACTAAGTTGGATTTTCCGCAAGCATTCTTTCCAACTTCTCACTGAGATTGTTGTTATCGCCTATCGCCTGTGGCATAAGATCGTGTTTATATGTACTTGGATTTGTTCCTATTTACCATGTGCTATTGTATACAAAACCATGAGGTTTTTTATTTTTAATCTATTGCGTAACACCATTACACTGTAAAATCCGTTAAGCCATCTATCCTGTTTTGTAAACTATTCTTTTGGACTTCTATTGTCTTTTTTTTATTGACTTGGTGAATAAGTAAAAGCAGTCCGTTTTCTTGAAACCTTTTGCTAATCTCTAATGCTCACCAAATAGGATAACTTATCCAAGCTACTTGAAGCTAGAAAGCTTTGCAAGTTGATTAAGCTCAGTTGCATCTTAGACTAAGATTATTTGCTATGTATAGCACAGATTATTGTGAAATTAAACTTCATCACATCCTGATGAATCCATAATGAGTGTTGTTGTAATTTGGCTTCCTTTTACAAAAAAAAATGGTTCAAAACAGCTTTTTTTTTCAACATAAAACAAATTCCTTTGTAGCAACTGATAGTTGTAGATACTACCTGGGACACTTTAAAACTCCCTCCACTGTCAGGATTGTTTTTGAAAAAAAATCTCCATAGCTTCAACAATCAAACACATTTCTTTGGATTTGTTTTGAGGCTAAATTTTGTCTTTTGGAGATTTCTATTGAATGGTCACTGCCACCTTCTTTATATGCAAATCCCAGTTGCAGTAGTTCTTCATTAGAGAATTCTTTATTGGGCAAAGTTAGCAATTCATTTATGTCAGTCTCTTCTATACCTTCAAAATTAGATTCTATAGCAAATTTATAAATTTCATACTGAACAGCTGGTGTACCATCATTTTCTGCTTTGTTTATTCAGTGGGCAGATTCAGACCATATTTTTCACCATGCACCATTCATGGTGCATTAGGCTTAGATCAGACTGGTATGTTTGTTGCAGTGTTCCAAGGTCCTCTCTTCTTTGACTTCTGTTTAGGTGCCAATGTAAAGTGGCTTTTGAAATCTAAGTGTCCTGCATTCGGAGAATATGGCCCAAGTATCTCCACCTCTGAACTTTAATAATACGAGTCAAACGAGGCTGGTTGGAATGTTTGCGAACTTTTTCATTTGTGATTCTGTCTGACCAATGAATATTTTAATTTTTTTGAAGACAATTGTTCTCGCAAGGATTCTCTTCTCCTGTTGTTGGTTCAAAATCTAGGTTTCGGCTACGTAAAGGAGGACCGGGGTGACGTTGCTGTTCAACAGGTGTAACTTAAGCCGGGTCGAGTAGTTTTTCGATTTCCATATGCACTTGAGCCTACTGAAGGCGGGGTTTGCCTGACCTATTCTGGTCATTATTTCTTTTGATGGTGATCCCTTTGTCTCCACTATGTTTTCAAATTACCTGAATTCCATAACCTGTTTGATTTCCTCATTTCCCTGGGGAGTCAGTAGTCGCCATTGTTATGGTTTTGCTTGAATTTGTTCTTGGGCCCTCGTGTAAGACGCTGCTTACACGACTGTAGCATTGTAATGTCATCTGCCAAGTCTAAGTCACCAACTGTTGCTTTGGAAGAAAGTTTGATACATTCGGTCGTGGAGTTATTTCGGTCGTAAGTCGACGATTATCACGAAAAGTAACGGCGACAGTACACAGCCTTGTTTGATGTCATATAGACTTCGAAAGTATCATACATTTTATGCATCAACCTTACATAGAGTATACTTGCTCATCCTACTACGCACTCACCGAAGCACAAATAGGAAAAATAGAATCAATACACAAAGAAGATTCAGAATAATATACAGAAAAGGGAAGTTTCCTTGCCACTTTCTCTGCAAAAATTTAATAAGCATCCTGGCTGAGAGGGAAAATGCTTTGTGTCAAGGGTTTGCGATTAAGGCCCTTTCTTATCCTTGGGTTTTCGATATTCTTCTTCTATCTCACATTCCCATCTACCCTCAAAACCCCCATAAATACATTGAGTCCTGTAGTGACTTCCCGTGGCAAGGATAGGAAACTTCTTATACCCTGTTTATAAAGTGGTACAATACAAGCAGGTAATGGCAAACAGCCTGTTTTCTTTAATTGGTTCTCCTTGGTTATAAAGCAATTTTTATTGTTGTTTATTGATTTTGCCCGATTAATAGGCTCAAGAATGTACCAAAAGACTATGTTTTATAATGGTGTTTTATCGGTGTTATTCTTAGTCTTTATATTCTTCAACTTAAACACAAATTCAGCTATTTGAGCACGCGATTAGTTGTTCTAAAATAAACCATTCATTCATGGCAACAATAATAATTATATCACAGTAATCATGACCCTCTTAAGTAATTAATTTAAAAAAAAAGGTTTTTTCTACTGAAAGTAAGGAGCGACTTCAAACTTAAAACGAACAGAAATTATTCTGTATATGAAAGGGGCTGTCCCCTTCTCAACGCCTCGCTCTTTACGCTAAAGTTTTTATTGTTTTAAAAAATAGAGCTGTGAGAAAGAGTCGAACTTTCACGTAAAGAACGAAGCGTTGAGGACGGGAGAGCCCATTTCATATACGGAATAATTTCTGTAAGTAAGGAGTAATCAGGCTCAATAGTAACCAAAACTCTAAATAACGGTCTTTAAAAAAAGGATTTTGATGCGAATAGATATATTGAAAAATCGGCTTTTTATGCTGATTTGAAATATACAAATTTCATTAAGTTTAGTCTTACCCATCAAAGGTTACAAGCCTGAGAAAATTTTACAGATTTTCGAAAAAGCAGGTGATCCTAATGAAAATCGCACCATCAGATGCAGCGTATCAGAGAACCTTACTGTGTAGGTTTCAAGCTCCTATCTGCAAAATGGAAAATTTTGTATTTTTTTCCAGAAAAAGATCATGAATGCAAATTTGTTGGTTTTTGTTTGTTTTCCCCAGGGGTGATTGTATCATTCAAACAAAAATTAAAAGCTATAGTGCCCTTTCTAAGCCTTTCACTGATGTAACATTAGTTTTATTTATGCCTTTATCAAGCAGAAGTTCATTTTCCTCTATATGTGTATTTTCTCTTGTCGCAGCATCACAAAGTTGGGTATATTCACAGTCTTTTTGCAATCCGGCGTAACCAGAACTGAGATCTTTTAACAATATCTCATTACCTTTTACCTGCTGATGAACGGACTCTCGAAGATTATCAGCAATTTTCCCTTTACATCCTTTACTGTAATGGTCGGTTTTCATTCCCAAAGGTGGATTTTCATATTCCTCCTTTGAATTACGCTTATCAGGAGAGTCATTAGACTTTGAGTAGAAAGAGTACCCAGAAGTGTGAATCTCGTCAATTTTTTCAGCCTCTGTTTTACCAGTTTCAATATTATATGATGAAGCTGCTTCAGTTATTGAACGTGCAGGATCGTGGGAACAGCAGGGATCAATATAATCACACCGTATTTGACTTAGTCTGCTAAGAGTTCGATCATATCTTGAGTGTTTTATACTTCTAAGATTAGCATTAAAACGTTCAGTACTATTACTGATATTATCTAGACATTGTCCTATTGTACTATCAACTTCTTTCTGGGTGTCAAAATTACTGGCACCAATTATTGGATTTGGTGGATTTTCGACACTCTCATTGGCAATATCAGATTGAAAAATTGCAGAAGTTCTAACGGGCATGTTGAATTCAAAATCACTTAAATCTTTCGTACTTTTTTGACTCGTCTGTAATTTGGAAAAGACATCAATACTCTGAAGTTTCGATTTATCGGTATTTTCACTATTTTCTTGTTCATTTTTGTTTTCTGAATAAGTGCTACCACGGATTTCATAGGAACGGAAGTCTTTCTTGTCTGGTTTGAGAAATAAAGATGTTTCTTTACCCGAAATGTGTGCAGACAAATTTTCATTTTTTAAATTGTTTTCACGTGATTTTTCGGTGTCCAGTCTGTTGGATTTTGGATCATCAACCGGTATATTTTTTAAGTTTTCTGAGACTACCTCAGAATTAAACAATGATACTGAAGGGGCTTTATCACTCTCTTCAGATATTTTATAGAGGGGTATTTTAATACTTTCTTTATTACTAAAACCTGAAGTTTCATCGAAAATGTTTGAGTTTCCTATTAAATTTTCTGTGTTATTTGGATGACCTGATAAATATACTCTGTGAGCGTTCGGGTTTGCAGAGCTTTCCACACGGGAATTATCCTGTTCTATCCAAAGGATATCGGAGCTACTATCACAGCTTTTAGTCATTTCCAAATGTTCAGATGAACTAGAACTTGAATTTCTAGTCATTTGAGTTCCCTCCAAAGTTTATGCAACCAGATTTTCCATAATATCTTATATGCTCCCGAGACACACGTTAACACCCTTAGTTCCCCGATTTCTGGAGTTGGGGAAGGGGAGGGGTATTCTGATCCTGCTGTTTTTGCTATCTTATCGTTGGAATATTTCAAAGAAAATGCTTATCTCAAATTGATTGGATGCTTAAGAAAAATAGGGTGAGTGATTGGGGAGGGGGATATATGCCTTCCGATCACTTTTGACTCTTAGAAATGTAAGTGTAATGTTCGATTTCCAAACAAATGAGCCACCTCTGAAGTTGACATGACCAACCCTTACATAAACACCTTATATGCCACTAGAGCATAACTTAGAACACTTTCCACTGGGCCCTGGGGGTTTTGTCAACTCCGAAGTTTTGTCATGTGATAATTGAACTGTTTTCAATAAAATAGCTATCTTAAGATATATCGGATGGGTTTAGGGAAAGAAAGAAGTAGCAGGGGTGCTAATTGACCTCCTATCTCTTTTGACTCTTCAAAAGTAAACTAGAGTTTTCAATTTCCTGTGAAATTAGCCTCCCTTTGAAGTTTATACGAGTAGTCCTTCCATAAGAATCGTTTATGCCCCCTCAGCATAGCTTAAAACGCATAACCCTAGCCCTGGGTGTTTGTGTTAACCCCGGAGTTTTCTTTTTGGATCTTTATTTTTTTATTTTTTTATCGGACGCATTCGGGGAAAAAGGGCGTGGGCGGCTATTTGCCACTCGATCACTTTTGACCCTTAAAAAGGCACGATAATTTTCGATCTCCTATTGAATGAACCCCTTCTGATGCTTACAAGACCATGCCTTTTATGTGAAGTACCTCTGGGGGGAAAAATCGGAGCCGTATAGCCTTAAGGCTGGTGGGGGGAGGCTTTTTGTCATTGGATCACTTTTGACTCTTATAAAGGGAACTAGAACTTTCAAAGTCTAACCATTTGATACCCGTTCGAATTTTATACAACCGCTTCTTCCATAAAAACCTTATATGCCCCCAGGGCATGAGTTTTTATCCTTCCTCCAAGTTTCAGAGGGCGGGTGGTATATTGACCCCGAAGTTCTTGTCATCTGATCGTTGGGCTATTTCAAACAAAAGGACTAAATCAAAAGTTTGTTCGGATGCATTTGGGGAGAAGAGGGTGTGGGGAGGAGGTATGCCCGCAGATCACTTTTGATGACTCTTAAAAAGGTAACTAGGACTCTCAATTTCCAATAAAATAAGTTAAATGGTTTATTTGCTTTTTTTTCTTTCTTTTTTCCCCAAGGGTGTCTCATCAAACCACTGGTCCTAGAAGACCAGAGATGTTTGGAAAAATGAGTTGATACATTCAGGTCTCTTAAATAGTACGTCGTCTCAGTTTTTTTGTAGAATAGCAAGATATCTGGAAATTTTTTCAACTGAACAGCATCCGCTGATTAGCATTCACCGCGAGGAAGTCGGAGGCCTTCCGCCGGCCGACTGGGACCAGACGATTATCGCCACCGGTCCCCTCACCGCGCCGGATCTTGCAGCGGCGATCAGCCAGGAAACGGGGGCCGAATCGCTGTCCTTCTTCGATGCGATTGCGCCCATCCTCTACTTCGACAGCGTCGACATGGATATCTGCTGGTTCCAGTCTCGCTACGACAAGATCGGACCGGGTGGCACGGGCAAAGACTACATCAACTGCCCGATGGATGAAGCTCAATACAACGCCTTTATCGACGCGCTGCTCGACGGCGAGATGACCGAATTCAAGGAATGGGAAGGCACGCCCTATTTCGACGGTTGCTTGCCAATCGAAGTGATGGCCGCCAGAGGTCGGGAGACGCTGCGCCACGGTCCCATGAAGCCGATGGGACTGACGAACGAACACAATCCCGACGTCAAGGCCCACGCGGTCGTGCAGCTTCGCCAGGACAACGCGCTCGGCACGCTTTACAACATGGTCGGTTTTCAGACGAAACTGAAATACGGTGCGCAAAAAGAGATTTTTCGCCTGATACCGGGACTTGAAAACGCTGAATTCGCGCGTCTCGGCGGCCTGCATCGCAACACCTATATCAACTCACCACAACTGCTCGATCCCACGGCACAATTGAAGAGCCGCCGGGGCTTGCGATTCGCCGGCCAGATTACCGGCTGCGAAGGCTATGTGGAATCCGCCGCGATCGGGTTGTTGACCGGTCGCTTTGCTGCTGCCGAAAGGTTGGGCAGGTCCCCATCGCTGCCGCCGGAAACCACCGCGTTCGGTGCGCTGCTCGGGCACATAACGGGCGGACACCTAAGTTCAAATGATGAACCCGGCAAACGCTCGTTCCAGCCGATGAACGTCAATTTCGGCCTGTTTCCACCGGTAGAAATCGTCAAGCCCGAAGGCGTCAAGCGATTCCGCGGCAAGGACAGGGCGATCGCCAAGAAACGCGCCGTTGCGGCGCGCGCCCTCTCCGACTGCCGTTCGTGGCTTGGACTGGCTGAAACCGTCGACGCAGCGCAATAGGAGACCCGACCTTGTCCGATATCGAATCGAGCTTTCGATGTCCGGGTTCTTACAAAATCGGCGATTGACTTCCTGCAACAGGATCAAGCGGGTTTCCCCATCTGTTTGCACCGTAAACGACGCGGTGCCGCCAAGCTTTAGTGCCTGATGGGCTTGCATTGCGGCTTGTTCCAAATCCTGGGGGTAATAATTCCGGCCTCTAAAAATAATCAAATCTTTAAGGCGGCCCGTGATAAAAAGCTCTTCCTTCCAAAGGAACCCTAAATCACCTGTTCTGAAAAAAGCAGGTCCTGCAACGTCCTTGGGTTCGGCCCCGAAGGCTTCCCGATTGAGTTCCGACTTATTCCAATAACCTGTGCTGACGCTTGGGCCCGACACCCAAACTTCGCCAATATGACCCTCGGATAAAACCCGTTTTGTTTTGGTGTCGACGATTAATAATTGTTGGTCCGCGTGAGGTTTGCCACAGTTAACAAGCGTTAGGCCTTGTTTGCTGTTGGCCACGGGCTTTATCTGGTTCTCGGCAAACGCAGTCTTGGAAACGGTCAGGAAACGTTGCTTAATTTTGGGCGAACCCGAAATGAAAAGAGTTGTTTCAGCCATGCCGTAACAAGGAAAAAAGCAGCTTTTGGCGAAACCGGAAGCAGAAAACTTCTTTTCGAAAAAGCGAAGGGTCTCGGCTTTTACGGGCTCTGCGCCATTAAAAGCGTATCGCCAGGTGCTTAAATCCAAACCTTCGGGTTCAACGCCTTTCTTCAAGGCCAAGTTATACGCAAAGTTAGGGGCACCACTCAGGGTGGCACGGTGTTCTGTTATAGCCTGTAACCAGGAAATTGGCTTTTGTACGAATGAAATCGGCGACATTAAAACCGAGCGAAACCCTCTGTACAAGGCGTGCAGAATGGTGCCGATTAATCCCATGTCGTGATAAAGAGGTAACCAGGTCAGGCAGACATCGCTTGCTTGGGTTTCGAATGCTTCGCCAATGGCCTTTTCGTTTGCCATCAAATTTTGGTGACTGATCATCACGCCTTTCGGCGAACCCGTGGACCCCGATGTATATTGCAGAAAAGCCAGGTCGGTACTCTTGGGAAGATTGGGTTTCCGGGACGCTGCTTCGGCATTGAAGGGAACGGGTGTCAAAAACAATTCAGGTTTTTCGTCAGGCCAGTGATCGAGAAAACGGTCAATGCCGGCTCGAAGTTCAGGGCAGGTAAGGATGAGTTTGGCACCGCAATCCCTAACGGTGCCCAGGACGAGATCCTTTTTTTGGTTCCGTCTTGGCGGGTATAAGGGCACTGCCACGCGGCCCACATACTAGGACATATGTTTCTATTTTACCATTATTTTATAGATATCTGATTTTTTTCTGATTCGAGTGAACAACATTTTATAATTATGAAACGAGCATTTTGAGAATTTTTAAGACGAGCTTGAAACCTCTCATACGTCACATCAAATTGAAATGAAAAGTATACTGTTGATAATTCCAATGTCGGAACACTTCACGTTTTTTCGTTATAATGAATTTTATCATCTTACCTCATTTTATCTATCATTCCTGATTGAACTTAGTTGAAGTAATGATAGGGCTGTTTTAAACTTTAAAAAAAAATTTTTGGTGTTAAAGTTCGCATTTTAATGTAAGTTTCTTTTTTTATTTATTCCTGTGTTGTGCAGAGGACGGCCCTTGGATATAGGGCCGAAATATTCTAAAGAATGTGATTAAAGGCTCTTTT